>VBSM01001793.1:3815-19799 GCA_008086735.1 Cheirogaleus medius | reverse complement strand
GGTGTCACTTTCTCTTAGCCTCTGAGATCCATAGAAGGACAGGAAACATTTGGGAGCCCCTGAGCTCATTTGGAGAGCAGTTTAATAACTTTTATTTAACACTTCCTTTGATCCAGAAGATTCACTTAGAAATAGTTAGACATGTGTACAAACAAACAGGAATATTCATTGCCGAATTTCCACAGTATTGAAATAGAAAAATTGGTAAACAGCCAAAATAATTCTTAATACATGAGTAGTTAAACACAGCAGTTAGATGTCAGAGAAACATAGCATTAGTTATCAGATCGATGTAGGTCCATGTATGTTTATCAAAAATATGACCAAAAAAAAAAATATGACCAAAGAGGGAAAAAAGAACAGGTGTTGGACAATGTGTATAGTAAGAAGTAAATTATATTTTTGTATGGATATGCAGATATATACATATTTATTAATAACTAGCCTTTAAAACTGTGGCTGTAGTGAAAGAATGTGAGAAGATGTAAATTAATACAGCCGTTACTGAAAATGGTATGGAGGTTCCTCAAAAAATTAAAAATAGGCAGATGTAGTGGCTCACACTTGTAATCCCAGCACTTTGGGAGGCCAAGGTGGGAGGATTGCTTGAGACCAGGAGTTTGAGACCAGCCTGGGCAACATAGATCCTGTCTCTACAAGAAGTAAAAAAAATTAGCTGGGCATGGTAGTTCAGGCCTGTAGTCCCCATTACTCGAGAGGCTGAGGCAGGAGGATCACTTGAGCTCAGGAATTTGAGTCTGTGATAAGCTGGGATCATGCCACTACACTCCAGCCTGGGTGATGGAGTAAGACCCTGTCTGGGGGGAAAAAAATAAAAATAGAGCTACCATATGATCTAGCAATCCCACTTCTGGGTGTATATCCAAAGGAAATGAAATCAGTATGTGGAAGAGATATCTGAACTCTCATGTTCATTACAGTGTTAATCACAATAGCCAAGATATGGAATCAATCTAAGTGTCCATGCTGTCTTCCATAATGGGTGTACTAATTTTTATATCTTTTCCTATTCTTTCTTTAGAGGCACAATTCACAATTTTTAAGACTAATTTAATATGTATGTATTTGCATGTTCATATAAAAATATTTCTTATTGTATATGTTTTCTACCACCTGTTCTTTTTTCCCCCTTGGTCATATTTTAATGGATGAATGGATAAAGAAAATGTGATACATATACACAGTGGAATACTTTCAACCTTAAAAAAGGAAATACTATCATTTGCAATGACATAGATGATCCTAGAAGACATCGTATAATGTTAAGTGAAATAAACCTGGCATAGAAAGACAAAATACCACATGATCTAACTGATATGTGGAATCTAAAAAAGTCAAAGCAGAGAGTAGAATGATGGTTACTAGGGGCTGGGGCTTGGAGGGAGGATTGGGGAGTTGTTGATCAAAAGATACAAAATTTTGGTTAGATAGGAAGAAATAAGTTGAAGAGATCTATTGTATAACGTGGGGACTAGAGTTAATAACAACATATTTATACTTGAAAATTGCTAAGAATAAATTTTAAGAGTTCTCATCACAAAAAATAAGTATATGAGGTAATGCATGTGTTAATTAGCTTGATTTAGCTATTCTGCTATAATACATTTTTTTTTTTTTTTTGAGACAGATTCTTGCTCTGTTGCCCGGGCTAGAGTGCCGTGGCCTAGCTCACAGCAACCTCATACTCCTGGGCTCAAGGCATCCTCCTGCCTCAGCCTACCTAGTAGCTGGGACTGCCAGGATGTGCCACCACACCTAGCTAATTTTTTCTATTTTTAGTTGCCCAGTTAAGTGTTTTTTTCTATTTTTAGTAGAGACGGGGGTCTCACTCTTCCTTAGTCTGGTCTCGAACTCCTGACCTCAAGTGATCCTCCTGCCTTGGCCTCTCAGATTGCTTGGATTACAGGCGTGAGCCACTTCACTTGGCCATGATACATATTTTAAAGCATGTTGTATGTGATAAATATTTACAGTGTTTATTTGCCAGTTTAAAAAAATGTTTAAAAAGAGAATCAAAAGAACTTTAAATAAAATGGAGTACTAAGTAAATTAAGACAATCCTGTCAAGCAAGTAGAAAAAGATGGACACTAGCCCAGTACAATGGTTATTATCTTTAGGAGGGAATTTGCATTAGGAATAGGTAAAAAGGGCTTTTGTTGAATCAGATAATTTTTGAATTTTTACTAGGAGTGTAACTAAAAGATTAAAAAAATGTATACAAAATTACCTTTCTTGTTCCCCTTAAATGTGGAAAGATGGAACCACCTAATAAGTAGTAAGATCTTAGGTATGCACTAGGGACTCTCTCCTAAATCTTATGCAGATGAGCAGAGAGCCATGGTCTGTTTAATCTCAGGAAGATTTAGAAACATCAGAGAGATTCAAACCTTTGCCCTTTTAGATTTACATGACCTATTACTTAATCTTCTCTATCTTGCTCTACTCTGGTTCCCAGGCTACTTCATCAGATTCATCTAATCCAGGGGCAAACTACAGCCTCAGGTCAAATCTGGCCCACCCACCAACTGGTTTTGTAACTGAAGTTTCATTGGAACACAGCCCTGCCTGTTCCTTTACATATAGCTGTGGCTGCTAATGTACTACAGTGGCAGAGTTGAGTATTTGCAACATAGCCCACAAAACTGAAAATATTTATTATCTGGCCCTTTTTGGAAAAAAAAATGTTGATCATTCCATCTATTTATTGCTCTATCCTATTGTAAAATCTGTTCCTATTCCTTTTAGTCCACTAGTCAGTTCTCAGTGGATGTTTACATGATACCATTTTGAGTTCCTCATGGCTTTGACTGATTTTGTGATCCTGGTTCTTAGGCCATGACAATGTTATATTCTGTTATTTATTTGTTTTTAAAATAAGATTATGCTGAACAGGTGTGAAACCTTGCTCCCCGCCCATCTTTCCCCCCTCAACGAGTCATTTAATCTAAGTTGTATAGCATTTGGTCTTAGGGATGTACCATGAAGTTAACCAGTCTGTGGTTTTATTGTTTCCATTTGTTCGCAATTATAAATGATAACAAAGCAAGCATCTTTGTAGGTATATTTCAGTGCCAGTATACTAGAAATAGAATAGCTGGATCCAAGGGTATCTGTTTTAAAGTATCCATAGTGATTGCTAAAAAATGATCTCTCATCTCCTGATGGAAGTTCCAACGCCTTCCAGCCCTCTGCCAATGGGAACTGCTACAGTGCCTCTCTCTCTCACTCAGGTGACCCTCTCCGCTTCCATGCCCACTACATCGCTCAGTGCTGGGCTCCTGAGGACCCGATCCCACTCCAGGACCTGGTCTCTGCTGGCCGCCTTGGAACCAGCGTCAGAAAGACCCTGCTCCTCTGTTCTCCACAGCCTGATGGTAAGGTGGTCTACACCTCGCTGCAGTGGGCCAGCCTGCAGTGAACTCCAGAGACCTAGGGGGATATGGCTGTGTCTGCAACAAGAGTCTTTCTAGATGTTCCCAAGCTCATCTCCGCGTGGGAGGCTAGAACACCCTCCTACCTCTCTCTACGGTTAGTTTTTGATATCCAGGTTTTTGAACACTACATCCTTTTTATGTTCCTCCCTGTTTCAAAGCATTTACTGGCTTTGTTGTTTTTGTAGTTACCTATTTCCACACTGTGAGCTTCTTGAGAGTGAGGACTAGGTTTGATTCATCGCTGTTTTCTACAGGGCTTAGGTCCCAGGAGATTTCAATAAACTTGTTGAGTAAATATCGACTGTGTGATTTAAATTCTTAACGACAATCCTGGGAAGGGTAGATGTTTTCATCTGCATGTACAGATGAGAAAAAGGCATAGAGGATGGGAAATGACTTGCCCACAGTCAGCTAGTAAGTAGCAGGGCTAGGCGTTACAACCTGGTTTTCTGACTCCTAAATATGAGCTCTTCCCGCTGCACTAAACTTCCTTTTGAAAAGATTTCTGCATTTCAGATGCATACAGAGGTTATAAATAAAAATATATCAATGGAGGAAAGGAGGAAGTGAGTGTTATAATTTCAGGACAGGAGTTCAGAGCATGGGGAGAGTGTTAGGAAGAACACTGGGGGCTTCTGGAATACATTGTTCTTTTTCATGGCCTGGGTATGGTGGAGGATTTTTTTTTTCCAGAGACAGTGTCTTGCTGTGTTGCCCAGGCTGGTCTTGAACTCCTGGCCTCAAGCAATCCTTCCACCTTGGCCTCCCAAAGTACTGAGAATACAGGTGTGAGCCACTGCACCTGGCTGAGAAACTTTTTGATACTGTACATTTATATTTTAGACTCTGTTTTTGTATATGTTATAATCCACAATTTTTACAAAAAAATTCCATGCATTTAAAAAGCAAACCATTTACCCACCTTTTTGCTTAAGAAATTACTAGAACAATACCAGTGTTCCAATATTTACACATTTATCTTAACAATATATAGTTTTATTTTGGGACATGTATTTCATTAATGTAACACAGTCACACAGTAAAAATTCTGGGGCTGAAAGTCTCTATTTCTTTTTTTTTTGAGACACAGTCTCACTCTGTTGCCCAGGCTAGAGTGCCGTGGCATCAGCCTAGCTCACAGCAACCTCAAACTCCTGGGTTCAAGCGATCCTACTGCCTCAGCCTCCTGAGTAGCTGGGACTACAGGCATGCGCCACCATGCCCGGCTAATTTTTTTTTTTTAATGTATATATTTTCAGTTGTCCAGCTAATTTCTTTCTGTTTTTTTTTTTTTCAGTAGAGACGGGGTCTTGCTCTTGCTCTGGCTGGTCTTGAAGTCCTGAGCTCAAACGATCCGCCCACCTTGGCCTCCCAGAGTGCTAGGATTATAGGCATGAGCTACCACGCTCGGCCTCTATTTCTTGTTTCAATTTCTTTCCTCCAATTTCTTTTTTCTTTCTCAGTAAACTAACTGCTTAGAATCTCAATTCCCTGTAAATTTTAGATTAATTTAAAATAGGACACTAACCCCTCTTGGACTAACACACTGTTCTTTGTGCCTGTATGGTAATTGGCTTGTAAATACATTCTTCACCCTCTCTCTTCTCTCTACAACAAAGTACTCAGAAGTCTGAGTACCTATGTCATGAGTCTTCCCTCTCAAAAGTTCCTCACTGAAAACTGCCATGACTGTTGTCCTCACATCTCATCAGTGAACAATCCTATAGGTACTACCTTCAGGATACTGTAGATCCAGGATTTGGCCACTGCCCTCCGCCTTCACTGCCATCATCTTGGAAAAGCCACGACGTCACTCGTGGATGATCTCGAGAGCTTCCTAACTCATCTCCTTCCTTCCATCCTTGCCCCTCTATTGTCTGTTTTCAACAGAGCAGTCGGCATCATCAGGTGGAAAGATAAAGCCAGACCCAGTCATTTCTCCATCTAAAACCCTCCCATAGTTTCCCATCTCAGAGTGAAAGCCCAAGGCCCCACGTTGCGGGTTCCATGTTAACTCTGACCCGTCCCTTCTCTTCCTTGCTTGCTGGGCTCCCACCATGCTCCCATTTCATTGTCTTTGCCTGATGGCCACAGGGCTTGTCCCTTACTGCTGGCTCGTTTTTCCTTCAATGTCTCCTCAGTGAGGCCTCCCAGGATCATCCCACCTTAAAATTTGACACCCCTCCCACATGCCCCCTTGATGTATTTGCCTTGTCACTTACCACTAACATGCTATATATCTTATTTATTTATTCTGTTTATTGTTTAGCTAGAATGTAAGCTCTGTGATGACAAAGAAGACTTTTTTAACAGCTTTATTGAGGTATAATTTGCATACTATAAAATTCACTGGATTTAAGTGCCCGATTGACTGATTTTTAGTAGATTGTAGGGCTGTACAACCATCGCCACGGTTTAATTTTTTAGAACATTTCTGTCATGCCAAAAAGATCTCTCATGCCTCATTTCAGTCACTCCCTGTTCCCACCCCCAGGCAATCACTAAATCTACTTTCTGTCTCTGAAGATCTGCGCTTGCTGGACATTTCATATGAATGGAGCCATACATACCTGGTCTTTTGCATCTGGCTTTCTTAATGCATGATGTTTTCAAAGTCCACCCATGTTGTAGCATTTGTGGGTGCTGTATTTCCTTTTATTGCTGAATATTCCATTGTATGGACCATACCATATTTTATTTGTCCATTCACCAATTGATTGATTGATGTTCATTTCCAGTTAAGGACAAGGATTTTTTTGGTTTTTTTTTGTTCCCTTGATCATGCAGTATCCCCAGTTCCAAGAAGAGTTCCTGGCACACAGTAAGCATTCAATACATTCTTCCTGAATGAATGAATGGTTTGAACTATAATTTTTTGGTCAAGGCTGAGTAAGAAAATTTGGAACTTGTAATTTCTCTTTCCATAGCACTTTCTAAGCATATTTTAAACATACATATATGATCCATTTATTAATGCAAATTGTACACACTTCTGCAACTTGCTTTTTTGATACATACAGGCTTATCTCATTTTTGCTAACAGCTACACAGTTCTGCATTATAAGGATGGGACATGATTATATTTTCTTACACTTGTACAGAAGGAAAGGAATCTGCCTTCCCAAGCATGCCCAGCTGCTCCTTGGCAGCCCACAGATTCTCACTAAGGCTTCCCACCACATTAAGTTGAGCTCCTTTGAGAGAGGAAGTGCTGGAGGGCTCCAGGCTGAGTTGAAATCGAGGGAGGGAGCATGAGGGATTTGTGGAAAGGGGGCCAGTCCCATGTGACTGGACCATGCTGCTTCTGAAGAGGATCAGGGTGAGACCAGATCACCATCATCATTGTATATATAGCTGATCCTTCAAGAACACGAATCTGAACTACATGGGTCCACTTAATATGCAGATTTTCTTTTGCCTCTGTCACCCCTGAGAGAGCAAGACCAACCCCTCCTGTTCCTCCTCATCCTACTTAACATGAAGATGACAAGGATATACAAGAGGAATTTTCCATTAAAAAAGTGACAAAGACGAAGACCTTTATGATGATCCACTTGCACTTAATGCATAGTAAATAATATTTTCTCTTACGATTTCCTTAATAACATTTTCTTTTCTCCAGCTTTATTTGTTGTAAGAATACATTATATGGTACACAGAACAGTGTTAATTCACTGTTTATGTTATCAGTAAGGCTTCCTGTCAAAAATAGACTATTAGTAGTTAAGTTTTAGGGGAGTTAAAAATTATATGTGGATTTTCAACTGCGCCCTGTTCTGGAAATCCAAAGGAAACCTCAGGATATAAACTGCTGTTTTTGGTAAAAGAAGCATAAAGCCTTTTTATCATTGGGTCTCAAGTTGCCAGGGAAAAGAATCACTTCTTAAAGAGGTCCTCCCTGGCAATCCTATCTGAAGTACCATCTTCCCTCCATCATTATCACTGTTTTCACAGCACTACACTCTGAAATTGTATACATCGTTTGTTTTTTCTGTTCCCCTTTCTAAGACTCTAAGCTCCATGGGTAGAGGGGCTGTTTATTTACTGCTACATGCCATTGCGTAGAACAGTTTCTTGTGCTGCTCAAAAATTATTTGTTGCATAAATGAATTAATGAGACCCACATTACAGAGGGCAACTTCCCCCGATAAACGATTCCAAGTATGACAGAATTTCTCCCAAGATCTTTTCTTCCTTGTCTATAAAAAACAAGGCAAAAATTTAACAATAGTATGATGGAAAAGTAAGCTTTGTGTCCTCAGGCGAGCACAGAACTGCAATTTCGAGTAATTCTCGCTTTCTGCATCCACACTTGAGACAGATTTGTAGTTAGTGCTCAAAAGGGCAGTTTTTGGTTATGCTTCAGGTTGACATTCTGAATATGACGATTTTATTATCCATGGAATTAACGGGGTATCTGGTTTGGAAAGAACTTTTGAGTTCCTGAAGCTCCAACTCTCAGGGAGAAAGCGGAGGACTACAGAGAATGGAGATAACTATTCCAATGTTATACCGCGACTCAGAAGCAGGAGTGGCAGGCTGAACTCTTAAACCCTAGGCTAGTTTGCATGACTTGTTAGGGAGAAAAGAAAGATCCTCCCCACTTCTCAGGTCCTCCGCGTTCCGACTCCCACCCGGGGAGAAACCTAGTCCTCCTAGCTTAACACGCCGCTCTAGGCCAGCCTTTCGCCTTGACTGCTTTTCCGCCGACCAACGCCTTTTCTGATTGGCGCAGGCGTGCGCCGTGCGCGATGACGTCACGAAGCGCCATCTTATTATAAAGGCTCCGCTGGGGCGCGTGCGCTCCTCTTTCTTAGCTGCCGGAGCTTGTGCTTAGGTGAGTTTTGGTGATATGCTTTCTGGTCCGAGTTTGGGTTGTATGCTCGTGCGGGCATTCCGAGCTTTCATGAGTACGCTAAAGAAGTTAGGGACGAAAGGAGGGTGGTTGGACGGGAGTGCAACACGGTTCTGCGGAGGGATACTGGTTATAAAAGCTTCAGAGGGATTCTCGCGGGATCGACTCTGGGCGCCACGGGGTTTTAACAGTGTGAGACTGCGCAGTCGCCGCCCGGAATCCTCACGCTCAGCTTTCCCTCCCGCGCAGGCGCAGACGGGCAAGCAGAGCCAGCATGCCTGTGGCCCGGAGCTGGGTTTGTCGCAAAACTTATGTGACCCCGCGGAGACCCTTCGAAAAATCCCGCCTCGACCAAGAGCTGAAGCTGATCGGTGAGTGGCCGAGGCAAGGTTCGGCTTCCGGGGTTCGGGGAAGGCCAGCACGTGGGTCGGGGCGCCCACGTGTTCGTTCTAGTCTTCTCCCCAAAGTTAGCATTGTTCGTGCTTCAGAGAGATTTTCTGTATCCCGAAGCTGGCAATCCAGTTGTATTAGTCCGTGGGACTGAGCTCGTCAACCCCTTTCTCACCATATGCAGGCGAGTATGGGCTCCGGAACAAACGTGAGGTCTGGAGAGTTAAATTTACCCTGGCCAAGATCCGCAAGGCCGCCCGGGAGCTACTAACGCTTGACGAGAAGGACCCACGACGTCTGTTTGAGGGTGTGTATGGAATCCACTGGGAGGGGTTGGGGTGCAGGGCTTGTGAGGTTTTTCTCCCTTCTAGGTCCTCTATTCCAGTGGTCAGAGTTGTGACATCGAATAAGTGGAGCCAGCCTTTTAACTGAGGCATATTAATGGGAATTGAAGAGTAGGAAATGTGGATCTGGATCAAAATCCTTGCCCTGTTATGAGGTGTGTGGCTTTTTTTACCCAGGTGTTGGACCTTAGATTTAGTAATAACAGGTCAAGTACACTTAGGAACCTGGTTGTAGCTGTATGTGCAGTGCAATTCCAAACAATTCTGCTTTTGTATTAGCGCATTGGCGCAGTGAAGCCCATGGAACAGTTTCCAGTGGTAGGACATGCTCTTGTTGAAGATGTAGTAAAGTTTGTCAGTGTGCAATTGAAGTACTGTGGTGAGAACAGATCAAAAAGTGGGATTTCTGGAATAAGTGATGGTGATAGCAGGGAGAGGGCTTGGGTGTGTACATGTGCTAGCACTAATAAGCTGGACAAGGATATTCAGGTGACATTTAGCAAAGGCCTGAACAGGAGAGGATATGTGCATGTCTCAGGGAAGAGTATTTTAGGAAGGGGTAAATGTCTTTTTTATTTCAGTAGAGTCTCTTTTTTAAGGTCTTAAATTCCTACCTAGAGATGGGGTGTTAATGGAGTGCTTTCCAGAGTGCAGAAGTGATCAAGAAGAGTGACACGTTAATACTTCTTGAGACACTACTTTTTAACCTCTGCTTAGATAACCATGATCCAGGGTAAAAAGCAGGCGGAAGGTCTGGGAATCAAGAGGTCTGGCTTTCTTCAGCAACTGGCTTTTCTCTAAATTTTCAACTAAGATTACTAGTATTGGTTTTTTTCCCAGTTTTCGACAAAAGCATATAGGATGGAGCTGCCTCTACACCTTTGCCCTGATATGTTAGGCATGAGAGTGAGAAAGTCTTGGAGCTTGGAGCTTGTTTAACCACATTATTTATCGCAGTGTGTCCCAGGCTTGCAGATGTTAGACGTTTTCATTCCTTTTGTTTAAGTCATAGACCCTTTCGAAAGTCTTTTGAAAGCTCTGGAATCCCCTCCCCCGTGGACATAGATTTTGGATAGTTTATCCCAGATTCTTGTGGAGAGTGAGCCACGGCTGGTTCTGGTTTTAGGGAGGACTTTCTGAGCATAGAGGTAATCAGAATGAAACTTGCTCAGCTCAGGTCCACAGTCTTAGGTGATACAGTCATGAGAATGAGCTGCAGGAGGTATCTTGAGTTATTTGTGGTTTTCCAGGGCAAACATGAAAGTTGCCAAGGGGAAGGCAGTTCCTCAGATAGTATACTTTCTAGTAAATGAGGCCAGCTAGTCAAGAATAGGAAGGAGGAGCCTGAGAGGTGTGCCTCTGCAGTTTATGTTGTCAGCACCGTTGCTTTGATGTTCTTTGGGATAGCCCTGCCTTGATTCAGATCCAGCCTTTCCCACTAAGGTGTGTGACAGGCAAGAAGGTTCTCTGAGTATCTATGTTAAAAAGAAAGATTGAACAGCAGCCAACATTTGGCTGGCAATTCATTCAGTGATTGTCAGTGTGCAACTAAAAGCTCCCATCTTCATGCCTGATAAGGTTTTGCCTGTGTTGGAGTGGCTGATCTTTTCCTGTTCTTTTCCAGGAGGTAGATGGTTTAGTAGTAAATGTGAAATATTTTTTTTTATAATGGGTTTATTTTGCTCAAAGGACTCTTAAATGATATTGAACTTTAGAAAATTGTAAAGTTCTGTTCTGATGTAAAGACAAAAGGACATGCAGTATCCAAACAGGTAGAGGATCCTAAACTCATTTTAATTTCCTTTTGGCTATATTTTTGTATTAACATCTGAATATTATCTGATGTTCAACATTAAAAAAGAACAAAAAGGTGTATTGTGGAAAAGGTATATAGCATGTGTCTACATTTTGAGTCTGCTTAGGAAGACTTTGGGTTTTCACAAAGTCAACTAGCTTTCCTTCATACTTTCCTTGGAGAGTAACAGCGCTGGGAATATTAGAAGTGTCTAATAAATGTTGGGCTGTTGTTTATGAAACTTTCTTGAGTTGTATTTTGCTGTAATTAGTAAGAGACACTTCAAGAAGTGAAAGTAATCCTTTTCAAGGAAAAAAGTTTTAGGCTTTTACCCCTTTGTCATGGAGCAAATTTACTGTAAGCCCGTGTGGTGATAAAGCACCTAGTGATCACAGGGTGAGCCTGGGAGAAGGGGTTTGCCCCAGGATCCCAGGGACAGTCCAGAATAGTGGTCAGGAGCCATGGCCTTGGACAGACCATGGGCAAGTAGCAGGGTCTCCTGAGCCTGGTTTTAGAAGAAAGGTGGTAGTTGACATGCGTTGGATAATTTTTGCTGTGCTTTGCTAGATTATACACACACTGTTTTTTTTCAGTGGAAACTTTCACAAAACAGAATAGTAAAATTAATGGCACATACTCACCTGGAACATGCCCAGTCTTAGATGTTTCCTTCTCAGCTCTAACAGATAGGTACTGATATTATTCCTTTATTACAGATAACAGACATGTTTTAACCACTGTGCTTTGTTATGGTAGTAGTCGCTTAATAGCAGCAGCACTTAGTCTTTTGCAGATTGAGTCCTTGTAAGGGGATTATCTCATTTACTCTTGATAAGAATGTGGAGTGAGGGATGTTGTACTCATTTTTTTGGGTGCAAACACTATGTATTTACATGCCCTCCTTGGCTACCTGCAGGCTATCATGGCTGTTTTCCATAGTAACCTGTCTTAGGGTGGTTTTGAGGATGAGTCACAGTGACCAATACATTGAGTCTTGATAGCCCTTACTTGCTACCTGAGTCCCACCACCATGACATGGAGCTACTAAGAGGTGGGGCCAGGGTTTGAACCCAAGAAATCTGAAATCAGTCAGACCCTGAATCAGTGCCCTTCCTACTCTAACAGGCAACGCTCTGTTGCGGCGACTTGTCCGCATTGGGGTGCTGGACGAGGGCAAGATGAAGCTGGATTACATTCTCGGCCTGAAGATCGAGGACTTCTTAGAGAGGCGCCTGCAGACCCAGGTCTTTAAGCTGGGCCTGGCCAAGTCCATCCACCACGCCCGTGTGCTCATCCGCCAGCGCCATATCAGGTACCACCTCTGGTGGCCCCCGAATCTTCTCCCCCAATCCCCTCGGATAGTTGCCCTCACTAAGCCTGCTGTCCTGTCTCCCATGCAGCCCTCGGAGGTGACAGGTGTGAGCTCACCTTGAGGGTACAGATTCACCCCCTGCAAACAGCTGATGGGGAGCTGGGGGCAGCCTCATCTCCCCATAGCCCAGCGCAAGGGTCACTGCGGCTTGAGCCGTACACCTTGTGAAGGCCTCTGCCAGGCATGTGGGCAGCTGGACAGGTAACAGCTCTGGGCCTCCTCAGTGGAGGGGAGAACTGGGCCTGCCTGGACTGGGTGAGGGGTTCAGTTGTCCGCTGGGCTCGCTTGGGAAGTCCCTTGCAGGCCCTCATCACGGTTGCATTCTTCCACTTTGTTGGTGTTAGCTTGGTGAATTCACTACAGTCCTGGCCTGGTGCTTGGGTGCCAGGGACTGTAGGAGGCGTCCAGCTGGCTGAGGTGATGCAGATGCAAGCAAAAGCCAGTCAGGGCAAATGGGTCTTTATCTGGGTAGATCTGCCACTCTGTAAAGTGAGCACCATTGGGGGAAGACTGCTGTGCAGTAAGCAGGCGAGATGTTTGCATTCAGAATTTCTGCCTCGGCCCTTCCCTAACCCTGTGAGCATGGGCAAGAGCCCTACTTGGGTTTCTGTGAAGTGGTTTCGTAGACCCAGCCTCAGGCTGCTGGCACGTGGACATTGAGGCTGCATGTGGTAATAAACGGAGCACAGCGTTCATAGTGTCTGAAATGCAGATCTTGGACTTACACACTGCCATGGCATTTGCTTTCTGGTCTCTTGTGGGATACGTTGAATTTCTCTTCCTTGTTTAAAATGTGGATGCGAAACTTAATAAAAGCATGATATGGAGATAATGCCCTAAAGCTCCCCACACACGTGAGTTCAGAGAATCAGGAGGGGCCGGAGTGCTCTTGTGGCATTGCTTTCAGCGTCTCCACAACCGTGGCACCAATCTTGTCAACCGCAAAGGACAACCAGGAGGAGAGTGGTGTCTTTTTTGGGCCGGCGTCCTTTTTCAGCTCATCCCCTTCACCTGCCATTCCCTCTTCCAGGGTTCGCAAGCAGGTCGTGAACATCCCATCCTTCATTGTCCGCCTGGACTCCCAGAAGCACATTGACTTCTCCCTCCGCTCTCCGTATGGTGGTGGCCGCCCAGGCCGCGTGAAGAGGAAGAACGCCAAGAAGGGTCAGGGTGGGGCTGGAGCTGGAGATGATGAAGAGGAGGATTAAGCCCACCGATCCCCTCTTGGGTTGGTGGATTGTCTAGTTTTCCAGTCAGATAATAAAATAAGATCAACACTTCGGAATTAGTGTTTATTGGTGTGTTTCTTCCCCTCCCTGACTCTGGCCATCTCTCCCCTGCTCTCAACAACGTAACAGCCTTCGGGGAGGAAGCTCAGGCTGGGTCCTAGACAAAGCTACCTTAGAGCTAGGCTATTGCCTAATGTATAGGGAGGGGCCTGGCTAGTTAGACCTGTAGGTGGTGGGCTACAGTAACGTACAAACCATTTTCTTTGTAAGAGGTGGATTTTGCCCAGGCTGGAGTGCAGTGGCATGATCATAGCTTACTGCAACCTCGAACTCCTGAGCTTAAGGGTTCCTCTCGCCGCCCAGTTGCGGGGCTTACAGGCTTATGCCTGGCCACTTCCGTTATAGGGGAGGAGACTAACAGCTTTCTGGGAAATATTGAAGGGAAAAAAATGGAAATTCTGAGAAGCTGGCCATTTGCATATGGGGATGAGAAGGTGTCGTTTCCAGGCAGAGGAAGTAGCAAATGGAGGTTGGGGCCTTTGACCTTGATCTTGGCTAGAGGTGGGGGCTGATCTCTGAAACAGCCCAGCTTCCTGGGATTGGTGGTGAAGATGAGCCATGTTAGTGATTTCATTTTTGTTGGGGAGGATGTCAAAGCATGTTCTGGTATGGTTGATGTTGGGGGCAAGTTCCCAGTTTTATGTCTTAAAGATGTAGATTGGTAAAGTGACCAAGGGGAAGGCACATTTAAGAAACTGCTCTCCTTCCTCCCCCCGCCCCCGCATTTGAAGTTTCTGTAGTCAGAAGAGAGGCAGGCTTCCCTTTTCTCTACTTTGAGAAGTTGCCACAGGCAGGGAAGGAAGGGGCTTGGTCTCTGAAGAAGGTGATAAACACTTGAAATTGAGCAACCCCCTCAGGGACTATAGCCACTTTGCATGCTGTAGTTGTTTGGGTCCCTGGGGCTATTGGGTTTTGAAATCAACACAACTGTGCCAGCTTCAATGCAGGGACAAAGCTCTGGGTTCTTTGACACTGCTAAATCACTGTGAAACCTGCAGAGGAGTCTCTGCAGCTCGAGACCAGCTTACTTGGTCTAAATGGTCAGCCGTCTCCCTAAGGTGTCACCTTGGTAATGATGGTGGTCAAGGGTCCATGGGACAGCACCTGTGCCTTCCAGGGTCCTTGCAGTCACATTCCTTGGAGTGAGGGGTCTGGGTGTCCTAGGTGAGGAGTGTAGTCACTGGACTCATGGGGGCTCCCCAGACTTGGGAGGAAGAGAGTGCAGTTGTCTCCCGTTTGAGGATCAAGCTGTCCAGCTGGATGTAGCTCATGTCCGGGGGTCTTCAGATGCAGCAGCCTGGAGTGAGGGGAGAGTGGGAGGAAGGTACGTGGTTGGACTGGCGAAAAGCCTGAGGGCTCAGGGAAGGACACGACACCCTCCCTGGGGGTCTTCATCCTCCCGGCTCTGCTGTAGAGAGACAGTGAGGGGGTGGTCTCCTTGATTCCACTCTCATTCTTAAGTCAATGTATTTTGGGGGTCAGAGAGGGGGGATGTGAAGTTGAAATGCCTGTGAGGTGGACATAGGCAGTTGGCATGTTGTGGCTGGAGTGAGTCTGGTGCTGGGGAGGGGTCAGGACTGGAAATAGTTGGCTGTGGAGCCATCAACCTACGAGAACAGTGAGACCCCACTGCAAGGGAGTTAGTGTGAACGGAGGGGGCCCATCATCACTGGTGACACACCGAAAGGCTACTGTAGTTGATTTCACATAATCCTGGAACTCGGGGAAGGATGATATATGGAAAGCCAGGGCTGAGCTAGACTGTAGGACACCTTTCTGCGGATTTTAAAAGGTGTCTCAGGACTGTATGACCAGGAAAAATATGAGTTAAAGGTTCTGTGGAGGATTACCTCACGGAAAAATTGACATTATGTATGAGGTCAAACAGTGCCGGGAAAAAGACGCTAGACCCAATCATTCTCAATGGGAATTTGGGAATTCTTAATCAAGGCATAGATATGGAGAAACTTGGAAAGAAAGTAAGCATACTTTAGATCCTCAAGAGAGAGTGGCATCTATGATTTAAGGAGAATTATTTAGAAAAAAGGTAAGTGTTATGGAAATTTTATAGAGAGAGTAATTGAATGAAAAGACTGGAACACTCATTTCATAATAGATGAGAGATAACTGATGAGAAAATCAGGGAATTGGAAAATGAAATTTAGGAAATACCTCAGAGTGTAACAAAGACCATCGTAAAAATAGGTACCATAGTGGATAAAACCAGGGACATTGAGCATAGAATCATCAGGTACCAAAATACACCTATTATGAGTTTTAAGATGAGGCAAATGAGAGAATGATGAACTGGCAATAATCAGATACAATGTCTGGAGGTTTTCTAGAAATGAAATAAGACAAATGAAAATAACAGCATAGCCTTTGAAGACTGAACTGATACTGGAAATACATCCCTTGGAAAGGAAGTTGGAACTTTTAGTCAAAACCTAAACAGAGAGGAGATGCAACAGAGTGGGGGGGGG
>VBSM01001730.1:2502-15088 GCA_008086735.1 Cheirogaleus medius | reverse complement strand
ATCATGACGACCAACTTGAAAGCAGTTAAGTTCAAATCTGCCTGCTTTCTTCCTACACTTCCGGCGAGGATCTGAGCGGAGAGCGGAGAGCCATTTTTAAGTTTTGAAACAGTCTCATAGAAAAGCTGCAAAGGAGATAAAAATGTTTTGCTGGGACTTTTGGAGATTCTTGCCCACTGGACGCCCCCTGCGCCCCATCCTGGAGCACGTGCCCCTCACCCCGTGAGCCAGGTCACCCCTGCCCGGGACGGCCGTGCATATCCTCACGACGTTGGCGCAGTGGCTCCGTCGGCTGCACAGACCCGTCTGGGTGTCGGGAGCAGCCTCCAGGTCCCTGTTGTCCTCTGTGGCCGTGTCCCCTCTGCCTGGAGCAGACCCCACCGCACTCTGGGGAGCACTCGGGCCAGGGATCCAGCAGGGCCCCACAGCAGGCTCCACGCCCACAGCAGGCTCCACGCCCACAGCAGGCTCCACGCCCACAGCAGGCTCCGTCCCTCTGCTCTGCGGGGAAGCGCTGCTTTTCTTACACCTCGCAACCGATCAGCGTTTGGTGCAGGAGACACTTCAGGACCCCGTGGGTATCCTGCTTCCTGCCAGACCTCCCTGGCAGTGTGGACTCTTCAGTTTCCTGTTTTATCCCACAGGTTGTCATCTGCTCTGATGTGTGTTTCATCACTCAAATTACCAAGATTCGGCCACAGGGAGCCCCTCTGGCACCGCGGGAGCCCTGGGCTCGCCTGTGGTCTCCTGGCTCAACCCTGGAACTAGCTGTTTCTTCCAGGAAACAGGGCCCCGTCAGTAGAGAATTGCTTAATTATCTGAGCAGCGTTTGTTGTGAGTGTTAGCAAAGCACCCACTTCACTGAATGTCGATGGCCTTGTTTCCCCTCTGACACAATTCCCAGGTGTGTGCAGTGGCAGCGCTGCCCTTCCAGAAGCATCCCGCAGACGCGCCAGGGAGGGTGTGGTCTGCAGGGACCTCGTGGAAACTGGCCGCTGCGGCTTTTCCCCCATCAGGGAAGTCGGAGGCCGGTGAGAGCGGTGGACTTGAACCAGGGTTTTCTTCTCTCAAAAGCTGAATCTCAAAGTGCAGGTTTCCTGAACCATTTTGTTCCTCACCTGCTCTCTTGAAAACACAGCGCTTTAACTTTCCCTAAGTCACCTCACGCTCTGTGTTTCAAGCTATGGATCCTTGAGCTTGCGCTTCCTCCGCTGCTCTGCTGCACTGCGCGGTGGGGCATGCGGGGCGCGTGGGGACGGGCTTTTGGCGAGTGCTGGTGGCGTCCTGCAGGAGGAGGGTAGAGGGGAGCCGCCAGGCACGGCCGGGGCAGCGCAGGGGCTCAGGGCTCACCGTGTGCTTGGTGGACGCGGTCCCTGCGGGGCACACGCTAAAGGCTGAGGGCCACGAGCTGGCTGTGCCCTCAGAGAATCGTCCTGTTTGCTGAGAGACCAGAGCCCCCCCGCCAGGGTGACTGGCAAGTGCGCCAGGGCGTCTCCCAGCTTCCCTCTGCTTCTCCCAGAAGTGAGGAGAGAGGAAGTGTGGCCGCATGATGAGATGAGGTCAGGACAGAAAACACCAGCGCGTGTCAAAGCTGCCACGCCGTGAACTGTGGCCTGGAGAGAGAGGGTGAGTTAGGGCTTTTTAAAATGAAGGATTATTTTGATGATTGAAGTCATTAGATTTTAGCAGATTTCACATGATTAGTTGATAGGTATCATAAGGTTATAGCAGGGTTTTTAACCTTAATTTAAAGAAACGTCTGAGCACGGAGCGTCTAAAGAGTGTGTGACTCCACGAGGCCGTGGCTCTGTGCTGGGAACTGCAGTGGGAAAGGGAGAAGCCAGCTTGGCGAAGGTCAGGTGCCGCTGACTTCCTGAGCGTTGCCCTCGGGGCCGGCTGTCCCTGGGTGGAGGAGGGACGCCTGGGCTGCAGCCACCGCCAGACCGGGGTTGCTTTGGTTGCCCCCAGCGTGGCCGTCCTGGAGGAGGCTGTGAGCCTCAGGGGAGCGGCACTGTGCCCGTGGATCCCATGGAAGAGCCACATGTCCCGCCTGTGCGCCTGCGTGTGTTGGGTGAGGGGAGGGAGCAGCGAGTTTGCCCTGGGGGAGCCTCGGCAGCCCCCTCCCGGGCGTCGAGGACGTCCCTGAGGCTGAGCTGGCACCTGTGCGTCGGTGGTCAGAACAGCACAAGGCACTGAAAGGTGCAACGATGAAAGGGCCTGGCCACGGCCGTCCATCCTGGGCGAGGAGTCGCCCCATCCAGTTTTCGTGACCCTGTGAGTTGCTGCTCTGCTTCCTGTCTGTGGCGTGAGAGCTGATGGGAAGGTGTGGGTTCCCATGGCTCGAGGCCTGCCCCGCGGGGACGCCCGGCATGCTTGCGCTCGCTGGTGTCCGGTTGCCGCCGTGACTGAGCATCAGCGTCTCCGTCTGTTCCTTCGGGGCCGTCCCTCGGCCATGGTCTCTGTGTGCACGGCCCCTTCAGTTCTGCGGAGCTGGCCTGGTGGCAGCGCAGACCCCTCAGCAGATGGGAGCAAAGCTGCGCTTGCACGGTCAGGACAGAGAGGACTCTGCGGAGCACGTCCGCACGGCAGCACAGCCAGTGCCCTGGGCCATGTGTCCCCCACCAGCTGTGGCCTGCGTGGCAGCCGGTCCCCTGCTGACCTGGTGCTGTGCCTGCTCTGGGTGCCGTGGCCTTTACGGACGGGCTATCTGTGGATGGCAGGTTACGCACTCTGGCTTCCTGGGCGACGTTCTGTCAGAGTCGAGAACCTGAGTGTGGCAATGTGTGCCCACCACAGGTCCCCGTGGCGCGAGCGTTCCCGCTCTGTCTCCTGCCCCAGGAGGGGACGTGGCTCTTCTGTGTGCAACACATCTGCCCTGCAAGTGCATGTGCCGGGTGGGGCCCTCGCCAGGGTCGCCACGGGGGGTCTGGGCTCTGCTCTGCCAAGTCCCCAGGGACTTTGGGGTCCACCAAGGCCCTAGAGCTCCTTGTCCTGTGTTCCATGAGGTGTCCCCAGCCAGCCCCAGCCCGCCACACTCACAGCTCCTGGGGAACACGTGCACACTTGGGTACAGGGGCGGGCTCGACGTGGGCCAGGAGCGCCGGGTCCCCTCGCGTGCTGCTGTCCAGCTCCGAGGGGGCACTCGCTCCTCAGCAGGCAGCTTTCTTAGGCTGCCCTTGCCACACGGCGCATTGTCAGCGCTGATTTTGCAGGAACCCCCGTTCCCCCCCCCTTCAGGCAGGTGGGTCGCCCTGGGGTTGTGGTTCAGCATCGGGTGGGGTCTGTTCTCTAGATGCCGCCCGGTGGGAGGAGCGGCACCTGTCCCCATGCCGCCAGGGGCCTGCCTGTGTGTGCGGCCACCGTGTCCATCCCACGAGGCGCTGAGGGTCACTGCAGGACAGGCCGGGGCCACTCCTGCACCCTCGTGAGGAGGACGAAGGGCGTGTGAGGACGGTGTGCATCCCTCCTGCTGGGGATCGGGGTCCTTTCTCTCGTTACCAAAAGGCTGCCCAGCCTGGGGTGCCTACCGCCCCCACCCATGACGTGTGACAGTCTGTCTCAGGATGGCGGGGATGACACATGTGTCAGGTGTGACGGAAAGTGCTTGGCCCGGGAGGGGTTGGGGACGGTGCCCCATCCGGGCTGCGTGGTCTGAGCAGGACGTGCTGGGGCTCGGCGTGAACCCTGATCCTCTATCCCATCGTGCTCTTGCAGCCAAGCTCCAGCCCGTTCCAGCACCTCTTAGGGCCTTGTTGCCAATTCGATTTAGGCCAGTGAAGATATAGTTCTGCCTTCACAGCCTTACAGATTTAGAAACAAAAAAAAATTATGTCCTAAAATTATTACTCCAGCTCTCCTGGGGGCCTGGTTGGGAAGAGTGTGCTTTTGAAGGTGAGAGAATGAATGACTTGTCAGGCTCTTGTGACTTGTTAGAGGCGTCAAGGCAGGACGCTGTGACGTGTGAGTCCTCGGCCTAGCCGCCACCTCCTGCGCTCAGGCCTGTCTCGGGCAGCGGTCCCAGGAGGGAGAGACTTGTTCTTGCTGTCCCTGTGCCACCCCACGTCCCTGTCTTGGTCTGCCCTCCATGCCTGACACCGAGGCTGGGAGCCACCTCTGCCACCACCTGCCTTGAGTTTTTGTGAGCATTTCCCCGGGTGGTTTTGTTGACATGTGTATTGTGTTCATCGTGGACGTGGGCACAGCTTCACTGAGGTGTTTGGTGCCTGCCAGGGCCTGTCTTTCCCACCAGTGACGGTTAAGTGACACGTTGCTAGGCTGCGGTGCGTGCTCTAGAGTCTGCCTAAGAAAGAGCAGGTGTTGGGGGTGAGCATGGTGCGTGGCTTATTCTCAGGCGGACGGTGGCTTCAGTCAGTGACGTCTGGGGCCAGCCCACGGGGTCTTAGATCCAGATGGCTGGTCACCTGGGCTCACCCTGGCCTGACCCAGTGCCCGCATTGTCACAAAACAGGCGTGAGTGAGAGTTGAGTGAAGTGCGTTTTCATGTGCGGAGTGAGTCGCTGAAGCAGGCGTCCCCGCACGCCCCGTCCTCCCCACGCGTGCCTGGGCCGGGTCAGGTCGCCAGTTTCACAGTGTCTCGGGGGAGCTGAGGTGGCGTCTCCCGCGAGGCCGCCAGCAGCAGGCACTGCCTGTTTCCCTTAGTGCTGTGCTGTCGTGAGACTCCCTGTTTTCACCAGACTCCATCTTCTGCTTCCAGGAATGCCCGCCGTCTGCAGCCCCGGCATGATGCCCGTGGCGGTGCCGCCGCCAGCCGTGAGCGCCCAGCCCCGCTGCAGCGAGGAGGACCTGAAAGCCATCCAGGACATGTTCCCCAACATGGACAGGGACGTGATCCGGTCCGTGCTGGAGGCCCAGCGAGGGAACAGGGACGCCGCCATCAACTCGCTGCTGCAGATGGGCGAGGAGTCCTAGACCTGCCGCCGCCTGCCGCCACCGGCGCTCTGGACTTGCCAACCCCGGGGTTCCCCAGGGAACACCGTCCCCACAAGATCCCGGTGAAAGAACCCCTGTAGCCCCTTGGACCTCTGTGTCACCCGTCCACCCCGCTCTGGAACGCTGTGGGTTCTGTCCCGGCAGCTGCACTTCCCTGGGTCCTGGAGGGCGGGTGTCTCCCCTGCTCTGGTGTTGGAGGCGGGGCAGGGCCATCTCGCTTGGCACGACTCACTTTCCTGTCGCTTGGGGGCGGGGTCTCCCCTTCTCCCGCTGTTCCATGGTGTGGAGGTTGCCGAGCCCCCTTCTGACCCCATCCTCGGCATTTAGTTATTTGGCTTAGTTGACTTAGTTGAGATAGCCCTGTTAATTTAAGGCACACAGATCCATCCACGTTGACTTGGAGTTATTTTGAGAGCTGCCAAGCTGACACTCGTGTCCTTCCCCGGATGCTGTTTACCTGGGCCCCGCCCGCGTCTGGTCCGGGGAGCTGAGCTGGGGCAGCCTCCTGCCAGCAGCCGCAGGACCCGCCTCTCCCCGCTTGCCTCGCCCATGCGCCAGCCCCGAGAACGCAGGACGTGTCCAGGCCAGACGACCCCGAGGCCGGGTTGTGCTCACCTGCCCGTCTCCCCTGCCCTGTTCCTGCCAGCCCTGGGGTGTCCTCCCTCTTGCTGCAGAGCTGAGGTTCGGGTGGCAGGTCGACGACGCTCCCTGCTGTGTGTTTGCTGAAGGGCCCGGCTCTGCTGCCTACGGCCTCGCAGGCGCCCGTCATTGTGGGTCTGTTCCAGGAGAGGAGTGGAAATCTGGCGAATGTCAGCACTCGGTGACCTTTCAGGGGCTGCAGGTGCCCCTGACCACCCATCACCACGCGTGGCTTCTCGGGTTGCAGGACAGAGTGGGTGACACCTAGTTGTGAAAATCAGAAATTTGAGAAATTTCTCAAAAGTGGTGAATGCACTTTAAATAATACTCACGCCATTGAACCTGTGTGCATTGTTCATGTCTGCGATGTCTGTGGTTCACATTAAACTGCAGCTGCTGGTGTTTCTCTCCCGTGTCTGCTCCAGCCAGTGGGCGTCAGCTCTGCTGCTCGGACGTGGCGGCAGACGCTGGCCTTCGGGGTTCTGCGAAGGACGTATAACAAGGAAGTTTGAGGGTCGGTCTTTTCCCCCAAATTAGAGGTTAAGTTTTAGTGTCAGCTAGAAAATACTGCTTTGTGCTCCCTGGTGGGGGTGCATCTTGTCAAATGCGTTGTTGATAAATATTTATTTTTGTAAGCTTGCAGAAGGGCATGGTGGTTCTGGGGTTTGGTGGCACCAGGTGCTGTTTGTTTTTCAGTTGTGGGGCCGCAAGGGCTCTGCTCTCGTGGTGAGGGAGGACGCCACATCGGGTTGGCAGACCTGGGCCACTCGCCTGGACAGAGCCAGTCGCCGGAATCGCCCGCCTCAGCCTCGGACTCGTGCCTGTGTGGCGGCTGCTTCTCAGGTGGGGTTGAAGGTGTCGGGCAGGACTGTGACTTTCTAGGTTATTTGTTCAGTGACATTGCCAGGCCTGACACGGATGGAACTGGAGCCGGTGCAGGGGCGTTGGCGCCGGTTCCCGGCGTGGCTGCCACACCAGTTTCTGCCTTAATGTTGCTGGGAGGCCTCCAGGCCGTCTCGCCTGCACCTGCGCCTCCCGAGAGGACGCTCGTGTCTCTGCTGCCAGCCCCAGGAGCAGCACGGGGGACCCCAGGGCGGGAGCACCGGGGCGTGGCGCTGGCTCTAGGGAGAGCGATGGTTTCAAGGTGACTCCACGCTTACTGTCACCTCTTGTTTTTCATTTTCTTGAACATTTTATTTTTTTAACAGAGCAAAGAAAGATCACATTTATAAGGCCTTTGGTTAGGTGAGACTCCTCTTTCCTTCGTTTTGTGCCGTTTTCCTGTTTCGAGGTTCATTACCTGAAGCAGCTTGTTCAGGACTGTGGGAAAGGGCTGTTCCTCCCCAGCGCCTGTGCGGGCCCCCTCCCTTGTGACAGCACCATCCTGCCTCCGCCCCGCCTGCGTCTGCATGCTCCAGAGAGGCTTATCCCAAGCTCGAAAGCGGAGGCTGCGGCTGGTCTGGGGCCTGAGCTTAGACAGGCGCCAGGTGTCGGGGGCTCCCGCTCCTGGGTCTGAGGACGCAGGTGGCCAGTGGAGACAGCAGGGCTGGCCAGCTCTGCGCCTCGGGCCTGGCTGCGTTTTCTTCTGCTAGAGCGAGGCTGGTTGGCGGGAGTCAGAGCCCAGCGCGTACCTGTGGGCTGAGGGAGCCCCGGCGAGAGTTCCACTCAGGCTGCATTAGTGACTCAAGAGCAGAGGGGTAGGTCCCTCCCCCGGCCTTGTCACGGCACCTGGAGGTGCCACCCCTACCCCCACAGACACCTCGAGTGGCGGGCGTTGGCGGGAACCATCCTCAGAGCTTTGTGTTTCTGGTTATTTTATTGGGGTCCAGTGTCCAGAATTTTCCCTTGATTGTAAAATATATTTTTACTTTTTAGGTTTCTAACTTAATAAATGATCCATATAAAAATAGAGAAATAAAGTCCGTTAAGGGGAAGTTCACCGTGTGTGTCCTGAGTGTTTTCTGACCTAGCTCCCGTGGGCAGGGGCAAAGGACCAGTCAGGCT
Organism: Cheirogaleus medius; assembly: GCA_008086735.1. Classification (NCBI taxonomy): domain Eukaryota; kingdom Metazoa; phylum Chordata; class Mammalia; order Primates; family Cheirogaleidae; genus Cheirogaleus; species Cheirogaleus medius. The sequence continues at coordinate 7,495 of VBSM01001730.1, read as the reverse complement.
GCAGTTCCGTGGTGATGGGCCTGTCAGAGGGCTGAGGAAGGGGAAGGTGGGATCTAGCGGCAGAGTCAGAGCATTTATGCCATGCGTGAGAACTGCTTGTTTTCTAGTTTAGGCTGTGGCAGGGCCGGGCCCCGCGGGTCTTGGCGTGGTGGGCGGCTCCTCGGCCCCAGCCCTCTGCGGTTCACTGCCGTGTTTGTGGCTTCCCATTTCCAGGCCACTGGGAACTGGGGGTGAGCGAGAGCGTGGGTCCCCCACGTTCCTCGTTCTACGAGGCCCCGCAGGAGCTGTGACGCCCCGTGGTGACGGCCACGCCGGCCCTGGAGCCCATACGTGGTGTCGGCGTACGCGGGACGTTTTCTCTCTGCGGCCGTCAAGCTGTCATGTGCTGCTGCAACGAACACTCGAGTAAGAGCCACCGCGTGGCCGCGTCCTCCGCCTTGCGCTGCCCTGCTCGCCCGGCACTGGGCGTGGCCGCGCCCGGAGTGGTGGTTCCGCCAGTGCGTCCACTGCACGGTGACCTTCCAGCCACGAGCTCTGTGAGTCTGAATATTTTTTGCCCCAAACAGCTGGTAGAAGTTGAGCCTGTCAGTACTGGACGCAAAGCCAAGGAACAAGGGACACTTCTAGAAAACTGTGACAAGATACCAGACATGCCGAAGGAACACGGACTCCCATCTCTAAACGCAGAGCTGGGCTCGTGGGACAGTGAGGGGGGTCCCCAGGGCGTGTGGGGTCGGGAGCGGCATGGCAGACATCCCCCGGTGGGGCCGAGGGCTGTCCTCTGCACTGCTGTACCCGGGACGTGGCTCGGTGGCCACATGTGGGCGGCTCCGCAGGGATTGCTGGCTGAGCAGAGAGAGCCAGAGTCACGGTGTCCGTCTGCTGCTGGCAGATGAGGGACTCTGTGCTGCTGGGGACAGGGCCTGCGTCCAAGAGTGGGACCCTCCAGCTGGGACGCTGGGGACGACCCCTGCTGGCAGCGAGATGAGAAGGTGCCGCGCCCATGCCGCCCCCCCTGCGCTCCGTGTGGCCCAGGAGTCCTCGAGGGGAGGGATCGGCGAGTCGTCCAGAGCAGCCCTGGAGGGAACGCACGGTTGACGCAGGCCTCGGACAGAAGCCACCCAACGTGCTCCTGGTGACAGGCGTTTGCGGGGGCCAGGTCAGCGCAGCCCATACTCGAGGGTCGAGACGAGCAGGACGTCTCCCTGAACAGCGCGGCGGGCACTCTCCTGCTTGGACGGCAAGATAAAGTGAAGTGCGGGCACCGAACGCCCGCACGGGAGAGCGGAGCTCCTGGGGTGGAGCTGCCGTCCTCGGAATCAGCATCTCCATGGCCGGGGGACAGGTGGGATGAGACGAAGGTGCAGCTGCAGGAATCTGCCGGAGACCAAGGACACACCGGGTGGGTTCCAGAAGACGGGGCGAGGGAGGCAAAGGACGGGGGCTGGGACGTCCACCACTGGTGCAATGCTGCGTCCCCAGGTCCAGGAATGGCAGCGAACCCCGGGAACGTGAAACCGAGTGAACTGCGTAAAACCGACGATGTTTAATGTAGGATGAAGTAATAAAATCGGGACCGCAGTGAGGTGGACGCCGGGGCCAGTGGTGGGAGACAAACCTCCGTCTTGGCTGCAACCACACGTTAGACTTGAGGGGCAGCCGCGGGCACGGCGGGACCCTGGGAGGAGAGTCCACAGTTGGGCCGGATGGCTCACGCAGCGCAGCCTGCCTGGGGGCCAGACGGGGTTGGGAGGAGGGCTGGGTCCTAGGCCCTGTCGCTGTCTGTCCTCTGGCAGCGAGTGGGTGGCGGGGACTTTGAACCCGCCAAGGAGGCCCCTGGCGTCCACATCGGGCCGGCAGCAGAGCCTGCGGGCCAGTGATGGTTTCCTCTCCCACTGGGCAGCGGTCGGCGGCTCCCGGCTCTGCTGGGTGCCAGCATGTGTCCCGCATCCCGCCCCAGCTCACCGCAGGGACGGCCTAGGAGTGGCAAGACAACCAGGAGCCCCTCACTGCGGCCCCGCGGCCTGCGTCCGCCTCCGTGGACCGCACCCGTGCCAGTGTTCTGGGTCACTGCCCCAGAAGCAGACCCTGACGCCAGGCCCCTGCCGCTGAATCGTGTCAGCTTAGGACTGCGCTGTCTGCCCCTCCCTACGTGCCCTGCTGTCTGGTTTTCTGTCCACGCTGGGGTTTCCGTCGGGAAACAGAGCTGGCTCTGCTTCCCTCCCAGCTCATGCTGTGCCTGGCGCCCGCGCGGGGGACAGTGGCCCACGGCGGGCTAGGGTCACTCGGGAGGGGCGTGAGGGCTCGAGGGCAGGACACGAGGCAGCAGAGACGGCAGCCTCGGCTGGACCCCAGGGCTCACCACTCATGTGTCCACCAGGGCCACCCTGGCCACGCTCAGGCCACGGAGGGGACACGGAAAAGGCGAGGACGTGCCCACCCGCAGATCCTGGGGTGCTGCGAATGTGGGGTGCGCGGAGGCACCAGGCCGAGCGCCGACTGGAGTTGGCCACACGGAGTCGTCGGGGACACCGCTGCCAGCACTGGGCGGGAAGGGACAGGACGGTACTTCCCGGGGACGCACTGCAATGGAGGCAGCAGGGCCACGGCCAGAAGGCAGCTGCTGTGCCTGTCCCCGACCTCTTCCAAAAGATGACAAGAAAAGTGGAGTGTAGGGAGGGGACCTCAGCGGCCCAAGCCCCCATCCGGGAGGCCCCGTGGGGGCGGGGCGGGGCGCGTGACCAGGCGCCGGGTCGCGGTGGACGTCACGCTGGTGTGTCGGCTGCGCTCGGTGACGGCAGTGTAGTCCCACAGCCCAGCGAGCCCTTGTTCTGCGGCAGTTTCTGTGAAGCTCAATGAGTTGATCCAAACAGCTAAGAAGAGTCGAGACGTTGTCGTAGAAGCAGCGTGGCGCGGAGGGACCTGCTCAGACACACCCAGACCGTGGCGAGACGCGCAGACGGCCGGCGGGGATAGCTGGACTTTGCAGCGCTCGGTGCCAGCAGAGCCACCAGGCTCTGTTACAGCGGCAGCCTGCCTCTGACCTCATGCCGTGTCCAGACCCCAGTTCCGGCGGACGCAGAGTGGAAAGGCGCAGGCAAAACCGCAGAGCTTCGGGAAACGGCGCGGAAGACGGGATTCCTGATCCTGGGCCGGGAAGGGTTTGCTCAAATCAGACCGGAAGTGCTAGCCGAGCAATTGCCCGTACACCCGGACCGCCGCGTGGCCCGTGGATTTCCGCAAGGCGCGTTTCTCACATGGACACGACGTGCGCGGTGCCGGCTTCCCTGCTCGCCGCTGCATTTGCCGCAGGTCCCTTTCCTCCCGCTGGAGGCCAAGCTCCTAAGAGTGGCTCCCGGTGGTCTGGGCAGGGGCAGCCCCGTGTGTGGACGGTGCCCTTGTCACCTGCTCTGGAGCGTCAGCTCGGCGGGTGTGGACCTGTGTCCGGAGTCCCGTTCCTGGGCTGCACCTCGGTCCCCGTCCCCGGCCTACCCTCTTCCTCCGTCCGCCTTGTCTTTCCGGCAGCTTCACGACGCTCCCATCTCCTCCCGAGCGCCTGGGGCTGGGTTTCTTCTCTCTCGACGTCTGGCCCTGCCGGGAGCATCGGTCACGGGCAAGTGCCGCGGTTCTGAGGACGCTGCCCGCCACCACGCTCTTCCTCCCACTGGTGCTTTGAGACAACGCTGAGGTTTCTGGAACCGTCTCTGTGTCTGCAAATCCTGAACGCCTGCTGTTACGCCCGCTGACGGGGGGCACAGCCGTGGCCCACTGCCTTTCCTGAGCTGCTGCTCACGTGGCGCTGGCATTTCCGCAGGGAAAGTCTGGGGCCTCGCAGGGCCTCCTCTGCCGCTGGCGCCTCCCAAATATCTCCCGCTCGGGGAATCTGTCCCCTTGACAGACTCGCTTTCTTGTTTTCAGTTGCTGCTATTCTGGTTTCTTCCATCCTTGTCCTGGTTTTGTTTCTGTGGGGTAGACAGGCCCACTTCCCCCTGGAAGCCAGAGATCCCTTTTAAAAAACATTTAAAGGCCGGGCGTGGAGGCTCATGCCTGTAATCCCAGCACTCTGGGAGGCCAAGGTGGGAGGATCATTTGAGCTCAGGAGTTCGAGACCAGCCTGAGCAAGAGCAAGACCCTGTCTCTACTAAAAATAGAAAAAATGAGCCGGGCATGGTGGCGCATGCCTGTAGTCCCAGCTACTCGGGAGGCTGAGGCCGGGGGATCACTTGAGCCCAGGAGTTTGAGGTTGCTGTGAGCTAGGCTGACGTCACAGCACTGTAGCCCAGGCAACAGAGCCAGACTTTGTCTCAAAAAAAAACCCAAAAAAACATTTAAAGTCTAAGTAACATTGTTTTGTTTTTATTCTTTGTGTTTGTTTTTATAGCTGCTTTCTCTGGGGACTCGAGTCCCACTGCCTGGGCTTTGGCCCCTGGCTAACTCGACCCTTTTCCTCCCTTTGTGCCTCGGTTTCCCCGTCTGTAAAGTGGAGAAATAATAGTGCACATCGCACGGAAGCCCCGCGTGTGTGGTGATGGGTCTAAGGAGACGTCACTGGCTCGCATGTGGATGGGAGAGTGGCCTGGCCACGGCCACGCGGGGTCAGCTCATGGGACATGACCTCCAGTGGCAGCTGCCCTGCCCGGCTGCGCTCGGCGTTCTCTGCTCTGGGCAGAGCATCGGCAAACAAGGAAGGGCAGAGACGCCTCCCTCAGGGCTGAGGCAGGAAGGGCCAGATGCAAGTTCCTCTGTGACAAGCGCCCCGAAGAAAATACACCAGGGAAGGTGTGACAGGGTAGGGTGCACAGGCCGCCCCTTAGGGTCCCGCCCATGTGCGCTGCCCCCACTGCCTGTCCCTGGGCCGCCCCCGTGGCCCCCCAGCTCCTCGGTCCTCCTGCCCAGCCCGTGTCTACGTGAGACTGGGGCGACCTCGGGGTCCTGGGCTGAGCCTGGTCTCTGGCCGCTGCATCCCCAGCCCGAGACCGGCCCTGGGTGCCCA
>VBSM01001708.1:171622-184315 GCA_008086735.1 Cheirogaleus medius | reverse complement strand
AGTCCTTGGGCCCCTGGAAAGGGGCAGGTGGGAGGGAAGGGCGGTGGGACGGCCCCATCTCCCTCAGGGGCAGGAGGGACAAGGCAGGTGAACCCACGCAGGCACCTCTCAGCCCTCGGGGCAGCTGGTGTGCGTGGCGTGGTGTGCGCCCGTGTGGATGTGGCGCACGTGGTCTCCAGGTCTCTCCGGGTGCCGCCAGGTGTCTGGGTGGTCTTAACGTTCTAGAACTTTCCCCACCGCACCCGCTTCTCCTCCTTTCCCCTTTCCAGAAACTGCGGTGACTCGGTCTGGGTTGGTGCTGGGAGCAGAGCTGGCCTGGCCGCGGGGCAGGTACAGGTGGGGCCGGGCGGGGCTGCCCGAGGACTCTGCTGGGGCCGGGCGGGAGAACTACGGGCCCCAGGTCAGCAGGAGGGGCCTTTCCGGAGGAGGAGCCCCTGCCCTTCTGGAAGGTGACAACGTACAAGGGCCAGGAGGGACCCCAGGACAGGCGGGCCAGGCTGCTGGGAGGAGGATCCCCGTGGTGCTTTGTGCTCTGTGCCGTGGGTCTGGCTGGAGGCTGCGTCCCGCGAAGGGCGGCCTCGGCTCCGGGGGCTGTGTTTTCTCTCCCGCCATCCACGGCTTCCCTGAGGCCCAGGACGAAAGCCGGCCTTGGTGGGGTGCCGCCGTGGCGCTGGGGCTTCTCCGTTCCATGTAGCGGGATCAGCGTGTGCAGCGGACAGGTGTTTCCTCCGTGCTGCGCCCGAGGGCTGGAAGGCACCTCGTCAGCGAGTGCCACGTTCGGTGGGGGGCTCCAGTTCAGGGTAGCTGGGGGCGGGCTTGGTCAGGGCCTTGTTTTCACATCTGCCCCCGGCCAGCTGGAGCGCCTCGGTACGCACAGGGCAGCAGCTGACATAACACAGTGGGGGTGGGCCGGGCCGGCCGGGCGCGGGCGCCCCGCACGGGAGTCGCCGGGGTAATGGGATGCGCCCTGCGGGGCCTTGTGGCCGTGGGGTGCCGCAGGGTGGGACCCAGCAGCTGTCCCGCCCAGCCGGGGAGGCTGCCAGAGAGCGTGGCCGTCACCGGGCAGGGGCCCGGGGAGGGGGCTCTGGGCAGGTGCCAGAGTAATCCCCCAGGGCACTGCATTCAGATGAGGTCTGATCACGTTCTTGGCCTCCCGGGTCACACAGAACAAACCCGAGGCCCCGGCGTGCACCACCGGAGCGTGTCGCCGCGCAGCTCTGCAGGGCTGGTGGGGGTTGGCGCAGCCGCACGGGCCCGGGGGCTGCACTGGAGCACCCAGGTCTCCCGGCCCCTGCTTCACTGAGCCGACCTCAGAGCCAGGCCAGGCAGCTCCTTCCACGTGACTTCCTGCCCCAGCCCCGTCACGAAACTGCGTGGCCAACGGGCACCTGGGGCCAGGGGACGAGCAGCCTGTTCAGCAGCCCGTGGGGGCCGCTCTCGTCCCCTGAGGCCAGCCCCGAGTCAGCTCCCACTGGGCTCAGGAGGAGCGGATCTGACCTTCCCGTGTCTGCAGAGTTGTAGCCACGGAGGGCAGCGGTCTGCTCCCCAAATACGTGGTCTCACTGCAGACGACCACCTGCAGGCTCCCGGCATGGGGTGGCTCGACCCAGCCTCCAACCTCCGGCCTCCGCAGCCTCGTTTCCCCCCTGCTGGTGGCGGGAGGCAGCGCCCCCAGCCTGGAGACTTGCCACAAAGCACCCTGGGTTTGGACTGTCCGGTGGACGCTATCACCGCGGGCCAAGAAAAGCCCTTGTGCTGGAAATCACAAAGAGGGGGCTGTGAGCAGGGCCACAGGCGCACGCAGACACACGTGCATGAACAGATATACGGGCACACGTGTGCAGATGTACATACACATGTTTGCAGACATGCATAGACACCCGGATGAGCACACAGGCATGGCATGGACACTCACGTGTGCATGCACGTTCGGGCTACGTGCACACGAGCACACTCAGGCCTGGAGCTGGGACCCCCTCGGGGCTGTGCTCCATTTGCACATCTGATCCAGAAACCGTCAGCGCGGGAAGCCAGATGAGAACAGAACATGGAGCGTGTGCCGAGAGGCGCGGGCCCCTCTCCTGGCGGGCGGCGGCCTGGTCAGTCCCAGCACCGTGCGCTGAGGATAATTTGTGCGTCAGAGCAGAGCTCGGAGGGGGCCCGGGAGGGATGGCGTCTTTATTTGATTTGGAGTTTGCTTCGCGGGGCCTGCGTCTCTTCTGCCTGCCCGTCCTCTGGGGCTGGCTGGGGAGGGCCGGGGGACGGTCATGCTGCCCGTGGGGGTGGGGACCAAGCTGGGGTCTATTCGCTCGTTTCTCATCGTTGCCAACCCCGGCAGAGTCCCGCACCCGGCAGGCGCTGCGCGGGCCTGGGATTAAGGACAGAGCCACGGTGACCTTGCTGCTCCCAGGTGCCCGTGAGCAGGGCTGGGTCCCCGCTGCAGGGCCCCTGACCTTTCACACCGAAAGTCCCTTTGCTCAAGTCGTCTCGCTCCGTCTCGGGCTCAGGTGATTTTGTTTTTAAATGAGGACATCTGCTAGGCCCCTCGGGAGCTGGGCGACCTTGGAAAACGCCCCCTCGTCCAGGGAGTTTGTGAGAATTCATAGTCCCCCCCCCCGGGTGTCCACAGAGCCCCCGTCAGAGGTGCCGAGGCCCCGGGCAGCCGAGGGGGTCTGAGGGTGGCCGGTGGCCTCTGGGGGCCTCAGTGGCCCTCTAGCGAGAGGACGGCAGTGGAGCCACAGACACGGGGCAGGCCGCAGGGGCTGCGTGCCGAGCCGGCCACGGCCCTGGAGCCTGGGAACAGAGACTCCGGGCCGCGGTGGGGTCCGGCCCCCGAGGCTGCCTGTGGGTCCACAGCTCCCTGCCCGTCTCTGGGCCTCAGTGTCCTCGCGTGCGAATTGCAGGTGACATCGGGGACTTTAACTGCTTCGGGACACAGCTTGAAAACACTCAGTCCAGAGCCAGCGGCCAGGAGGGCCAAAGGGTGTTGGTGGTCGGGGCCTCCTCCCGGCAGGGGTGCAGTGCTGGGGAGGGGTGGCACGGGCCCTGGCTCCTACCAGAGGTGTCCTGGTTGGGAGGGAGGGACCTCAGTTAGGAATCGCCGTAGCCTCAGGTTTATATTCTGCTCACGTAAAAAGATTGGCTTCATTGAGGTATGTTTGGCGTACACTAGACTGCCGTGTTTCAAGTATGCAATCTGGTAGATTTGGACACGTGTATACGCCACAAAGCCACCCCCAGGAGCGCGAACACATCCGTCACCCCCAGAAATGCTCTCGTGCCCCTTGGTGGCCTCTCCTCCACCCCGCCTCCGCTCGGGATGCAACCACTGATCTGCTTGCTGTCAGAATAGTTTGCATTTTCTAGAGTTTTCTCTAAATGGAATGATACAGCATATATTCCTTTTTTCTGTTTCCTTTCGCTCAGCATCATGACTGTGAGGTTCACCCAGGCTGTTGCGTGTGTCAGTAATCCCTTGTTTTTCGTGGCTGAGCGGTATTCCATCGCGTGGACACGCCGCAGTTGGTTCATCCGTTCGCGTGCCGACAGACCACCTCGGTGTGCGAGTCTTCGTAAGGACTTGTATTTCCTTGGTAAATCCGTAGGAATGGAATGGCTGGCTGACGCGGTGGGTGTGTATTTAACTATCCAAGAGGCTGACAAACGGTTTTCCAAAGCGGCTACGCCGTCTTGCATTCCCGTGAGAGCTGCCTGTGAGACATCTAGCGCCTCCACCGCGTCATCGACACTCGACGTGGCCGATGGTTTTAACGTCCGTCAGTCTGATGGGGGTGTGTGGTATCTCGCGGTTTTAATTTTCATTTACTCATGACTAACGATGTTGAGTAAATCTTCGTGTGTTTAATTGGCATCCAGTGTCACCTCTTTGGTGAAGTGTCTTTTTAAATCTTTCACCCATTTTAAAATTGGGCTATTTGTATTTTTCTTACTGAGTTGTAAAAGTTCTTTATATATTCTGGTTACATAGACATGTGTTTTACACATTTTTCATCCAGGCTGTGGCTTACCTTATTTATTTAGTAGTATCTTTTAAAGACAAAAAGTTTTCTATTTTATGAAGTCAAATTTGTTTTTTTGTTTTTTTCTTTTGAATACTTTTCTGGCTTTTTATGTCCTGTTTTAAAAATCTTTCCCCAACACGTGATTACTAAGCTTTTCTTCTAGAGGTTTTATAGTTTTAGTGCTTACATTTAGGTCTATGAGGCATTTTGAGTTGATCTTTACATATCAGGTAGAGTACAGGTTGAGGTTTATACATCTTTTTCATGGGACATCTATTTTCATCCTTTACCTCTGTTCTTATTCATTGATCCATGAGTCTTTCTTTTCGTCAGTCCCGCACTGCCTTGATTATTGTAGCCCTGTAATAAGGCTCGAAATAAGTTTGAATAATTCATCCAACTTTGTTTTTCTTTTTCAAGTTGTTCTGGTTGTTCTGAATCCCTTGCATTTATATGTAAGTTTTGGAAGCTGCTGCCAATTTTTACAAAGAAGCCTGGTGGATTTGTGTTCGGGATTGCGTTGACACTAAAGATCAACTTGGGGAGAGCTGACATCTTACCAACATCGAATCTTCTGGTCCCTAATCATTATGTCTCTCTCCATTTATTTAGACCTTTGTCTTCTCTCAGACGTTTTGTAGTTTTCAGTGCATATTCTTGTGCATCTTTTTGCAGGAACCTAAGTATTTCGTGTTTTTGATGGTATTGCCAATGGTATTGCTTTGTTCATTTTGATTTCTGAGTTAGAACTGAGACTCATTTTGGTAAATTTATCTTGTGTCTTGCAAACTTGCCAAACTCACTTATTCCAGTAGCTTTGTTGTGGATTCCCTTGATTTTCTTACATTGATGATCATGTTGTCTACAGATAAAGATGATTGGCCTCTCCTTTTCCAGCCTGGTGCCTATTTATTTGTTTGCCTGATCGCCCCGACCAGCCCGTCCATTGCACTGTTTAATAGAAGTGGGAAGAATAGACGTCTTTGCTTTGTCCGGAATCCTGGAAGAAACATACTCTCTTTCACCATGAAGCGTGATGTTAGCAGTAGGTCTCTATAGACGTCCTTTATCAGGTTGAGGAGAAGCCCTTCTTATATACTGAGTTTTTAACACGAACGTATGTTGAATTTTGTCAAATGCTTTTTAATACACACTTTGATAGGGTCATGTAGATTTTCCCTTCTTTAATCGCTAAATACGATAAATTATACTAATTGACTTGCAAATGCTGAACCTTGCATTCCTGAATAAACCCACTTTGGTTGTGTTGTATTATTCTTTCTGTATATCAGACTTGATTTGTTAAAGTTTTGCTGAGAACTTTTGCATCTAAGCTCATGAAGGGTATTGTCTACAGTCTTCTGATAATGTCTTTGGTTTCGGTATGAGAGTGATGCGGGCGTGACAGACTGAGGTGAGGGAAGTGTTTGCTCTCCCTTTTAGGGGAGGATTTTGTGTAGAATTGGTCTTATTTCTTTCCTATGTGTTTGGTGAACTTCTTCAGGAAAGCCGTCTAGGCCTGGACTTCTCCTTATGCGAAGATTATTAACTAGGTTTCAAATTTACTTAATAGTATTCAGGTTATCTATTTCTTCTTGAGTGAGCTTTGGTATTTTGTGTGCCTGAAAAAAATCTGTTAATTTCACCTAGGTGGTACATTTATTGGCATGAAGTTCATAATATCCTGTTATTGTTTAAACATTTGTAGAATTTGTAGCAACGTCCCCTCTCTCACTCCTGATGTCGGTGATTTGTGCCTCTCTTTGTGTGTGATCAGTCCAGCTAGACTTTTAGCAATTTTACTGATCTCAAAGAATCAACTTTTTGTTTCACTGGATTTTTTCTTTTTTTCCCTTTTCTTTTTGGCTATTTGATTTATGCCCTAATTTTTATTATTTGTTTTATTATGCTTACTCAGTTTTAATTTGCTCTTTTTCTAGTTTCTTAAGGTGGGGGTCGTTTATTAGAGATCTTTTGGTGTTTTCATTTCTAATATAGGTACTTGATAGTATACATTTCTCTCTAAAGATCACTTTCCTTGCATCCCACAAATTTTGTGTGTTGTTTTTATCCCATTCAAAATGCTTTCTAATTTCCTTTTTGATTTCTTCTTTGATGCATATGTTATTTAGAAGTCTATTCCAATCGTTTGGGGGATTTTCAAGATACCTTTCTGTTATTGAGTTCTGCTCTAATTCATTTGTGTTCGTAGGAAATACTTCATATGAGTTGAGTCTTTTAAAGTTTATTAAGACTTGTCTTACAGTCCAGAATATGATGTATCTTGATAAATATTCTGTTGTGCGCTTGGGAAGGGTGTGTACTCTGTTTTTGGGAAGACGTTCTATAAATGTCCGTTAGGCTAACGTGGTTGACGGCACCATACAGGCTATTGTATCTTCCCTGCGTTCGTCTGCTTGTTCTGTCAATTTTGGAGAGACAGGTGTCAGGATCCCCAGCTATAATTGTGGATTTGTCTCTTGATTCCTCCGGTTCTAGTAACCTTTGTTCAGTGTATTCTGAAGCTTTGTTACTGGGCACGTTAGCATTGAGGATCGTTCTGTCTTCCTGATGAACTGACCCGTCTCTCACTGCGAAATTGCCTCCTTTACCCCTGGTAGCGGTCTTTACTTTGAAATGTGCTTTCTCCGATATTAATGTAGTCGCTCTGGCTTTTTAAAAAATTAGTGCTAGCGTGGTATGTTTTTACCATATAGTTTACTTGCAAGCTATTCATGCATTTCTCGTATGGAGCATATAGTTGAGTCTCATTTTGTGAGTCAAATTAAAATGCGTGTCTCCTTATGGAGAAGTCAAGCTCATTTGCATTCATTAATGTGACTGATACCCTTGGTCAACTCTGTCATGGTCTTCTACAATTGTATGCATTTCGTCGTGGTTGCTGCGGTAGTTTTCTCTACAATGTGTGCATTCTTTGCTCTTTGAAGTTATTTTGGCATTTTTGAAGGCTTGTATCTCTGCTCCAATAGCTGCCTCTGTGCTCACAGCTTTCTAAATGTCCTTATCCCTGTTTTCTCATATACTCCTTCACTGTCTGGCTTGTTGGTTTTATGAATATCTTTACCCCCAACCTGTTACATGCACCACAAACAACGAGCTTGTCCCCTTTCTGTCTTCTGTAAGTTACAGACCCACAACCCTCTGACGGACCACGGGATACCAGGGTCAGGGAATGGGAAGTGGCGTGGGGTGGGTGCCGCTCTCAGTAGAGTGGTCCTGGTGGCCTCCTGTAGCCGTGGCTGCCGGTCTCTGTAGGAAGGTCAAAGTCCAGGTCTTGGGGACTTGGGGTGGGGGGACAAGCATTCCTGGCAGAGGGGGACCGTACTCGTCAAGGCCCTGGGAGGACACGTGGCTGGCACGGTTGGCAAGCGCTGTGAGGAGCCCAGAGTGTCCAGAGAGGAGAGGGCAGGGAGTAGGGGCCGAGGACCAGGTCGGGAGGTGGCGGGGGCCCAGTGTGGGGGGCTGGGGGCTGCTCTGGGCACTGGGGCTTTTGCTCTGAGAGGCGAGAGCCGGAGGCCGGCGTGGTGTGGCTCAGGCCAAACACAGCTCCTTGGACCGGCGGGGCCAGGCCCAGAACAGGTGGCGGCAGGCGCCCAGGGCCGGCATCTGAGACCTGGAGGCTCCGTGGACGTGCGTGTGGACGTCCGTGTTTATTCCGATGTCATGTGTCGTGCAAGTCCGGAACGTGGGTAGGAAGCGAGGTCACGTTTGTACTCCCAGACGGTGGCTTTTCCTAGGAGGCAGGTCGGGGAGGTCTTTCGCTGGTCCCGATAGGTTCTGTTTCTCAGCGAAGAATCTGAACCCCGTGTGGCAAAGCGGGAAGACGGAGCACGTGGTGTGTGCACGTGTGCGTGTTTGTCGTGGTGTTTTCTGAGCTCTTACGTCTGTGAAAGATTTCACGTTGAGCGGAACTACAAACTAATGTTTCTGCGGCAGTTCCTGTCCCCTTTCTTGACCCTGTAGGTACAGTCGGGGGGTCCTGGTGCCCAGGAGTGGGGACATATTTGCACGTCTGCAAATGGCTAAATTCTGCTAGGACATCTCAGGAGTCTGCCCGTCCCTTGGGGAGAAAACTGCTTAAGATAATTGTGTAGGTGTGTGGGGGCGGGGGAGTCCGGACACGGGGACCCACTTCAAGTGAAGTCTTCTCACCGCGTCGCAGACAGTGTGCACCGTGCTGGGCTCTGGGCGTGGCCTGTCTGTGCCCGGGCCACGTGAGCATGTGTGTACCCACGCGCGGCCCGGCTTGGCCCACGGGGTGCGTGCCGCGGAGAGAAGCGCCATTGTTGACCTTGGGGTGACACGAGAACATATTTGGAGGGAACAAAGGGACCCTGTTCCCCGCCCACCCCGGCCCTCCTGAGCCCCCGTGGCTGGAAAGTCCACCCTGTGGAGGATTTTTGGTGACAGCTGCTGAGGCCCGGACAGGACCCGGTTTCTTTATCACGGGGCCGTCTCCGGGGTGGGTGCCAGGGGACTTGCAGCTCCTGCCTGGGGCAGGCGGCTGGGGTTGCCGTAGCAGGTTCTGGGGACTGCAGCCGTGCGGCTCCGGGTCCCCACGCTGCATGGCAGGGGTCACTGGCGGGTTACAGCAGCCAGCCAGCACCGGCACGAGCCCCTGGCGCCAGGCCGCTGGCCAGGCTACTGCAGGAAGGGAGACCCGGGCAGGTGTCGCCGTGGGGCGGGAGAAACCTGGGCCCGGCTCGGGCTGCCCCTTGCCGGCCTCTCTCACCTCCGACCCTTGCCCACACTGGGGGCAGTTTGGTGCCTCAGTTTCTCCATCAGAAAGAGGTGGGGCGTGGGTGATGCGGGGCCCTTGCAGGGGTGCGGTGAAGGGTGCCCGGTGTCCTGACCCAGGCGGGCCCTGTTTGTGCAGAGCGCCATGACCTGCCGCGTCCCAGGCGCTTCCAGTAACTGCTCCGCACGGCCCCCTCCCCCGCACACCTGGGAGGGAACAAGAGGCGTTCTGTGTGCTGCGGCCGCCCTTCCAGCGGGCGGGCTCCCAGGGGACCGGGGTGGGGACGCCTGGCGGGCAGTGGACGTGAGCAGCAGCATGTGGCCCCAAGCCACGAGTGCCCACGTGGCCCCTGCACGCACCTCCTTCCCCGTGGCCAGCCCCGGGCAGTGGAGAGACCCCCAGGCAGGGCGGCCCTCCCTGGCTTTCCTTTCCATGTGACGCAATCCGAGGCTTCGGGCCCCTGCCCGCCACCCTGCGTGAGTGGCAGCAACGCTGTGGACCTGGGGGAGCCCTGTCCATGCAGATCCTGTGTGGCTGTTGCTCCGTGTGTCTTCCGGGAGAGAGGGGCTCAGCCGAGGGGGTGGCCGGTGTTTTGTGTAAAGGACCAGAGAGGTCAGGCTGCAGCTCAGCCGTCACTTGGGCCTCGAGGCTGTCCCTCCGCCCTGCCAGCCTTCCACCCTGCCAGCCCAGCATGGGCCTTTGTGCTCCCTGGCAGTTTGGTCCCACCTGGAGAGCGAACCTTTCTGCTCACAGTTGGGGGCTCAGGTCTCTGCAGGGGAGAGCACGGCTCCTCCGTGCCGGGGTATCTGCGTCCTCGCCGTGGCCCTCACGCCCCTCCCTGGGTCACTCTGGGGTTGGATGAAATGGCGTCGGTGGAAGGTGGAAGAGGCCAACACACATGTGGCAGCACAGAAAGCCCAGAACTCTCCAAGAATTCCTTCCTGAGCAGCTCCATGTGTGGGGGGCCCTGGGGGCGCTGGAACGCAGCCCGAGGTGAGCCGCCTGCCCCTGGGAGCGGGGAGCCCCACATGCACAGGGGCCCAGGACACCTGCCAAGGCCAGGGTGCTAGGCTTGGGCACAGGACAGCACAGCAGCAGTGAGGGAGGGGCCGGCAGCCGTGGTGTCCTTGGTGGAGGTCTGGTCAGAGTTTCTGTGGGAGAGGCTGGTGGGGGAGAGAGGGGCCCCCATTCTGCTGGATGGGGAGGGCAGATGGCCCGGGGCTCAGCCCAGGGTGCAAACAGGTGGAGTCCTGAGTGTGACGGCTGGACATCAGCCAGTCCCCAGGATGCATCCAGCACCTGCGTCCGGGGTGCCCAGCCCAGGGGACGGCACGACTTGGATGGAGCCTGAGCCGCCTTGGGGAGACCTCAGCAGGGGGGTGGAGGGGGGTCGGCCCCACATAGCACGTGGCGCCCAGGACAGATGCACAGGGAGGCCTCTCCAAGGGGCGACGGGCACGTTCCCCAAAGGGGTCTGGGTGGCAGCCGGGGGGCAAGCGAGGGGGGGCTGGCCAAGCTCGGTGGGCCAGGTGAGGACTGAGCAGCCGCAGGGTTTCCAAGCTGGGATGCCAATTCCTGACTCACGACTGTTTTTTCATTTTTTTAATCTCCAAGACCAAACCTTTGATGTAGCTCCTCTCTCTTAACGTATTAACTTGAAAAAGTTATCGATGGACTCGTACATTTCTTAGGTTGGGCTTATTATTTTTCGGATGTCTTATTTTAAATGTAAGTTTGAGGTTTAAATGACGTGCAGGAACATTCTCCTCTCCTTCGGGTGTCTGGTTCGATGAGTTCTGGCAAACACAGTGCGGAACCACCCCTGAAAGCAAGATCCGAGACGTTCCCATTACCCCCGAAAGTCCCTCCGCGCCCCTCGGCCGCCGGCCCCTCCCCGCACCTGGGAACGCTGACATGTTTTCCGTCCCCACGGCCCTGCCGTTTCCAGAGCGTCATGTGAATGGAATCCCGCAGACTGCGGCCGCCGCGCCTGGCTTCCATCACTTAGCATAATTCATCTGAGGTCCATCCACGTCGGGGTCTGTATTCGGTAGTTTGTTTCCTTTTATTTGGAAAGGATACAATGTACCACAGTTTGTTTATCCATTCACAGGCTGATGGACATTTGAGCTGTCTCCAGCACTCAGCTGTTATGATTAAAGCTGCCACGAATACCGCGTACAGGTTTCTGAGTCATCATCTGTCTCCGTCTCTCCCGGGCGAACCCCGAGGCGTGGGCTCACGGGACCGCTTGCCGTGGATCGTGCATTTCCCTTTCTAAGAAACCACCCGGCTGCCCCATGCAAGGGAAGGCTGGTGTCCACGTGGCGTCGATGTTGAGAGCCGCGTGGCCACATCACCTTCTCACCAGCACTTAGTGTTGTCTGCTTTTTAAGTCTCCGCCGTTCCCAGAGGCGCGATGCCGCCACCGCGTCACGTCGTGGTCGTGACGTGCGTTTCCCCGGTGACGGGTGGTGTCGGGCGCACGTCTCCTCTGGGGAGGCATGTGGTCGGTGTTTTGCTGGTCTGGATAACCGAAGTCGTCTTCCTGCTTCTGAGCAGGGGCAGTGGCACCACGTCCGAGATGGCGTCCCGTGTCAGACCCACGCCGCGCGAACGATTTCTCCTGGCCTGCGCCGGTGTCTTTGAGTTTTCTCAGCAGCGTCTCTCAGAAGAGCAGCAGTTTTTAATTTTGACGAGGTCCAATTCATCAGGAGTTTTTTTTTTTTTTCTTTAGGGTTCATGTTTTTTTGTGTTCTGTCTGAGAAATCGTTGCCTAATCCAAGGGTACAAAACTTTTTCTCCTGTTTTCTGTAGAGTTTCGTAGTTTCACGTTTCTTGTTTAGATCTGTGATTCATTTCAAGTTTAGCTTTATATACGGTGACAGGTACGGATGGAGGTTAACTCTTTTTGCATGTGGTCATCCAATCGTCCCAGAGACTTTTTTTCCGTCAAATTACTTTGGCACCTTTGATGAAAATCAGTCGGCCATGTGTGTGGGTCCGATTTCTGGACTTTGTAATCTGTCCTGCCAGGAAAGCACTGTCCTGATTACTGTGACTTTTACACTAAGCCTTGAAATCGGGTCCTGTTAATCCTCCAATTTTGCTCATTTTCAGAAGTGTGTTGTTCTGCCAGGACCTTCACATTCCCGTGTAAATCTCAGAATCAGCTCTTCAATTTTCGCGCAAAACAGCCTGCTAGAATCTGACTGACGTTGCATTGCACGCGTAGGTGAGACTGCGTATCACGCACGTCTTAATAATACTGAGTTTCCAGACCTGTGAGCGCAGTCTCTCTCCACTCAGATGTTTCTAAATGCCGCTCGTCCGTGTCGGGAAGTTTTCGAGGCCCAGGCCTTGCACAGAATTTGTTGGGTTTGTTACTAGGTATTTTATGCTTTTGAAGCTACTGAAATGACATCGTTTCTCCATTTCGTTTTCGGGTTGTGTCGCTAGGATGTAGAAACACAGTTGTTCCTCTGTGTCTTGGCTTTGTGTCCTGTGACTTTGCTAACCTTACGTGTTCCTTCTAGAGGCCCATTTTTGTTCCTTTTTGTTTTTTGCAGGTTCTTTAGGATTTTCTGCGGAGGGGATCAGGTTGTCCCAAGGAAAGGCAGTCTTGTTTTCTCCTTTTCAATCTCGGTGCTTTTTGGTTTGTGTTTTTGCCTCGATACACTGGCTGGACAGGAGTTCCAGTACCTCCCTGGACCGTGAGGACAGAGCACGCGCCCCTGTCCTGCCCCCACGGGAAGGGGCCCAGCGTCCAGTCTCCCGCCGACGGGCGAGACATCAGCTGTGGGATTCGCGGGTGCCCTTCTGCATGCTGAAAACTTCCTTCTCTTCCCAGTGTGCTGAGAAGAGACATTGTCTTGAGAATGGCTGTTAGATTTGGCAAACTTTTTTTTTTTT
>VBSM01001708.1:137461-150879 GCA_008086735.1 Cheirogaleus medius | reverse complement strand
CTCCCAGAGTGCTAGGATTACAGGCGTGAGCCACCGCGCCCGGCCTATTCTTTTTTATTATAGAAAAATACACGTGAAATAAAATTCACCAGTTTACCTATTTTTAAATGTACAATTCTGTGGCGTTAAGTACATTCACACTGTTGTGCTTTATTCTTTATTTTGTAAATGGAATTGTTTTTAATCATGTTTTCAGATTGTTTATCGACAGTGTATAGAATAGAGTTTTGTATACTGATCTTGTCTCCTGCAGGCTTACTGAACTCATTTATTAGCTATAATAGTTTTTCAGTGGATTCCTTGGAGTTTTCTATATACAAGATCATGTCATCTGCAGATGGTTTCCCTCTTTCCAGTATGGATTCTTTTTGTTCCTCTTGGCTAATTGTCTAAGATAGAACCCTCGGTACAAGGTTGAATAGAAGTAGCAAGAGCGGACCTCTTTGTCTTGTTCCTGGTCTTAAGGAGAAAGCATCCCGTCTTTCACTATTCAATATGATTTTAGCGGTGGTTTTTAACAGATGCCCTTTATCAGGTTGAGGATGTTCCTTTCTGTCCCTAGTATACTGGATGGTCCCCACCTCCCGCCATCATGGAAGAGCGTTGAACTTTATCCCATGCTTTTCTGTGTCTTTTATTTCATTGCTAACTGCTATAGACTGTTCACGTTCCCCCCCAAAATTCATACGCTGAAATCCTGACTCCCAATGTGTTGGTTCCGTTGTTTCTGATGAAAAGTCAGCTCCACATCCAGCCTCCCGATGCCAGAAAAGGGAAGGGTGTAAAACAGAGTGCCACATGGCCTCACCTCCCACCAGCTCATTCAACAATAGCAGTTGAGTAATAGTTCAATACCTCGCTCGTAATAATTGGTAGAAAAACAAAATAGAAAGTCAACAAGGATATAAAAGACTTAATACTGTTATCATTGAATTGACTATTTCTGTTGAATTGTCTATTTTTTGCTTTAGTTCTAACAGGTTTTGTTTCATATATTTTAGGGCTCTGTTGTTAGATGCATATATAATTTTTGTTTATGATATTTATTTTTTCCTATTGAATTTACCCTTATGTCATTACAAAATATCCCTCAATGTCTCTAGTAACACAGTTTGTTTTTAAAGTCTATTTTGCTTGATTTTAGTATAGTCATTCCAGCTTTCTTATGTTTACTGTTTGCATATCAGCTTTTTCCAACTTTTTACTTTCAACCTATGTGTCTGTGAAACTACAGCGTATCTATTGTAGATGGTATGTACTTGGATCCTGTGTTTTACGCAGTCTGACAATCTCTGCCTCTTTATTAAGTGTTTAATTCACTTGCAAATAATATAATTATTAATATGGTTGAATTTGTATTTGCCATATTGCTACTTGTTTTCTACATGTCTCATATCTCTTTTGTTTAATTCTTCCTTTACTGCCTTCTGTGTGTAGAACAGGTATGTTCCAGATATGTTAAGATTACACATACATTGTAGCAAATACTTCTTTTATGATATCCAACAGGTCTCTGAGGCTCAGTTCATTTTTCTTCATCATTGTTCTTTCCATTTTCAGACTGAATTATCTTTATGATCTATGTTCAAGTTCATTGATTATTTCTTCTGCCAGCTAAAATTAGCTGTTTAGCGCCATTGGTGAATCTGTCATCTAAGTTATTGTACTTCACAACTCCAGAATTTCTCTTTGTTGATATTCTCTATTTGATGAATCTTTGCCATCACAATTTACTTTTGTTCTTTAAATGTGGTCTCTTTTAGTTCTTTGAATGTTATGTATAATACCTTTTTTGAAATTTTGCCTTCCTAAGGCTGCATTTGGGCGCCCCGAGATAATTTCTGTTTACTGCTCTTTATTCTTGTTTAAACGTCACACTTCTCTGTGTCTTTGTATGTTCCACAGATTTTTTGTGTGTTGTTGTTAAAAAAAAAAAAAAGATCATTTTAAACAATATATTGTAGGAGCTCTGGATTCTAATTCTTCCCCCTAGCCAGGGATGATTATGTTTGCTAATTTCTTTGTTTGTTCACTTGTTTTATACTTTGTCTGCAACGATTCTGTAATCTTTTCCCTATAGTTTGCAGCCACTGATGGCTCTCTTCAGTTGGGTTTTTAAATTTTATTTTATTTTCGAGTTTGATTTGTAAGCCTGGCTCCATTGTCGTCACCATGGATCAGCATGGCCTCGTGGTCAAGCGATGATTAGTCGGAGGCTTTGTTTAAATATCTTAAGCCAGTGAATCTTCCACCCTTTGCTTAGGGGATGTCTGTGTGGGTTGGGACATGCAAAGTTTAGGTCCTTTATAACTCTGTCCGGGCTTTTACTGTCTGCTTGCACAGAGCCTCACAGTCAGCCCCGAGGATAAGTAGAAAACAGGAAACCTCTCTGTTCTCTCTCGAGAGCACGTACAATCTTCCAAATCTCTAGGAAACCCTTTTAAGATTTTTCTTAATCTATTGCTTGTCCCAACCAGCACCGAACATTAGGTTGCTGTTATGTTCACCGCCCCCAATTGTTTGCCCCTGAGATCACTCTTTCTTGACATAGCGCATGAGATTTTCCATGGAGCTCAAAACCAGGTGCGCCATCTTTGTTGCCAGTCAGGCTGCTGGTCCCCAAGACTGCTGTGCCGCTGAGCTTGGGTTGGGGGGTGGCAACCTCAAGTTAAATTGCTACAGACTTCACTGTTCTTACAGAGGCCTAGTATTTTTTTTTCTTCAATAAGCACTTCAATTGTTATATGCCTTTGGTTCAATTTCCAGAGTTCTTAAATGGTGGGTTTGTCCAGTTTTCTCATTGCTTTCTAGGGAGCGGTTATACCAAGGTGCTTTTATTCCACCATTCCAGAAGTGGCCAAAATATTCTCGAGTGAATTTTATAATTTTATTTTTTTTAATACATATAACATTAATATACTTCCAAAGGCCAAAACTATACAAAAGGATCTACCGAGAGAAGTGTTTCTCCTTTCCAGACCCCTTCCACCCTAATTCCCCCCGCCCCTTGTAGGCAACCAACGTCAGTGTTTTCTAGTTTATGATTGGTGTTTGTTCCTTGCAAAATATGTGATTATTTTTTCATTTCCCTTTCTTTATTACAACGTGGCATTCTATGATGTCCTTTCACGCTTTGCTTTTCTCACATCACAAGATCTTCTGGGAAATCACTCAGTATCCATTCATAAAGATCTTTCTCTTTCTTTGTTAAGGTTGCATAGTGTTCCTTGGTGTGTATGTACCATAGCCTTTCCAACCAATCTCTGATGTTTGCATGTGTAGGTCGTTTCTAGATGGCAGTTTTGCACACCATTCTGTGGCTTTCCTGCCGTGTCTGTACATCTACTTCTCCATCTATCAGATCTACCCCCAAGAAGGGATTCTCCGAGGCTGCCACCTCAAATCCCAGTCATTTTCAAACTCCTTCACGACAGCCAGTGTGTGAAAGGCCTATCTCTCACCTGTGTTTTCCATACCAACATTTAATGTTGGGCTTTCTTTTTCTGGTGATGATTCTGTATGTGCTTTTCAGCCTTCTGTGTGCCCTTTTTAAAAAACGTTCTTAAATAACATAAATTAACCATTTTAAAGTGAACAATTCAGTGGCAATTAGTACATTCCCAGTGCTGTGGTTTTTGTTTGTGCTTTTTGTGCCGTATCTAAGACTTTATTGCCGATCTCAAGGTCATAAATATTTACCCCTGTATTTTCTTCCAAGAAATGTATGCTTTTAGCTCTTATATTTGGGTCACATGCATTTTGAGATAATTTTTATATAGTGTGAGGTAGGGGTCCAACTTCATTCTTCGGTATGTGAGTACACAGTTGCCCTAGCACTATTTGTTGAAGCAACTACAATTTTGCCACTGATTTCTTGGTACCTTTGTTGAAAATCAATTCACCACATATGTGACACTTTATTTCTGAGTTCTATATTTTATTTCATGGGTCTGTATGTCTGTGTCAGTACTACATCGTTTTGATTACCGTAGCTTTGTATAAGTTTTGAAATTGGCAAGCTTGAATCCTCCAGTTTTGTTCTTTTTCAAGATCATTTTAGATATTTAGGGCCTTGTATAATTACATATAAATTTTTAGATCAGCTTTTGCATTTCTGGGAAAAAAAGGCTCTTGGGATTTTGATAAGGATTGTATTGAATCTATGGATCACTAGATAATACTGCCATCTTAATATTAAATCTTCCAATTGATGAACATTGGATGTTCCAATAATTTAGGTCTTTTTTAATTTTTGTCAACAGCATTTTATAGTTTTTAGTGTAGAAGTCTTTCACCCCCTTGGTTTAATTTATTCCTAGGTATTTTATTCTTTTAGATACTTTTATAAATGGAATATTTTAAAATTTCCTTCTTGGATTATTCATTCCTGCTATATAGAAACACAACTGATTCCTTTGTATTGAATATGTACCCTTCAACTTTGCTGAACTCAATTATTAGCTCTAGTAGTTTGTGGATTCTTAGAGATTTTCTATAAATAGTATTGTGTCATCTGTGAATATAGTTTCACTTCTTCCTTTCCTATTTTGGGGGGAGATGCTATTTGTTTACTTATTTGTTTAAGTGCTATGGCTAAAACTTTTAGCACATTGTTCAGTAGCAGTGGTGAAAGGATGCATCGTTGTCTTATTCCTGATTTTAGGGAGAAAGTTTGCAGTCTTCTATCATTAAGTATGTTAGCCGTGGGTTTTTATGAATGCCCTTTATCACATTTTGGAAGTTTCCTTCAATTCCCAATTTTATGTGTGTTTTTATGCTGAAAGGCTGTTGGATTTTGTCAAATGCTTTTTCTGAATCAATTGAGATGATCACATGATTTTCTTCCTTCATTCTATTAATGTGGTATATTACATTTATTGATATTCTTATGTTGAACCATGAACCACCCTTGCATTCCAGAGGTAAATCCCATTTGACCATAGTATATAGTCCTTTTAACATGCTGTCAAATTTGGTTAACTAGCATTTTGTTAAGAATTTTTGCATTTATAAAAGATATTGGTATCTAGCTTTTCTTATGGTGTATTTTTCTGACTTTGAAATCAGAGTAATACTTGCCTCACAGAATGTGTTTGTGTTTTCTTTGTTGGAAGGTTTTTCATTTTAGATTCAAACTTTTTACTTGTATGAGTCTGTTCATAATTTCTATTTCTTCTTGAGCAAGTATTGGTAATTTGTGTAATCCAAAAAATTTGTCCATTTTATCCAGGTTATCTAATTTTTTGGTGTACAATTATTCATAGTACTTTTATAATTCTTTTTATTTCTGTAAGGTCAGTTTTAATGTTCCCACTTTCATTTATGATTTTAGATATTTATACCTTCTCTAATTTTTTCTTAGTTTTCTTAGTTAAGGTTTTTAATTTTGGTGATTTTTTTTTTTCAAAAACGAACTTTTGCTTTAATTATCTCTATTTTTATTAAATCTCTATTTTATTTATCTCTACTCTCATAAACGTTATTTAATTATTTCTGCTAACTTTAGGTTTAGTTTGTTCTTCTTTTTCTAGTTCTATAAGGTATAAAGTTAGGTTATTGATCTTCTTTCTTAATGTAGGCACTCACAGCTATATTTTCCCTCTGAATGCTTCTTTAATTGCATCCCATAAGTTGTGGTATGTTGTGCTTTAATTTTCATTTTTTAAAGTATTTTCTAATTTCCCTTATGATGTATTCTTTGACTCAGTAGTTTCTAAAGAGTATGTTTTTTCATTTCTGTATATTTGTTAATTTTTTTAGTTGTCCTTCTGTTATTGATTTCTGGCCTCATTCCATCGTTGTTGGAGAAGATATTTTGTATGACTTCTATCTTTTAAAATTTACTGAGACTCTTTTGTGGCCTAACATATCCCTCCAGGAGAATATTCCACGTGGACTTGAGAAGAACGTGTACTTGGGTGGAGTGTCTATATATGTTTGTAGTTCTAGTTGGTTTATACTATTTTTCAACTCCTCTGTTTCCTTATTAGGCTTCTGTCTGGCTGTACACTATTTTGTTGTTTTGTTTATTTTTAATATAAATTTTGTGCATATGTAAGATATATAACATGATGTTCTGAGACACATATGGATAGTAAAATGGTTACTAGAGTGATATAAATTAATATATTAATCTTACATAATTACCCTAATATAGTACCCTTACAGCTATAACCTACTCATTTGGCAAAAAGTCCAAATACAATACACTATCATTAACTATATTCCTCATGTTGCACATTAGATGTTTTTCTTAAAATTTCGGCATATTATAGGGGTACAAATGTTTAGGTTATACATAAAGCCCTTGCCTCCCCACTCCCTCCCCAAGTCAGAGCTTCAAGCGTGTCCATCCCCCAGATGGTTCTCATCGCACTCATTATGTGTGATCTACCCATCCTCTCCTCCCCCCTCCCACCTGCCCAACGCCCGACTAATGTTATTTCTATATGTCCACTTAGGTGTTGATCAGTTAATACCAATTTGCTGGTGAGTACAGGTGGTGCTTATTTTTCCATTCTTGGGATACTTCACTTAGTAGAATGGGTTCCAGCTTTATCCAGGAAAATACAAGAAGTGCTATGTCACCATTGTTTCTTATAGCTGACTAGTACTCCATGGTATACATATACCACATTTTATTAATCCACTTATGTATTGATGGGCATTTGGGTTGTTTCCACATCTTTGTAATTGTGAATTGTGCTGCTATAAACATTCGAGTGCAGATGTCTTTTTTATAGAATGTCTTTTGTTCTTTGGGGTAGATGCCCAGTAATGGGATTGCTGGATCAAAGGGTAGATCTACTTGTATCTCTTTGAGGTATCTCCATATTGCTTTCCACAGAGGTTGAACTAGTTTGCAGTCCCACCAGCAGCGTATGAGTGTTCCTAACTCTCCACATCCACAACAACATTTATTGTTTTGGGACTTTTTGATAAGGGCCCTTCTCACTGGAGATAAGTGATATCTCATTGTGGTTTTGATTTGCATTTCCCTGATGATTAGAGATGTTGAGCATTTTTTCATATGTTTGTTGCCCATTATTCTGTTTTCTTTTGAAAAGTTTCTGTTCATGTCCTTTGCCCACTTTTTGATAGGGCTGTTTGATTTTTCCTTGCTGATTTTCCTGAGTTCTAAATAGATTCTAGTTATCAGCCCTTTATCGGATGTGTAGCATGCGAAAATTTTCTCCCATTCTGTGGGTTGTCTGTTTGCTCTCACGATAGTTTTTTGGCTGTGCAGAAGCTTTTTAATTTGATCAAGTTCTATGTATTTATTTTTGTTGTTGCTGTGATTGCCTTTGGGGTCTTCTTCATGAATTCTTTGCCTAGGCCAATGTCTAGAAGAGTATTTCTAATGTTTTCCTCTAAAATTCTAATAGTTTCATGCCTTAGGTTTAAGTCTGTTACCCAGCATGAGTTGATTTTTGTGAAAGGTGAAAGGTGTGGGTTCTGTTTCAGTCTTCTACATGTGGCTATCCAATTTTGCCAGCACCATTTATTGAACAAGGATTCTTTCCCCAGTGTATGTTTCTGTCTGCTTTGTCAAAGATTAGGTGGCTATATGAGGATGGTTTTATATCTGGGTTCTCAGTTCTGTTCCATTGGTCTATGTCCCTGTTCTTGTGCCAGTAACATGCTATTTAAATTACTACTATCACCTTGTAGCATAGTTTGAAGTCTGGTAAGTTGATGCCTCCCATATTGTTCTTTTTGCCTGGGATTGCTTTTGCTATATGGATCTTCTCTGGTTCCATACAAAGCATAAAATTATTTTTTCTGTATCCGTGAAAAATGATGTTGGTATTTTAATAGGGATTGCATTGAATCTGTAGATCACTTTGGGTAGTATAGACATTTTAACAGTGTTGATTCTGCCGACCCACGAGCATGGTATGGTTTTCCACCTGTTTACGTCCTCTGCGATTTCCTTCCTCAGTGTTTCATAGTTCTCCCTGTAGAGGTCTTTTACCTCCTTAGTTAAATATATTCTTAGGTACTTTATTTTCTTTGTTGCTATTGCGAAGGGTATTGAGTATTTGAGTTGGTTTTCACTTTGACTGTTACTGGCATATATGGATGCCTCTGCTTTGTGTGTATTGATTTTGTATCCTGAGACTTTACTGAATTCATTTATCAATTCCAGGAGTCTCTTGGTTGAATCCTTGGGTTTTTCTAGACTTCTTCATCCTACATATCTGCTGATTTGTATACTTTGACTTACATCTCCCTATTTCCTTCCCCCCTCCCCCCGTCCCTGGCAACCATTGCTTTATTCTATTGATCTCTGTATATTTGGCTTTTTTTTTCTTTTTTCGATTCCACATATTTCCACATGTAAGTGAGATCATACAACATTTTTCATTCCGTGTCTGGCTTATGTAACTTAGCCTAATGTCCTCCAGGTTCATCCACGTGGCAACTGGCAGGACCACCTTCTTTTTGCATGTGTATTTACTGGTTTCTCTATCCATTTGCCCATCAGTGGACACTTAAGTTGCTGCCATATCTTGACTGTTGTTAATAATGCTGCAGTGAACATAGGTAAGTGCAGATATCTTTATGAAGTGGTGATTTTATTTTCTTTGGGTATATACCCAGAAGAGAGATTGCTGGGTCATGTGGTAGAATATTTTTAATTTCTTTAGGAACCTCCATTCTGCTTTCCATAATGGCTACACCAATCTACATTCCTAACATCAGGACACAAGAGTTCCCTTTTCTCCACACCTTCAACAACACTTGTTTAATAGCTATCCTAATGGGTGTGAGGTGATATCTCATAGTGGTTTCGATTTGCATCTCCCTGATGATTAGCGAGTTGAACATCTTTGCATGTACCTGTTGGCCACCCACTTGTATACCTTCCCTGGAGAAGTATCTATTCAGGGTCTTTGCCCATTTTTAAATCAGGATATATATTTTCTTGGTACTTATGAGTTACTTACAAACTTTGGATATTAACACTTTATCAGATATATAGTTTGCAAATATTTTCTTCCAATCCACAGGATGACTTTTCATTTTGTTCATTGTTTCCTTTGCTGTGCAGAGATTTTTAGTTTGATGATATACCATTTATTTAATTTTCCTTTTGTAGCCTGAGTTTTTTGGTGTGATATCCACAAAATCATTGCCAAGGCCAATGTCAAGGAGATTTTCTGCTATGTTTTCTTTTTTAGACTTTTATGGTTTTAGGTCTTATGTTTAGGTCTTTTATCCATTTTGAGTTGATTTTCCTGTATAGTGTAAGGTAAAGGTCCAATTTCTTTCTTTTGCATGTGGAAATCCAGTTTTCCCAGCACCGTTTATTGAAGAGACTATCCTTTCCCCATTGTGCATTCTTGGAGCCCTTGTTAAAAATTAGTTGGCTGTATATGTTTGGATTTCTTTCTTGGCTCTCTATTCTGTTCCACTTTATCTATGTGTTTGTTTTTTATGCCTGAACCATATTGTTTTGATTACAATAGTTTGTAATATAATTTTAAATCAGAAAGTGTAATGCCTCCAACTTTTTTTTTCTTTTTCAGAATATCTTTGGCTATTTGAGGTCTTTTATGGTTACTTACATATGAATTTTAGAATTTGTTTAAATTTCTGTGAAGAATGCCATTGGGATTTTTACAGGGATTGTGTTGACTCTTATATTACTTTGGATAATATGGACATTTTAACAATATTCTTCAGATTCATAAGCACAAGCTATCTTTCCATTTACTTCTTTCCTCTTCACTTTCTTTCATTGGCAATTTATAGTTTCCAGTGTACAGGTCTTTGACCTTCTTGGTTAAATTTATTCCTAGTAAAATTTTTGGTGCTATCATAAATGGGACTGTTTTCTTGATTTCTTTTTTGGCTAGATCATCATTTGTAGAAATGCAACTGATGTTTTTATATTCATTTTGTATCCTGCAACTTTACTGAATTCATTTATAAGTTCTAACAGTTTTTTGGTGAAGTCTTTGGAGTTTTCTATACATAGGATCATGTCATCTCCACAAAAAGATAATTTTACTTCTTTCTGATTTAGATGCCCTTGATTTCTTTTTCTTGTCTGGTCTTGGTGGTACTTCCAGGACTATGTTGAGTAGTATTTGCTAATATTTTATTGAGGAGTTTTGCATAAATGTTCATCAAAGATACTGGCCTGTAGTTTTCTTGTGGTCCCTTTGGCTTAATTATTAAGGTGATGTTGGCCTCATAAAATGTGTTAGGAAGTAGGCCCTCTAGCTCCATTTTTTAGAAGAGATTAAGAAGTATTGGTATTAATTCTTCTTTGAATGTTAGTATTTATCCATGAAGCTATCTGGTTCTGGGCTTTTCTTTGTTGAGAATTTTCTAATTACTACTTTGATCTCTTTATTTGTTATATAGTCTGTTCAGGCTTTCTATTTCTTCCTGATACAATGTTAGTAGGTTATATTTTTGCCTACAAATTTATTCATTTCCTCGAGGTTATGCAATTTGTTGGGCTATAATTGTCCATAATAGTCCCTTACGATCCTCCTTATTTCTGAGGCATCTGTTGTAAGATTTCTGCTTTCATTTCTGATTTTGAGTCTACTCTCTTTTTTCCTAAGGTATTCTAGCTAAGGGTTTGTCGATTTTGTTTATTTTTTCAAAAAAAAAAAACAAAAAACCTTTTAGTTCTATTGAATTTTTCCCTTATGGTTTTTCTGTTCTCTAACTTGTTTCTGTTTTGATTTTTTATTTCCTTCCTTCTGCTAACTTCAGGGTTAACTTGTTCTTCTAATTCCTTGAGGTAGAATTTTAGGCTATTTATTTGGGATCTTTCTTCTTTTTTTTAATGTAGGTAAGGCATTTATTTCTGTAAACTTCCCTCTTAGAACTGCTTTTGGTGCATCTCACAGGTTTTGGTATGTTGTGTTTCCATTGTCATTTGTCTCAATATTTTTTAATTTCCCTTTTGATTTCTTCTTTAACTCTGCCCATTATTGAAAGTGAGTTATTGAAGTCCTCAAGTATGACTGTAGGACTGTCTTTCTTCCTCCAGCTCTGTCAATGCTTTCTTCATATATTCTGGGGCTCTGTATTCTAGTGTGTATATATTTATGATTGTTAAGTCTTTTGAGTGATTGATCCTTTTCTCAGTATATAATGTTCTCTTTTGTCTCCTGTAACAATTTTTGACTTAAAGTGTACTTATTTATTTTATTAGTATAACTGCTCAGCTTTCTATTGGTTACATTTGTGTGAAATATTTTTCATCCTTTCCTATTCAATCTATTTGTGTCTTTGGATCAAAAGTGACTTTGTTATAGACAGCGTAAGTTGGATAATGTTTTTTTTTTTAATTCATTCTGCCAACCTCAGTCTTTTGGAGCATTTAATTGATTTACATTTAAGTAATTACTGATAAGGAAGAACTTGTGCTGTTTTGCTATTTGTGTTTTTTTATGTCTTACACCATTTTGGTCCGTTATTTTCTTCATTGCTGCATTTTTTGTGTGTTTAATTGGTTTTTGAGTAGTGCACTAGTATGATTCTCTATTTGATTCTGTGTGTGTGTGTATTTTAAAAACTTTATATTTTTAGAAAAGTTTTAGGTTCATAGCAAAATTCAGAGGATGATACAGGGACTTCCCATATATCCACTGCATCAGCACGTGTCTCCCCATTGTCTACATCCCCTACCGGAGCGGTACATGTGTGACAATTGATGGATCTGTATATACACATCATTATCATTCAAATTCCATAGTTTATATTAGGACTTACTCTTGGTTTGTACATTCTGTGGGTTTATGCAAATGTATGACACGTACCTACCATTATAGAATCATATAGATACTATTAATATATATTTATATATACTTCTACATTTTCACAGCCCTAAAAATACTCTGTGCACTGCCTATTCATCCCTCCTTCCCTTAAACCCCTGGCAACCACTAAACTTTTTGCTGTGTTTATAGTTCTGCCTTTTCCAGAATGCAATGTAGTTGGAATCATACAGTATGCAGCCCCTTCAGATTGCCTTATTTCACACAGTAATATGCATTTAAGTTTCCTCCATGTCTTTTCATGGCTTGATAGTTCATTTCCTTATAGCGCTGAGTAATATTTCATTGTATGGATGCACTACAGTCTATTTCTCCACTCACCTGCTGAAGGACATCTTGGTTGCTTCCAATGTCAGCAACTATGAATAAAGCTGCTATAAACCTCCACGTGCAGGTTTTCATGTGGACATAAATTTTCAACTCCTTTGGGTAAATATCAAGGATGTAATTGCTGGATTGTATGGTAAGAATATGTTTAGTTTAATAAGAAACCACCAAACTGTTTTCCAAAGTGGCTGTACCATTTTGCATTCCCACCAGCAATGGGCAAGAGTTCTTGTGGCTCCGCATGCTAGCCAGTGTTATCAGTGTTCTGAATTGTGGCCATTCTGATAAGTGTGCGGAGACATCATATTTTTGTTTTAGTTTGCATTTCCCTAATGACATAAGATGTGGAGCATCTTTTCATATATTTAGTTTGCATCTGTACATCTTCATTGGTGAGATGTCTGTGAAGTCTTTGGTCCATTTTTTAGTCAGGTTTGTTTTCTTATTAAGTTTTAAAAGTTCTTTGTATACTTTAGCTAAACAATCCTTTATCAGATATGTCTTTTGCAAATTTTTCCTGTGGCTTTTCTTTTTATTCTTTTGATAGCATGTTTTGTAGAATAGAAATTGTTATTTTTTAACAAAGCTCAGCTTATCAGTTCTTTCTTTCATGAATGCTTTGGGTGGCATATCTAAAAAGTCATCACCAAACCACAGGTCATGTAGAAGTTTTCCTAATTTAACTTCTGGGAGATTTGTTTTTGTTTTTTAATTTCTTTTTTTGAAATTTAATATAATTTATTTATATGAGGAGTGCATAATCTGGAAGTTGGGAAAGAACTATATGGAATTATCTCTTCTGAAGATTTTTTTTCTTTTCTTTTCTTTTATTTCAGCATATTATAGGGTACAAATGGTTAGGTTACGTGTGTTGCCTTTCCCCCCCTTTCACCCTGGAGTCAGAGCTTCAATTGTGTCCATCCCCCAGATGGTTCTCATTGCACTCATTATGTATGTATATACCCATCCCCTCCTCCCCCCTCCCACCTGCCCAACGCCCGACTAATGTTATTTCTATATGTCCACTTAGGTGTTGATCAGTTAATACCAATTTGCTGGTGAGTACATGTGGTGCTTATTTTTCCATTCTTGGGATACTTCACTTAGTAGAATGGGTTCCAGCTCTAGCCAGGAAAATACAAGAGGTGCTATATCACCATTGTTTCTTATAGCTGAATAGTACTCCATGGTATACACATACCACATTTTATTAATCCTTTCATGTATTGGTAGGCACTTGGGTTGTTTCCACATCTTTGCAATTGTGAACTGTGCTGCTATAAA
>VBSM01001708.1:88263-137361 GCA_008086735.1 Cheirogaleus medius | reverse complement strand
TTGTCTGATTGCTGTAGCAAGGACTTCCGGCACTATGTTGAATAGAAGTGGAGACAGCGGGCAACCTTGCATTGTTCCAGTTCTCAGTGGGAATGCTTTCAATCTTTCCCCTTTCAGTATGATGTTGGCTGTGGGCTTGCCATATATGGCCTGTATCATTTTTAGGTAAGCCCCGTCTATGCCCATTTTGTTAAGCGTTCTTATCATAAAAGGGTGTTGAATTTTGTCAGATGCTTTTTCTGCGTCTATTGAGAGGATCATATGGTCTTTGTTTTTGCTTCTGTTTATGTGGTGTGTTTTTTAATTTCTTTATTTTGGTAAAATTAACATAGAATTTACCATTGCAACAACCCTTAGTGTACAATTCAGTGGTACAGATCCATCCATAATGTGCAACGATTAATATCACCACCATCCATCTCAGTAACACTTTGCACTTGCAAATATGAAACTCTATATCCATTAAATACCAACTCCCCAGTCTTTCTCCCTATCCTCTGGAAACCACCACTGTGCTTTCTATCTCTATGATTTTGACTCCTCCAAGTACCTCATGTAAATAGAATCATACAGTATTCTTCTTATCGTGACTGCTTCATTTCACTTAGCATAATTCCTCAGGGTTCATCCATGTTGTGGCCTGTGTCAGAATTTCCTCTTTTTGAAGCTGAATAATATTCCATTGTATGTATATACACCACATTTTGTCCATTTATCCATCTATGGACATTTGGGTTGTTTCCATGTTTTAGCTGGTATAAATAATGCCACTGTGAACATGGGTGGACAAATATCTAAAACTGTGTTTTTGATTCTTTGGGTATATATCCAGAAGTAGAATTGTTGGATCATACGATCATTCTATTTTTAATTTTTTGAGGAACCACCAAGCTGTTTTCCACAAGGGCTGCAATATTTTTATATTCCCACCAAACAGTGCATAAGAATTCCAATTTATGCATGTCTTCACTAGCATTGGTTATTCTCTGTTTGTTTATATAGTAGTCAGCTGAATATGTGTGGTGTGGTATCTCACAGTGTTGACTTGCATTTTTCTAATGATTAGCCATAAGTGTCTTTTTATGTACTATTTTCCATTTGTATATATCTTCTTTGTAGAAATGTCTATCCAAGTCCTTTGCCCGTTTTCAACCCGGTTTGTTGTTGTTGTTTACTTTTAGAAGTTCTCTATATATTCTGGATACTAATCCCTATCAGATATAATATTTGTAAATATTTTATCCCATTTTTGGGGTTGCCTTTTTACTTGGTATTTTTTTATGTACAAAATTTTGAAATCTTAATGAAGTCCAATTTGTCTATTTTTTCTCTTGTTGCCTGCACCTTTGGTGCCTTATCCAGGAATTCACTGCCAAATCCAAAGTTATGAAGTTTTGCCCTATGTTTTCTTATAAGACTTTTATAGTTTTAGGTCTTACATTTGGGTCTTGATCCATTTTTAGTTAATTTTTGTCCATGGTGTTAAGTAAGAGTACCAACTTCATTCTTTTGCATGTGGATATTCAGTTTTCCCAGGACCATTTGTTGAAAAGACAGCCCTTTCCCTGTCAAATGGTCTTAGCACCCTTCTCAGAAATCATTTGACCATATATACATGGGATCTCTATCCTGTTCCATTGGTCTATATGTCCATCTTTATGCCAGTATTACACAGTTTGGATTATTGCAGCTTTGTAGTAAGTTATGAAATCAGGAAGTGTGAGTACTTCAATATTGTCCTTCTTTTTCAAGGTTGTTTTGGCTATTCAGGATCCCTTGAGATTCCATATGAATTTTAGGATGGGTTTTTCTCTTGATGCAAGTAATATCATTGGAATTTTTATTGAGATTGCCTTTGATATATAGATTGCTTTGTGTAATATTGACATCATAACAATATTAAGTCTTCCAATCCATCAACATAGGATGTGCTTTTTGTTTATGTCTTCTTAAATTTCTTTCAGCAATGTTTTATAATTTTTATCATACAATTCTTTCACCTCCTTGGTTGAGTTAATTTTTAAATATTTTATTCTTCTTGCTGCTTTTTTAAGCTTTATTGAGATATAACTGACAAAATTGCATATATTTAAGGTGTTCAATGTGATATTTTGACATCCATTGTGAAATGAGTACCACAGTCAAGCCAATGAACATATCCATCACGTCACACAGTTACCAAGTATGTATATGCGTGTGTGCGTGTGTGTGCTGCAAATACCTAAGATATACTCTCTTAGCAAATTCCAAGTATACATTATCATTAACTGTATTCACCATGCTGGATTTTAGGTCTTCAGAACTTACTCATCTTATAACTATAAGTTTATACCCTTCAACCAACACTTCCCATCTCCTTCCTCCCTGTCCCCTGGTAACCCTTCTTTACTCTCTGTTTCTAGGAGTTTGACCTCTTTAGATTCCACATATAACTGAGATAGTGCAGTATTTGTTTTTCTATTTCTGGCTTATTTCACTTAGAATAATGTGCTCTAGGTTCATCCATATTGTCACAAACAGCAAGACTTCCTTCTTTTCCATGACCCAAATAATATTTCATTGTGGTTATATGTATGTGTGTGTGTGTGTGTGTGTGTGTATATATATATATATATATAATATATCACATTTTCTTCATCCCTTCATCCATGGATGGACACTATGTTATTTCCATTTCTTGGCTATTATGAATAATGCTGCAATGAACATGGGAGTTGCAGATATCTCCTTAAGATACTGATTTCATTTCCCTTAGTATATGCCCAGAACTGAGACTGCTGGATCATATGAAAGTTCTCTTTTTAATTTTTTAAGGAATCTCTATAATGGCTATAGCAATTTATATTCCCCCAAAAACATGTATAAAGGTTACATTTTCTCCACATTTTCACCAAAACTTGCTATCTTTTGTCATTTTGATAAGAGCAATTCTAACAGTTGTAAGGTGCCATCTCAATGTGGTTTTGATTTGCATTTCCCTGATGATCAGTGATGTTATCACCTTTTCACCTTTTCATATATCTGTTTGCTATTTGTATGTCTTCTTTGGTAAAATGTCTATTAATGTCCTTTGCCATTTTTAATTGTTTGTTTTTACTATTGACTTATGTTCTTTATATAATTTAGCTATTAATACTTTGTTGGAAATATTTTATCCCATCCCATGGGTTGCCTTTTCATTTTGTTGTTTCTGTTATTGTGCAGAAAATTTTCATTTGATGTAGTCCTACTTGTTTATTTTTTTCCTTGTGCTTTTGATGTCATATCCAAGAAATCATTGCATGAAGCAGGAACAAAGAGCTTTTCTCCTGTGTTTTCTTTTAGAAGAATTATGGTTTCATGTCATATATTTAAAACTTTAATCCATTTCAACTTGATTTTTGTGTATGGTGTAGAATGAGGATCCAATTTTATTTTTTTTACATGTGGGTATACAGTTTATTGAAGAGACAATACCATTTATTGAAGAAAATATTCTTTCCCAATGACATATTTTTGATGCCTTTGTCAAATATTAGTTAACCATATATGTGTGGGATTATTTCTGGGCATTCTATTCTGTTCCATTGATTTATTTCTCTATTTTTATACCAGTACCATACTGTTTGACTGCTATAGCTTTGTATTTAAATCATAATATGTAATGCCTCTAACTTTGTTCTTATTTCTCAAAAATGCTTTAGATCTTCAGGGTCTTTTGTAGTTCCATGCTAATTTTCATATTTTTTCTATATCTGTAATACTGCCTTTGCAATTTTCCTAGGATTGCATTATATCTGTAGATTGCTTTGGTTAGTATGGACATTTTAACAACATTGATTCTTCTGATCCACAAATATCAGATATCTTTCCATTTATTTGTGTCATTTTCAAATTCTTTCATCAATATTTTATAGTTTTCAGTGTACAGGTCTTATACCTCATTGATTAAATTTATTCCTAAATTTCATGTAGTCCAATTTCTCTATTTTTTCCCCTCTGGGCCTTTGGTGTCATATTCCAGAAATCACTGCCAAATCCAATGTCAAGAAATTTTTGCACTGTGTTATATTCTACAAGTTTTATAGTTTTAGATCTTACATTTAGGCCTTTTCTCCATTTTGAGTTAATTTTTCTATATGGTGTTAGGTAAGGGTCCCAACTTCATTCTTTTACAGGTAGATATCCAGTTGTCCCTGCACCATTTATTGAAAAGACAGTCCTTTCCTCATTTAATGGCTTGGACATGCCCATCAGAAATCAT
This sequence comes from Cheirogaleus medius, assembly GCA_008086735.1. Classification (NCBI taxonomy): domain Eukaryota; kingdom Metazoa; phylum Chordata; class Mammalia; order Primates; family Cheirogaleidae; genus Cheirogaleus; species Cheirogaleus medius. The sequence continues at coordinate 133,118 of VBSM01001708.1, read as the reverse complement.
TTCTCCATATATATGAGGGTTTATTTCTGAGTTCTGTATTCTTTTTGATGCTATTTTAAATAAAATTTTGTCTTAATTTGGTGTTTTATGGATAGTTGTTAGTGTATAGAATGGCAAATGATTTTTGTATGCTGATTTTGTATCATGAAACTTCATATTGAATTGGTTTATTACTTCTAAACGTTTTTGTAATGGAGTCTATAGTTGTTTTCTTGCTTAATTCCTCTGGTTAGGACTTCCAGAACTATGTTGAATAGAAGTGATGAGAGTGAGCATTCTTTTCTTGTGCCTGTTCTTACAGGGGAAAGCATTTAGCTTTTCACCACTGAATATCATGTTAGCTGTGGATTTGTCATCCTTTTACTTCAACTTGAAGAACTCCCTTTAGGATTTCTTGGAAGGCAGGGCTGATAGTGATAAACTCCCCCCACTTTTATATGTTACAGAAAGTCTTATATGTCACATTCATATCTGAAGAACACCTTTGCTGGGTAAAGTATTCTTGGATGGCAGATTTTTTTTTTCTTTTGGCACTTTGAATATATAATCCCGCTCTTTCCTGACCTGGAAAGTTTGTGCTCAGAAATCCACGATAGCCTTATAGAGGTTTTCTTTTATGTGAATAACCTTAGTTATCTTGCTGTTTTCAAAATTATCTCATCTTCAATCTTTGACAGTTCGTGATATATCTAGGTGAAATCTCCATTGGATTGAACATGATTGAAGTCCATTGAGCTTTATGTACCTATGTACCTTTATGTCCATTGAGCTTTATGCACATCGCTGGGGAGAGCCCAATATTTGGGAAGTTTTCAGCCATTATTTCTTTAAATCAATTTTCTTCCCCTTTATCTGTTTCTTGTCCTTATATAAATCCTTTGTGAAAGTTAGCTTTCTTGATGGCCCATAAATCCTACAAATTTTCTTTATTTCCTTTTCATTTTCTTTTTTCTCCTCTGACTGGATATTTTCGAATAACCTTGCTTCAAGTTCACAGATCCCTTCTTGTACTTGATCAAGTCTTCTGTTGATGTTCTCTACTGAACTTTTCATTTCATTTTTTCATTCTTCACTTCCAGAATATATTTGTTTATTTTTTTGTGATTTCCATTTCTTTATTGAATGTCTCCTTTTCTTCATGTTTTGTTTTTATGATTCCATTAAGTTGTCTCTCTGTTCTCTTGTAGCGCACTGAGCTTCCTTAAAACACTCATTTTTAATTCTCTTTCAGACAATTCATATATCTGTATATCATTGGGGTTGATCACTGGAAAATTATGGTGTTTGTTTGATGATGCTATCTATGTTCCCTTAGTTTTTCATGTTTCTTGTTACACTGAGTTGAAATCCACTCACTTGATGGAGTATTCATCTATTTCAGACATTATGGACCAGTTTTGGTGGGGGAAGACATTCACTTATGGGTAGGTCATCCGTTCACTCATTCATTGATTATTTCTTTTATTATACAGAAGCTTTGTATTTTAATTAAGTTCCATTTGTTTATTTTTGTTTTCATTGCCTGTGCCTTTGAGGTCTTAGTCATAAAACCTTTGCCTAGACCAGTGTCCAGAAGAGTTTTCACCAGGTTTTCTTCTAGTATTTTTATAGTTTCAGGTATTACATTCAAGCCTTTAATGTATCTCAAGTTGATTTTTTAATATGTTGAGAGATGAAGGTCCAATTGTATGCTTCTGCATATTGCAATCCAATATTCCAAGAACCATTTATTGGAAAGGGTGTCTTTTCCCCAGTGTATGTTCCTGTCGACTTGGTCCAAAATCAGTTGGCTGTAAGCATTTGGCTTTATTTCTAGATCCTCTGTTCTGTTCCATTGATCTATATGTCTTTTTTTTCCCCCAGTACCATGTTGTTTTATTTACTATAACTTTGTAGTATAACTTGAATGATGTGATGCTTCCTGCTTTGTTCTTTTTCCTCAAGATTGCTTTTTTTGCTCCATATGAACTTTACGATTGTTTTTTTCTAATTCTATGAAAAATAACATTGGTATTTTAATAGGGATTGCATTAAACCTATAAATTGCTTTAGGCCATATGGTCATTTTAACAATATTAATTCTTCTGATCCAAGAGTGTGGGATGTTTTTCCATTTGTTTGTGTCATCTAAAGTGTTTTCTAGTTATCCTTGTAGAGGTCTTTCACCTCCTTGGTTTAATACATTCCTAGATATTTTTTGGTTTTCTGTAGCTATTGTAAATGGGAGTGCCCTCTTGATTTTGTTCTTAGCTAGATTTTTGTTGATGTATAGAAATGCTACTCATTCCATACATTGATTTTGTAGCCTGAAACTTTACATTTATCGAATAATCTAAGATTTTTTGTGTGTGGAATCTTTAGGGTTTTCTAGATATAAGATTATATCATTAGCAAAGAGCAACATGACATTCTCTTTTCCAATTTGGAATCCTTTTATTTTTTTCTCTTGAATGATTACTCTGGTGAGGACTTCCAAAACTATGTTAAATAAGAGTGGTAAAAGTGGGCATCCTTGTCTTCTTCCAGTTCCCAGAGGGAATGCTTTCAACTTTTCCCCATTAAGTATGATATTACCTGTGGGTTTGTTGTATATGGCCTTTATTATATTGATGGATGTTCCTTCATTGCTTAGTTTTTTGAGGATTTTTATCATGAAGATTGATGAATTTTATTGAATGCTTTTTCTGCATCTATTGAGATGATCACATGGGTTTTGCCCTTAATTCTGTTTATGTAATGTACCACATTTATTGATTTGCATATATGAGCCACCTTGACATCCCTGTTGTAAATTATACTTAATCATGGTATATTATCTCTTTGATGTGCTGTTGGATTCAATTTGCTAGATTTTGTTGAGGATTTTTGCATCTATAATATGTTCATCAGAGATATTGGTCTGTAATTTTCTTTTTTTGTTGTGTCCTTGTCTGGTTTTGATATCAGGGTGATACTGGCCTTATAGAATGAGCCAGAGAGAATTCCTTCCTCTTTGATTTTTTGGAATAGTTTCAGTAAGATTGGCATTAGTTCTTCTTTATATGTTTGATAGAATTTGGCAGTGAATCCATCTGGTCCTGGGCTTTTGTTTGTTTGTTTGTTGTTTTTTTGAAGATTTTTTATTACCGATTCAATCTCTCTACTCATTATACTTCTGTTCAGGTGTTTTATTTCCCCCTGGTTCAATCTTGGGAGATCGTATGTTTCCAGGAATGTATCCATTTCCACTAGGTTTTCTAGTTGGTGAACATATAGTTATTCACAGTAGTCTTTGATGATCTTTTGTATTTCCGTGGTATTAGTTGGAAGTCTCCATTTTTACTTCTGATTTTATTTGGATCCTCTCTCAGTTAGTCTAGCTAGTGGTTTATAGATTTTGTTTATCCTTTTGAAGAACCAACTTTTCATTTTGTTTGTCCTTTGTATTTTTATTTGTCTCTAATTTAGTTCTCTGTTATTTATTCCTGTGATGATGTTTTCTAGTTGTTTTTTAAATTTTTTCTGTTTCTCTTTTATTCTTTGTGGTTTGATGAAATTCTGTGATGTTGCCATTCAAATCCTTTCTCCTGCTCTTTTATGTGATTGTTTTATAAGACCTGTGAGTTATATTTTCATGTTTTCATGATGGTGAATATCTGTCATTTCCATGTTTCAGACACCGTTGGGCATTTCCTGTAGGGCTGATCTAGTGGTGATGACCTCCCTTGATGTTTGCTTGTCTAAGAAATACTTTATTTCTCCTTCATTTTTGAAGCTTATTCTGGCAGGATATAAAATTCTTGTCTGACAATTTTTTACTTTCAGCACTTTGAAAATGCCATCCCATTCTCTTCTGGCCTTTAAGGTTTCTGATGAGAAGTCCATTATTATTCTGATGAGGTTTCCTTTATAGGTGACTAGACACTTTTGCTAGTTTTAAAATTCTTTCTTTCACTTTTATTTTAGACATTCTGCATGTAATGTGGCATGCAGAAGTACTTTTTGCAATGTATTTGCCTGGGGGTCAGTGGGCCTCCTGTATCTGGATGTCTAACCCTTTTGCTAGACTTGAGAAGTTTTCATCAATTATTCCTTAAATAGATTTTCTAAACTTTTTGATTTCTCTTCCCCCCTTAGGGATACAATAATGCTTAAGTTTGGGCACTTTACATAGTCCCAAATGTCTGTCTTTATTCTTTTTTTTTTTTTAAAGACAGGGTCTTACTCTGTTATCCAGGAGGGAGCACAGTGACATGATTATAGCTCAGAACTCCTGGCCTCAAGTGACCTACCCACCTCAGCTTTTCAAAATGCTGGGATTACAGGCATAAACCACTGGGCCCAGCCTAGTCCAAGATGTCTTAAAAAGCTTTGTTCATTCTTTTTTATCCTATTTTTCTTATTTTATTTTTGTCTGACTAGATTATATCAAGAGACCTATCTTTAAGTTCTGAGATTTATTCTTCTACCTGGTCTAGTCTACTATTGATGCTTCCAAATATGTTTTGCATTTCCTTTAATGAGTTTTTAAATTCCAGAATTTGTTTATTTTTTAGGGTATCTATCTCCTTGGTAAGTTTCTCATTCATAGTCTGAATTAATTTTCTGCTTTCCTTGTATTGGTTTTCAGATTTCTCTTGCATCTCATTGAGCTTTATTAAAATCAGTATTTTGAATTCTTTGTCTAGCATTTTGAGATGTTCTTTTTGATTGGGATCTGTTGCTGGACAATTGTTGCGGTCCTTTGGCGATGTCATATTTCCTGTTTCATATTTCCTGTGTCCTTCCATTGATATCTACACATCTGATGTAGCAGTCACTTCCTCCAATTTTTTCAAGTTGCTTTTGTAGAGAATTTTTTCCTGAAGATATATATGTGTTTTTGGCTTGATAGACAGTTTGGGTTTGGTTTCGTGTCCATGTAGTAATGTGATCTTTATATGTTCTTCAGCAGTACACAGGGACAGTGGTATCTGTGATTTCCTCAGTGGCTTAGAGTGTGGCCATTAGTTCAGGCTGTGGGGAAGTTCTGCTGGGGGCTTGAATGCCAACTGAGCCAGTCTTTGGGTCCTGGTGTAGCAGCAGTGAGCTCAGTAGTGATCCTATTTTTAGGCCCCAGAACAGCATACACTGTTACTGCTGTTAGCGGATCCTTGAGGGCCAATTTTTGAGTCTTCGGGTGGCTTGCTCAGAAGCTAATATTAGGAGGGCTGGGCTTGGTGTGTGGCCGGGTTCTCAGGTCCCTGAGCAGCAGGTGTGACGTGGGTGACGGCAGCAGTGGTGGTGGAGCAGTCCACGTTGGCACTGCTGGCAGCTGTGGTGGGTTGGGGATGCTAGTCTGCAGTCCTATGGCCCCCAAAAGCAAGGTGATGATTGTGGTCCTAGGTGTGCTTAGGAGAGCTTCGTTTTCCTCTTCCTCCCTGGCAAGGTGGCAGCTGCAGCCACATCGCCTCAGGCTCAGACCAACATTGGGTCATAGCGCAGTGTTAAACCCTTGAAATGGTGCCAGCTGTAAGCCTGCAACCGGAGGTGGTGGGGCCCTGCCCAGGCAAGCAGTATGGCCAAGAAGCTATAGGGAAATGTGGTCCACTCATTTTTCAGTCTCCTAGCAGCCCATTTCACAGTGGTGGGTATCATCCTACACATGCACAGGAGAGCCTGGTTTCCATGTCCATCCTTGGCCAGGCACCAGCTGCTACCACATCAGCCCAAACTCAGCCCAAGGGTTGGGCACAGCACAGCATTAAACTCTCAAAATGGTGCCTTGGGCCTGAGACCAGGAAGGACTGGGCTCCTCCCAGGCAGCAGCATGGATAAGGAGCTCTGGGGAGTACAGTCCACTCACATCTAAGTCTCACAGTATTGTCCTAGACATGCATCAGAGAGCCCGGTGTCCCTTTCCCTCCCCAGCCAGGTGGTGACTGCAACTGTGTTGGCCTGAAGTCGGCTTCAGGGCAGGGCACAGCCCAGCATTAAACTCTCAAAATGTTGCCAGCTGCGGGTCTGCCACCAGAGAGGGTGTGCTGCTCCTGGGAGTCAGCATGGGCAAGAAGCTGTGGAGAGTGCTGTCCACTCACATTTCAGTCTCAACATCACCCCACAGTAGGGCGGTAGGGAGCTCCCCAAAGTTGCATGAGAGCCCACATTTTCTCCTCTCCCTCCTCAGAGTAGCACAGTGGCAGCAGCTATGTCTGTAGAGCCCCAGTATTTAGGCTCTCAGAATGGCACCCAGAAGTACTCTAGGCTCAGATGCTTGTGGGGTTGCATGTGGGTCCCCTTTCTGCAATAATATCTCTGTGCAATATCTAGGCAGCTCCCTATGGAAGGCTCAAGGCACACATGGGTCAAGGATTCTCTTATAGCTAAGGCTATAAAAGCTCATTTCAGAGCATGAAGCCCTGGGTTTTTTTTCTCTTACTGTTTCCCCCAATCCATGATCTTTTCCTGCCTCTCAGCCAGTCCCTGGCCAGGCAAAATGCCTTAAACCCAGTCCTTACTTACTTTTGGTGCTTCCCATCACTCCTCTCGTAAATCCTAGTCTTCTCTCTTAGACAATCTGTTTGAAATGTGAGTATCTACTTTACTATTTTGGTTCCTCTTTATAGAGGAGGCACATACTACCTACATCTAGTGAGCCTTCTATGTGTCTGTTTTGATTCCAATACCATGCTGTTGTGGTTACTCTAGCCTTGTAATATATCTTGAAGCCAGGTAGTATGACACCCCCAACTGTGTTCTTCTTCCTCAGAATTCCTTTGGCTATTATGACTCTTTTTTGTTTTTGTTGTTCCATATGAATTTTAGGGTTTTTTGTGTGTGTTTCTCTGAAAAATGACGTTGGTGTTTGGGGACTGCATTGAATCTTTAGATCGCTTTAGGTAGTACGGTCATTTTAATGTTAATTCTTCAAATCTAGCATTGGAACATGGAACGTCCTTCCATTTGTTATTGTCCTCTTCAATTTCTTTCATCAGAGTTTTCTAGTTTTCCTTGTAGAGGTCTCTCACCTCCTTAGTTAAATTTATTCCTAGTTATTTTTTTCTATAACTATTATAAATGAGATTGCCTTCTTGATTTCTTTCTCAGCTAGTTTATTATTGGTGTATAAAAATGCTACTGATTTTTGTATGTTGAATTTTTTTATCCTGCAACTTTATCAAATTTATTTGTCAGATGTAAGAGTTTTTTGGTGGAGTCTTTGGATTTTTCTAGATATAATATCATGTGCAAAGAGGGACAGTTTGGCTTCCTTTCTTCTGATTTGGATGCCTTGTATTCCTCTTGCATGATTGCTCTGGCTAAGACTCCCAGAACTATGTTGAATTGGAGTGGTGAAAGTGGCATCCTTTTCTTGTTCCGGTTCTTAGAGGAAAGGTTTTTATTTGTCCACATTCAGTAAGATGGTAGCCACGTGTTGATCATATATGATCTTTACTATGCTGAGATATTGTTCCTTCTTTGTCCAGTTTGTTGAGAGTTTTTATCATGAAAGGATGTTGAATTTTATCAATGTTTTTACTACATCTATTGAGACAATCATATGGTTTTTTTCCTCATTCTGCTGATGTGACATATCACATTTGTTGTTTTGTATATGTTGAGCCATCCTTGCATCCCTGAGATAAATCCCACTTGATCATGGTGTATTTTTTTTATGTACTATTGAATTTTGTTTTCTAGTATTTTTTCTGAAGATTTTTCATCTATATTCATCAGGAATATTGGCCTGTAGTTTTCTCTTGTTTTGTTATGTCCTTATCTGGTTTTGGTACCAGGATAATGCTGGCCTTATAGAATTTGTTAAGGAGAATTTCCTCCTTTTTAATTTTGTGGAATAGTTTGAGAAGAATTGGTGTTAGTTCTTCTTTGTTAAGTTTGGTAGAATTTGGCGGTGAAGGCATCCAGCTGTGGAATTTTCTTTTTTGGGAGAATTTTTATTACTGATTCAATCTCTACTTCTTATTGGTCTGTTCAGTTTTTTGTTTCTGTCTGTCTTGGTATGTTATATATGTCTAGGAATTTATCCATTTCCTCTAGGTTTTCCAGTTTGTTCATGTATAGTTGTTCCTAAAAGTCTTGAGTGATCTTTTTATTTCTCTGATAACATTTGTAATATCTCTTTTTCTGTTTTTGATTTTATTTAGGACTTCTTTTTTTTCCCTTGGTTAGTCCAACTGGGAGTTTATCAATTTTGTTTACCTTTTCAAAAAAATCAACTTTTCAATTCATGATCCTTTGTATTATTATTTTTTTTAGTCTCCATTTCATTTAGTTCTTCTCTAATCCTTATTATTTCTTTCCTCCTACTAATTTTGGGTTTGGTGATGAGAAGAATACATACTCTGTAGTTGTTGGATGAAATGTTGTGTAAATGTCTGTTAGTCTACAGTATAGTTTCAGTCCAGTGTTTCTTTGTTAATTTTCTGTCTAGATGATCTGTCCAATGCTGGAAGTGGGATGTTGAAGCCCCCAATATTATTGTGTGGGAGCATATCTCTCCATTTAGATCTAATAATATTTGCTTTATATATATGAATATTTGGTATTAGAGCCATATGTTCAGAATTATTGTGTCCTCTTGCTTAATTGATCCATTTGTCATTATAATAATGACCTTCTTTGTCTCTTTGCACTGTTCTTGGCTTACAGTCTGTTTTATCAGACATAAGTATAGCTACTCTTCCTCATTGTTGGTTTTGATGTTTGCATAAAATATCTTTTTCCATCCCTTTACTTTCAGTCTGTATGTATCTTCAAGGGTGAGATGCATTTCTTATAAGCAGCATATAGTTGGGTCATGTTTTTATTCATTTAGCCAGTTTATACCTTTTAAGTAGACAGTTTAATGTTTATGTTAAAGGTTATTATTGATATGTGAGGGCTTCCTGTCATTAATTGATTTCCTATTATTTTGTATATCCTTTGTTGCTTTCTCTTTTATTATTTATCGTTGTGATTTGGTGATTTTCTCTAGTGCTAACACTTGAGTCCTTTGTCTTCCTCATTTGTGTTTGCTTTACCAGTAAGTATTATACTTTTGTGTGTTTTCATGATGGTAGATACCATCATTTTGCTTCTTCATATAAGGCTCCTTCAGGCATTTCTTGCAAGACCTGTCTAGTGGTGAATTCCCACAGCTTTTGCTTATCTGAGAAAGATTTTATTTCTCCTTCATTTCTGAAGGATAACTTTACTGGTTATAATATCACTGAGTGGCAGGGTTTTTTTTTTCTTCCAGCACTTTGAATATATCATCCCATTCTCTCTTGACCTGTAAGGCTTCTGCTGAGATATCAGCTGTTAATCTGATGGAAGTCCCCTTATAAGTGACTAGATGCTCTTCCCTTCCTGTTTTTAGAAATCTTGCTGTCTTCAACATTTGCTAGTTTGACTATAATGTGTCATGGATAAGAGCTTTTTAGAATGCATCTGTTGGGGATCTCTGAGATTCCTGTATCTGGATGTCTAAACCTCTTGCTTGCATTAGAAAGATTTCAGCTATACCATTAAATAGGTTTTCTATGCATTCCTTTCTCTCTTCACCTTCTGGACACTAAAAATTTGAACACTTGATTGCTTTATGTTGTTACATATGTAATGTTTTTATCTCACTGCGTCATTTAAAAAGATGTCTTCAGGCTCTGACATTATTTCTTCTTAATCTAGTCTATTGTGGAAGGTTTCAAATGTATTTAGTATTTCATTCAATGAAATCATCAGTTCCAGACTTTCTGTTTCATCCTTTTTTATATGTGTCTCTTTGATAAATTTCTGATTAATATCCTGAATTATTTTTCTGATTTCTTTGTACTGTTTATCTGAATTCTCTTATATCTCACTGAGCTTGTTTAATATCATTATTTTAAATTTTTTATCTAGGATTTCATAAATATCTTTTTGATTGGAATCGGTTGAAGAATTATTTGTGTTCCTTTGAAGGTGTCATATTTCCTTTCTTTTTCATGTTTCTTGTGTCCTTACATTGATATCTCACTCTTGGCATAATAGTCACTTCTTCCAAATTTTTGAATTTGCTCTCATAGGGAAGAACTTTTTCCTAGAGATGTATCTGTGGTGTTGGTTGGGTAGGGCACTGGTTCTGAGTGCAAGTATTAGTGTAGTCTCTATAATTTCTTTGGCTTTAAACAGTGTCAGTAGTGTCTGATTTTTCTCAGGCGCTTAGGGTGCTGCTGTTAGTGTAGACTGTCATGAAATTCTGCTGGAGATGGGGACATCAAGTGGGACAATCCTCAGGCCCCACTGGTGGCAGCTGCAGAACACAAGCATGCCTGTCCTTGGTCCCCAGGGCCATGTACATTGGAACTGGTGTTAGCAGGTCTAGGCAGGCTGATTTGGGGCTCCAGGTATCTTGCGCAGGTGTGAGCAGTGGGCTAGGTGGGTCCTCAGGCCCTTGGGCAGCAGATACGGTGTGGTGATGGCAATGACAATAGCAGGACAGTCCCCTGGCTTCTGAGCAGTTCACACTGCTGTTAGCAGTGGCTGTAATGGGCTTCATAGGCCAGTACCCAGGCCTGCAGGTGGTGGTAGTGGCAGGTTGCGTGCAACCATCTTCAGACCCCTGGAAGGAGCGCTCAAGTGCCAGTGGTGCAGGGGTGGGAACCTGTGGCCTTAGAGCCACATATGACTTTCTGGATCCTTGATTGAGGCCTTTTGACTGAATCCAAATTTTACAGAACAAATCCTTTTAATTGCCAATCCCCAGGCCCTTGGATGGCATGCTTGGGCACTTGGGGGGGGTGGTATCTGGGCTGGGCAGGCCTGTCCTGAGGCCCTCCCGTGGTGCATGTGGCTGCTGGCTATGGTAGGCATGGTGACCCCCATGCACCCTACAGAGTGCTTAGGTAGGGGTAGCACTGGATGTGCTGTAGGCCTGCTCCTTGAGAGGGCAGAGTTGCTTTCAGTGGCAGCAGCCAAAAACAGGCAGCTGGGGAGCGTGTGCTTTGGTCCTAGGTTGTGGCCACAAGTGGGATAGCCTTTCCTGAGAGTTCTTTAAAATACACATCAGCCCTGCCAATGGCTCATGCTTTGGCCCTGGCAGCAGCAGCTGCACCCAGCTATGTGCAAAAGATGTCAGCAGTCCTCCCTGGATGTAGAGATGTGGGGGCTGTTGGTCCCCGGGACAGGATGCAGTATGGTGGAGGTCGGGCACTCAAAGTGGTGCCTAGCTGTAGCCACTGAGGACTCAAGGGTGTGTGGGATCCAGCATTAACTCCCTCGCTGGAGCAATGCCATTACGCCGTTTCCAGGCAGCCCCCTCTTAGTCTCGGGGCCCGCGTGGGTCAAGAAGCTCTCCCATGGCTAGCACAGGAGTCTTCAGTGGGAATATGGGCTGCTGGGGATCATTCACTTAAACTTTCCTCGTGCTAGGGAGCCTCTCCAGGCTCTCAGTGGATTCAGGATATGTCAGCCACTTGCCTTCCCTCTCCTTTCTTGCCTTATGTATTTCCTGTCACTTATCTGTTGAATTCCAACATTCTCTCTTGGGTGATCTAATCAAAGCGTTATTATCTTGCTATTTTGGTTCTTCTTTATGGAGAAAGCAAGTACCCAATGACTCTAGTTAGCCATTTTGAAACCCCTTCTTGTATTTGGATAACAATTTCATTGACTCTGTAGATTACTTTGGGTAGCATAGTCATTTTAACAATATTCTTTCAATCAGTGAGCATGGGATGCCTTTCCTTTTTCTTTTCTTTTCTTTTTTTGTTACCTTTTCATTTACCATCACTGGTGTTTGTAGTTTTCATGGTAGAGTTATTTCACTTCCTTCAGAGTTTATTCCCAGGTATTTTTTCCTTTTGTGGCTATTGTAAATGGGATTGCCTTCTTGATTTAGTTTTCAGCCCGTTTGTTATTAGTGTATAGAAACACTACTGACTTTCATTGATTTTGTTTCCTGCAACTTTACTGAATTCATTTACCAGTTCTAAGGGTTTTTTGGTGCATCTTTAGATTTTGCTATCTATCAGACCATGTAATTTGCAAAGAAGAACACTTTGTCTCTTTTCCAATGTAAATGCCTTTTACTTCTTCTTCTTGCATAATTGCTCTGGCCAAGACTAGCACTACTATATTGAATAAGAGAGGTGGAAAAGGCATCCTTTTTCCAGTTCTAAGAGTAAAAGCTTTCAGCTTTTCCTCATCCAGTATGATTTTAGCTATGGATTAATCACATTGTGTTAGGTTTCCTTGTGTTGAGGGTATGTTCCTTGTAAACCCAATTTGTTGAGATTATTTTTTATCATGAAGAGATGTTGAATTTTATCAGTCCTTTTTATGTATCTACTGAGGTGATCATATGGTTTTTTTCCTTCATTCTATTGATGTAATTTATCAATTTTTTTTGTTTGCATACATTGAACCATCCTTGCATCCCTGGGATAGATCCCACTTGATTGTAGTGTTGCTTTTTTTGTTTGTTTCTCGGATGCACTGTTGAATTCTGTTTCCTAGAATTTTCTTAAGGATTTTTGCATCTATGTTTATCAGGGATATTGGCCTGTAGTTTTCATTTTGTTGTTGTTGTTGTGTCCTTATCTGGCTTTGGTATCCGGGTAATGCTGGCCTTATGCAATGCATTTGGAGGAATTCCTTCCTCTTTAATTTTTTTGGAATAGTTTGAGAAGAATCGGTGTTAGTTCTTCTATAAATGTTTGATAGAATTCAGTAAAATGATCTTGTCCTGGGGTTTTCTTTGTTGGAAACTTTTTATTACTGATTAAGGCTCATTACTTATTATTGCCTTGTTCAGGTTTTTCTGTTTCTTCCTGGTTCAATCTTGGTAGGTTGTATGTGTCCAGGAATTTATCCATTTCTTCTAGGTGTTCTAAATTTTTGGTGTATATTCACATTAATCTCTAATGATCCTTTGTATTTCTGGATATCAGTTATAATGTCTTTTTTATTTCTGATTTTATTTATTTGAGGCTGCTATCTTTTCTTTCTGGTTAGTGTAGCTAACAGTTTGTAGACTTTTTTATCTTTTAAAAAAACCAACTTTTCATTTATCTTTTGTATTAATATTTGTGGGGGGAGGGCTCTCTTTACTCTTTCTTTCCTTCTACTTATTTTGAGTTTGGTATTTTTCTCAAACCTTGAGATGTATCATTAGGTTATTTGAAATCTCACTTTTTTGATGTATTTATTGCTATAAACTTCCTCTTCTCACTGTTTTTTCTATATCCCATGTTTTGTATATTGTGTTCCTATTTTCATTTGTCCTAAGAAATTTTCTTATTTCCTCAATTTCTGCATTGATTCAATGGTTGTTGAGAAGCATGTTGTTTAATTTCCATGTATTCAGTTTTAAAAATTTCTATTGTTTTGAGATCTAGATTTACTCCATTATGGTCTGAGAAGACACTTGATATGATTTCAGTTTTTAAAAATTTTTTAAGACTTGTTTTGTATTCTCACATATGATCTATGCTGGAGAATGTTCCATGGGCTGATGAGAAAAATGTGTATTTTATAGCTGTTGGGTGAAATGTTCTTTAAATGTCTGTCGGTTCCATTTGATCTATTGTACAGTCTAAGTCTGACATTTCTTTTCTTTCCAGATGATTTGTCCAGTGCTGAAAGTGTGGTGTTAAAGTCCCCAACTATAATTGTAATGGGGTATATCTCTCTCTTTAGTTCTAATAATATTTGCTTTATATATCCAGGACCCCTGTGTTGGGTGCATATATATTTAAAACTGTTATATCCTCTTGCTGAATTGATCCATTTAATAATTATATAATCTCTGTATTTCTGCTTTTTGAATTAGAGTATTTTTTGTCTGACGTAAGTATAGCTACTCCTGTACACTTTTGGTTTCCAGTTGTGTGTAATATCTTATTTCCATCTCTTCCCTTACAGTCTATGGATCTCTTTACAAGGTGAAGTTACATATAGTTGAGTTTTGTTTTTTTTTTAATCCATTTAGCCAGTCTGTATCTTTTAACTGGGGGACTTAAACCATTTACATTCAAGGCTGTTATCAATAGGTGAGAAATTGCTCCTGGCATTTTATTGTTTTCTGGTTGTTTTATATATCCTTTGTTCCGGTCTTCCTCTCTTATTGTTTATCTTTGCAACTTGGTAGTTTTCTGTAGTGATGATGTTTGATTCCTTTCTTTCTCATTTGAGTATCTGCTCTACCAGTGAGTTTTATACTTCCATGTGTTTTTACGATGGCAGATAGCATCCTTTAGCTTCCTGATGTAGGACTCCCTTAGCGTTTCTTGTAGGGCCTGTCTAGAGGTGATGGATTTCCTCAGTTTTTGCTTAGTCTTGGAAAGACTTTTATTTCTCCTTCATTTCTGAAAGATAACTTCATTGAGTTTAGTATTCTGCCTGGTAGTTTTTCTCCTTTCAGCACTTTGAATATATCATCCCATTCTCTCTTTGCCTGTAAGGTTTCTGCTGAGAAGTCAGTCGTTAGTCTGAAGGAGATTCTCTTATATGTGACTTGAAACTTTTCTGTTGGTGTTTTAGAATTCTGTCTTTAACTTTTGACAGTTTGAAGAAATATACCTCAGAGAGGACCTTTTGTGTTTGAATATATTTAGAGATTATTGAGCTTCCTGTATCTGTATTTTTCTTTCCCAAAACTTGAGAAATTTTCAGTTATTATTTCATTAAATAAATTTTCTATGCCTTTTACCAACTCTTCGGGGACTCCCAAAATGTTTTGTTTTCTTGGTAGTATTTTGTATCTCATGTAGGCTTTCTTCATTCTTTTTTATTTTTTGGTTTTTGTGGGGGATTTTTGGTCTGTCTGGTTTATTGCAAAAGACCTGTCAATTTCAGAAATTCATTCTTCTGCTTGATATAGTCTCTTTTTGAAGCTCTTCACTATATTTTTTTATTTCATTCATTGAATTTTTCAGTTCCACATTTATGTCCGATGTCCGATTCTTTTTTTATTTCAGCATATTATGGGGGCACAAATGTTTAGGTTACGTATGATGCCCTTGTCTCCCCCTTCCCTCCCGAATTGGAGCTTCAAGTGTGCCCATCCATGAGACAGTGCTCATCACCCTCATTATGTATGTATATACCCATCCCCTCCGCCCAACACCCGATCAATGTTATTCCAACATGTGCACTTAGGTGTTGATCAGTTAATACCAATTTGATAGTGAGTACATGTGGTGCTTATTTTTCCATTCTTGGGATACTTCACTTTGTAGAATGGGTTCCAGCTGTATCCAGGAAAATACAAGATGTGCTATGTCACCATTGTTTCTTATAGCTGAATAGTACTCCATGGTATACACATACCACATTGCATTAATCCACTCATGTATTGATGGGCACTTGGGCTGTTTCCACATCTTTGCAATTGTGAACTGTGCTGCTATAAACATTCGAGTGCAGATGTCTTTTTTATAGAGTGTCTTTTGTTCTTTTGGGTAGATGCTCAGTGATGGGCTTGCTGGATCAAATGGTAGATCCACTTGTATCTCTTTGAGGTATCTCCATATTGCTTTCCACAGAGGTTACACTAGTTTGCAGTCCCACCTGTTCCTATCTCTCCACATCCACGCCAACATTTATTGTTTTGGGATTTTTTGATAAGGGCCATTCTCACTGGAGATAAGTGATATCTCATTGTGGTTTTGATTTGCATTTCCCTGATGATTAGAGATGTTGAGCATTTTGTTATATGTTTGTTGGCCATTATTCTGTCTTCCTTTGAAAAGTTTCTGTTCATGTCCTTTGCCCACTTTTTGATAGGGTTGTTGATTTTTTTTTTTTTTTTTTTGCTGATTTTCTTGAGTTCTAAATAGATTCTAGTTATTAGCCCTTTATCGGATATGTAGCATGCAAATATTTTCTCCCATTCTGTAGGTTGTCTGTTTGCTCTCGTGATTGTTTCTTTGGATGTACAGAAGCTTTTTATTTGATCAGGTCCCATTTATTTATTTTTGTTGTTGCTATGATTGCCTTTGGGGTCTTATTCATAAATTCTTTGCCTAGGCCAATGTTTATAAGAGTTTTTCCAACATTTTCTTCTAGAATTCTAATAGTTTCATGCCTTAGGTTTAAGTCTGTTACCCACTGTGAGTTGATTTTTGTGAGAGGTGAAAGGTGTGGGTCCTGTTTCAGTCTTCTACATGTGGCTATCCACTTTTCCCAGCGCCATTTATTGAATAAGGATTCTTTTCCCCAGTGTATGTTTTTGTCTGTTTTGTCAAAGATTAGATGGCTATATGAGGATGGTTTTATATCTGGGTTCTCAGTTCTATTTCACTGGTCTCTGTCCCTGTCCTTTTGCCAGTGACATGCTGTTTTAGTTACTGTAGCCTTGTAGTATAGTTTGAAGTCTGGTAAGTTGATGCCTCCCATTTTGTTCATTTTGCCTAGGATTGCTTTTGCTATACGGGGTCTTCTCTTATTCCATACAAAGCGTAAAAGTATGTCTGATTCTTTTTTTAATTTCCCATTTAGATAATGAATTGTTTCCTCGTATCTTTGTATTACCTACCTGTATTCTTGTATCTCATTCAGTTTCTGTAAGATTTCCTTTGCTTTGGGGTCTATTGCCTCAGAATTATTGTGTTCCACTGGAGTTATGTTTCCTTGCTTTTTCAAGTTCCTTATATCCCTATGTTGGTATCTGTGTATCTGGAATAACAGATGTGTCTTCCAATTCTATATAGCAGCCTTTGTAGGGAAAGACTTTTTTCCTACATGTGTCTATAGTGTCATTTGGGTAGAGTGCTTTGGCATTAGCTCTGGGTGGGTGCATGTGGGTAGTCTCCGTATCATTAACCAGGCTATAATCAATGTCAGCAGTGTCTGTGCATTCTTCAGTGGCTTAGGCTTTTTAGTGCTTAAGTTGTTCATGGAGACATTGAAGAGGCTTTGCTGAGGATGTGGACACCGGGTGGGCCAGTTTTGGGGACTCCAGAGGGCACACACAGTCACCATCCATGATGGGCCAGTCCTTGGGCTACTGGGTGGCAAGCTCAGGCATGAAGCTGCCCTGTTTCTGGAGTGGGCAGGGTTGCTGGCAATGGTGATGGTCCCTGACACGCATCTCTCAGGATTCAAGTGCATACTTTGCTTTCTATGGCCTCAGGACAGCCTCCCTGATGTGCTAGACTGCCTGTTCCCCAAGGTATAGAGTGCTGAGTGGGCTCCTTTGCCAGGGACACAATCACACCACTAGGCCAAGGTGGTGGTATGATACTGCAGCCTTCAGGTTGGATGTATGTATATGTTGATGTGGCTCCGGGGCTGTAGAGATGCAGGGGGCCATTGGGCCCCAGGACTACTTTCAAGATGGTACCAGGCTGAAGCAGCTTGCATCTTAGGAGTTGAGTGGGACCCAACATGAATTCCTTCTCTGGAGCAATGCAATTTTGTATATTCCAGGTAACTCCCTCTACTAGGCTCAGGGCCTGTGAGGGTTGAGCAGCTCTCCTGGAGCTAGGATTGTCATCATCTGCGGTGGGAATTCAGACTACAGGGGATCTCCTGCTTACCTTTTCGCTGCGGTGGGGAGTCCCTCCTGGCTCCCAGGTGATCCTAGACAGCTCCTTTATTTCCGTCTATGCTGCCATCTTGAGTTTCTATGCCTCAGGGGATCCCTGTCACTTCCCTGCTGAATTTCAGTATTTTCTTTTTGATGTTCTATTTGATGTAGTCATCTGCTTGCTGTTTTGGTCCTTCTTTGTGGAGGAGGTAAGTGCCAGGCCTCTCTATTCAGCTGTCTGGATGACATCTTTCCTCTAGGAATTTAATAATTTTACATTTTACATTTAAGTCTGATACATTTCGAGTTAATTTTTATGAAGAGTGTAAGGTCTGTGTCTCAATTTTTCTGTATGTGGATATCCAGTTGTTATAGCATAATTTGTTGAAAAGACTATCTTTTCCGTATTGTATTGCCTTTGTGCCTTCAAAGATCAGTTGCCCATACTTATGTAAGAGTACTTTTGTGCTCTGTATTCTGTTCAATTTATCTGTATGTCTATTATTTCATCAATACCATGCTGTCTTGATTACTGTAGCTTTATAATGAGTCTTGAACTTGGTTTCTGCTTAGAAGTCTAAGAAAATAATAAAATAAATAAGTCTTGAACTTGGGAAGTGCCAATCCTCTTACTTTTTTCATTTCCTTCAATATTGACTTGGCTACTCTGGGTCTTTTGTCTCTCTATGTAAACTTTAGAATCCAATTGTCAGTATTGACAAAATAGATTCCTGGAGTATTGTTTAGAGTTGCATTAGATCTATATATCAACTTGGGGAAAATGAACATCTTGACAATAATGTCTTCCTATCCATGAACATGGAATATTTCTCCATTTATTTAGGTTTTTTAATTATTTCAACAGTTTTGTAGTTTTTCTCATATAGATCTTGTACAACCTTTGTTAATTTTATACCTAAATATTTCCTTTTGGTATTAGTTATTCAAATTCCATTTGTTCATTTTTGGTATATAGGATAGCAATTAACTTTTATATATTAACCTTGTATCCTGCAACCTTGCTATAATTGCATAATAGTTCCAGAAGTAGCTTTGATTCTTTTGTATTTTCTACTTAGACAATCATGTCATCTACAAGGAAAGTTTTCTTTCTTTCTTCTCCAATCTGTATTCCCTTTGTTTTCTTTACCTGTCTTGTGGCATTAGCTCAGATTTCCAGTATGAGGTTGAAAAAGAGTTGTGAGAAGAGACATCCTTGCCTTGTTCCTGATCTTAGTTGGAAGAGCTTCTAGTTTCTGGCCATCAAGTATGATGTTAGCTATAGGATTTTGTAGTGCTTATCACGCTGAGAATTTTCCATCCTATTGCTAGTTTACCAAGTTATTTTTTTTAATCAGGAATTTGATTTTGTCAAATGCTTTTTCTGCATGTAGTGATATGATCTTGCAACTTTCCTTCTTTAATCTGTTGATGTGATGGATTACATTAATTGATTTTTGAATGTTTCACTAACGTTGAATACCTTGTAGAAATCCAACTTTGCTATGATGTATAGTTCTTCTTGTAAAATTGCTGGACTTCATTTCTTAACATTTTGTTGAGGATTTTTTTCCCCCACATCTATGTTCATGAAAGCTATTGGTCTTTAGTTTTCTTTCAGTGTATTTGGTTTTGGAATTATGGTGATGCTGGCTTCATAAAATGACTTAGGAGGTACTTGTTCCTGTAGAGAACTGGTATAATTTCTTCCTTAAATGTTTGGTAGAATTCACCAGTGAACCCATTTGTGCCTGGTCTTTTCTATTTTGGATATCTATTAGTCATTGATTCAATTTCTGTAATAGATGTAGCACTATTCAGATTGTTTTCCTTCTTGTGATTATTTTCACAGGTTGTGTTTTTCCAAGAATTGATCCATTTCGTCTAGACTATAAAATTTGTAGGCACAGAGTTGCTCATGGTAACCCTTTATTATCATTGTAATGCCTATGTGATTTGTCGTGATGTCCCTTCTTTCATTTCTGATATTGGTGGTTCATGTCCTCTTTTTTATTAGCCATCTTCAAGAATGTTTCCAAGTGAAGGGGCGGGGGGATTGCAACGGCAAGTAAAACGCCACAACACTTTTCTGTCATTCAGAAATTGCCTGTTTCTTGGTTCGATGTTCACTCGATTGCCGTAATCCATTGACCTCTTCTAAGAGTAATGACAAAATTGATCTGACAGGTTTTTCTTGTCGTTTTTTTTTTTTTTGTTTTGTTTTTTGATATTTCTCTGAAAGGGAGGTCCTTAGAGGTTCTTATTCCTCTATTTTTGCGTATGTCACTCACCACCCTCAAACTCTTTGACAGGGCACCTTAAGCCTCTTCTCCCTGACTCTTTCTATCCTCAGTTTGTGGTGCTGGGCAGGGGATGCGAATGCTGTTGGCATTCAGTTCATTTCTTGAGCTCACAGGTAATTTGATGGTATTCTGTCTCCTAGTCCTGGTACAGACACGGGTCATGTGGTTTTATTTGCACTTCTTGTTGGTTTTATGCTTTGGGGGAGGAGGTAATTGGGGAGATAGGAAGTGAGAGGGAAATGGGAGCAGCGTGCTATTGTTCTCCAAGCCTGGATACAAGTCTTTTAAAAATTATCCCTGTATCTTAGTGCCCCTACCTAATCTATCAGGAAACCGTACCAACTCCCTGGATTTGCCCACTCCTGGCCTCTCCAGCCGCCTCCATGGTTAAAGCCATGACTATTTCTCTACCTAGGTCGTTGCCCTTTTCTGACCGCCGCTCTCCCAGTTTCCTCTCTTGCCTCCTCTACTCCATCACTCCCACGGCAGCTCGGGGGAATTCTTTAAATGCAAAGTGGATCTTGCTGCTTCCCTACTTGCTGCTTCAGCAGCTTCCTGCCATACCGTCGTGGGTCAGCTTCACAGGACACACAGCCTAATCCGGGCATCCTCACGGTGGTCGACTGGGAAAGACCTCCACGGTGGGCAGCTGGGAAGCTGCGTAAAGCCCTCCGCAGAGTTGTTCTGCCGGCAGCCGAGCGAACTAGGGTATTTGTCTGTCACCGCTGAGCCCTACTCCCGCACTGGCCGGCTTCCCGCCCCTTTTGACTTGCCTTTTCTGCCGCGAAGCTGGCCCCGGAGGTCAGAGGTAGCGCTCCTCAGAGTATCCGGCGGGCTTGCATTAAGAAACCGTTGGTGCACACAGAATGTGAATGCTGAGAGCACATGAATGGGGCCCCCAAACTGCCTACGTGTCCTTGAGAATGGGGACAATGTGTTCTTTACCTCCATGTCCCCAGTGCCTGCCATACAGCAGGGCCTCCAACAAAGTTTGCTGCCTGCCCCACCTGGGGTCTCTGTCTCTGCCACAAGCAGTTCACATTAGCCACGTGGCCCTCTGCTCTCTGGAACAGGACGTTTCTTAAGTAACCATCATCCTCATTTCTACATGTTTTCTCTGATGATTGGAAACTCCTCAAGTGTTGACCAGTTTGATTCTCGGACCCCTTAAGAGTCCAGCTGCATTGGAACGGGGCCCCCAGGGCCACACCAGACAGACGCCACCATATCTTTTCTTGAAATGTTGTTCAGGCCGAGGGGGTCGTAGCTGAGCAAGGTCCCTCCAGGGCCCCTCGCCCTCCTCCCACTCACAGCCTCCTGCAGCCAGCAGAGGTGGGGGAGCCAAGCTGTGCTGATTACTTTTGACATCAGTTGTTAACATAATTTTGACGTTAAGCCTCCCCCCGGCTCTGGAGTGGCTGACTGTGTCCAGGCTCCAGCTCGAGGAGCGATGGGGAGCCTCTCGGCCCCAGATCTGGCCTGGCTGGGAGGCGGCCTGGGAAGAGACCTGTGTTTCTCAAGCCTGCGCCCTCAGGGCCTGGGGGTGGGGCCCCAGCAGATGTCTGGATTTGGTAGCCAGGGCCTGGAGCCGGATGCTGAGAACGAGGCCTGCAACTCATTTCCCCATTAAACATTCTGAGAACATCTGCACCGGTTTCCAAGGCTTCTCCCTCACTAATTGCTTTGATTATTGTGTGAAGTTAAGAACTGGCACATTTCCGTGATGTTGTGATGAAGGTGAAAAGATCGCTCTTAATTAGATTAAAAACATTTTTTTCTTCCTGTGTAATTTCGCCTTGAAAATCAAGGCCACTTTTTTTTGTTTTCTTCATCCAAAGACCTCCAGAAACTTTCCTCCCCACCTCTCCAGAGGTTTCTGGGGAATGTCCTGTGAGCTCAACTCTTGGAGAAGATAGTGCTTAACCCAGATTCCATTGTATATTAAAGTTTCCTGGGGCTGCTCTTGCTGCCTGGAACCTTCCCCTGAAAATGTGCCTTGGGAGACCTGGACAGTGACTTCCTGCAGCACGGAGACCCGGGTGGGTCGATTTAGTTGTGTGGGCGGCTGTGTTGCTCTCTTTCCATTTCCTGGGCTCACTCAGGGCTGACCTCGTCCTGGCTCTGTCGTTGCCTGTCCTCAGCACCCCGGCTATTCAGACCCCACCCTTGGAGCCACAGAGCCATTTCCGTTCACGCTGAGATCTGCGCCGAGGCCTGCCGTCCCTGTTTTGATAGGGAGAGTTGCGGGGTGGCGAGGAGAGGTCCTCACGACCCTACACTCTGGGGTCGTGGAAGGCCCGCGTCCTCCCTGGAGTGCCTTGGGATCCCGGAGGCCGTCTCTGACTCGGTCACATCCCCGTTGTGCTTAAGTCAGATCTGTCCTGCACTCCCGTGAGATCTGACATGTTCCGTAATTTGCTCCAAACATCGTCTTACACCAGGGTGTGCAGAGGGGCTCACTGAAGGTTTGGGGAGATGAAGTTTTACATCACAGCAGTAGAAAGTCAAGGACCCACCCTGGGGAGCCCGTTCTGAGCGCTCCCCGGGCTGTCGCAGGGCTGGGGTCGGGGCCTCGGGCCAGCCTCGTTCCCGCCAGCCTTCTTCCTCCCTGCCCTACAAAGCCTGTCGAGGGCAGTGCAGGGCAGTTTTGTTCTTTTGTGATCTTGACTCCCCCGGGGCCCATCTCCTTGGGCTCACACCTCACCCCCAAATTTGTCACACACATTCCTGAGGACTCTCTTGGTAACAAATAATGGAACCCTAACTCAAACTAGCCTAAGCACAAAAGGGACATTTTTTGGCTCACACAGCTGGACCCAGCTGTTTCCGACACAGCTGGACCCTGGGACTGAGATGATCTTGCTCACTCTCGCTCTCCCCTTCTGTGTTTCCCCCCCTTCTGCCCTTCCCCTCCCTTTTGTTCTCCCTTTCCCTCACTCTCCTCCATCCACCGGTCCCACGGGATGGCTGTGTCCTCGGGCAGCCACTTTCCGGTCAGGGCAAGACGGGCAGCAGCCTACATTTGACAGCTCAGCAAACTCAGCAGAAAGAGGCCATCTCTATCCCCCATAATTCCTGCCAGAAACTAAGGTCAGGTTCTCCCCGGCCCCCAACGGGGTTCTAAGCCATCCTTGGACCTGCAACTGTACCTCTGATGGCCAAGGTTGGGGCCCTAAGCACCCCTCTGGGGATCACCGATGGGTACCTGAATCCTGCATAGTAGGATTGGGGAAAAGAGGAGCCCCCTAAAGAAGATTCGAGAAGCTGTTCCCAGAAGCCAGGCCTGGCTGCTAGGCAGGCGAAAACAACAGGTGTCCGCTCAAGCAAGGTATTTTCCTAAGCGGAACTGGGTACCAGCTGCGAATATACATTTCCACCCCATTCCTCGTCTTGTTCCTGGCAGCTGTCGTGGGAATGGCTTTTACACTTTCCATCCATGTCCCTTGCTTCTCGCCTCTGAGCGGAGACACAGGTGGCGGCGGGGTCACCCTGGCTCGGGGTCTGTGAGCCGGGCAGGGGCGGCTGGCACAGGCTGTGGGGCTGTGGCTCAGCAATGTCACGCAAGGTCTGGCTGCAGCTGTCCGGATGCCCCGGGGACGGCTTCTCCTTCACAGTGCAGGATCCACGGGGCTTTGGCGAGTCCACTGAGGGGGGAGATTTCTTGAGGGGGCCAGGAAAGGGGCTTCTGCTCGGGAAGGACAGGCAGCTTGTATTTATCCCCGTGGGACGAGCCGGCTCAGGGAACTGTACTGTGCCAGGCCCTGGCGGGAGGCGGGGGAGGCGGACGGCGGGGTTCCCGTGCCGAGGGCCAGGCACACATAAGCCCCGCAGCCGTCCGGGGAGGGGATGATCTCTGGAGCCTCGGAAAGTTTGTGGAGGAAGAGGGCTTGGGTTACACCTGGGAGATTAGGCAGGATTTTAATCAGCCGGGAGGGGAAGGGCAGGGGGTGAACAGCCGGGTGAAGTGACTGGGAAGGGCCCCAACACTGGTGAGACTCTCGAAGGCAGAAGGCAGCAGGGGCGGGCCGGGCCTCGCCGCAAGCTGGACTTGGTACTTGAATGCTGAGCTGGTCCGGGCAGGGAGAGGCTGGAGGCTCGATGAGAAGGCAGAGGAAGCAAGCCCAGAAGCACCTGAGAACAGAAAGCCTTTGAAGACCTTTCTGGCAGGGAAGAGCTCTGTGCAGCCATGTGGCAGCTCCAGGCCAGACAGAGGGACGCTAGCCGCTAACTCCAGGAAGAGACGGGCGGGGATGTGGGCCAGGGAGCAAGGCACAGAGAGACACCAGGGAGCAAGGCACGGAGAGACACAGAGGACTGCCACAAATCCCTCTGTCTTGACTTGTGAAAAGTATCATTCAAGCTAGAAAACACAGACATGATAAGGAAGGAAATGAAAATCACCTGAAGTCCCTTTTGCCCAAAGACCAACAACAGTTAACATTTGGATCTATTTCCTTCCAGTCTTTTTTCTGTGCCTGTATTTTTTTTTCAAATAAAATCCAAATCCCCCTATTCAGCAGGACCACTAGCTGGGAAGGAAGACACTGTGCTGAGTGTTGTCCCTGCTCTCTTGAGAGAGGGTGAGATTTGGCAGCCAATGTCCCAGCTGGGGTAGTCGCCACGCCCGAGGCTGCCGTGGCCATCCCAGACCTCCCATTTTCCTAGAAAACAAAATTGTTTTGTTCTGCCCTGAAGAATTAGGCCCAATTCTGGCTTTGACAAAGCAAAGGCAGCCAAGGAATTAAAGCATCACAAACTGGGACTGTCTTAGGAAAGTGTGACTTCATTGTCACCAGGATGCTATGCTCTTCGTCCCCAGGGTCAGGCACTCTGGACAGCTCAGCAGAGAGCGCCCGGTGTTGCTCTGATGTCCTGGGCAGGGCCCGAGCGTCCAGATGAGCTGCCCCATCGAGTCCACCACGGGCTCAGCCTTCTCTGCGGCTGCGAGTTCAGGCTCTGAAATACCTACCTTGCAGGTGGAGGTGATAACCCAGGTCTCTTAGGACACAGCATTTGCCTTCAAGCCCTGGCCTGAAATGGGCGACAGCACTGTCTAGGAAGAGCTGAATCTCCACCCCAGCCCCCGGATCCTCTCCACTCTCTCATAGATGTTGGACCTGGCTGTGACCACGGGTGGGAATGGGGAAGATGAGGCAGCACCGGCCACTGCCTCGCCATGGGCGGGGAGGCATGCCCTGCCGTCTCGACACACAAGTCAAGCAGAAAGCAGCCTTTTCTTTCCACTTGGAAAAACAACCTTGTCGAGCCCCTCTCTTGGCCCCTTGCTCTGGGGGCCCCGCGTACTGTTCCCAGGATTAAGCCACCGAGCACACATTCCTCTCCGGCAGGTGCGGGCCCCGCCCGCTCCGAGCAGCCAACTGATGTACACGTTTTAATTTCCTAAAACACTAGGGCCGGGTCTTTCTCAGGGGTCAGGTGGCTCACCCTTGGCCCTCGGGCTTTGGAGATGGCACTTGTCATCCCAGGTGTCTGGAAAGCAGCCCCATGTCCTAGCCACTGCTCTGCTGCTCCTCCCTCTGTGTACAAGTGATGTAGACGTTGAAATATGTATTTGTGTTCTTTTTCTTCTTCCTTTTTTTTTTCCCTTTTCTTTTTTTTTTCTTTTTTGTGAGAACATTAGAGTCCTGGATGAAGTTTTAGCTCTGTCACTTGACAACTGTATAATATAACCCAGGGCACTTGAATCTCTCCACCCCAGATCTCTAAAATGAGGGTTCCTGCCAGGTCCCAGACCTGTGGGCCTCTGAGTGTGAGCACATTCTTCAAGGCTTACCGGTCCTTCCCTAGTCTCTCTGAGGATGTCATGGGCACAGAGCCCTCCACTCTGAGCCCTTCTCCTGGCTGAGACTAAGTAATGTCTGTACGGTTTCCTGCTGGGAGTCTGCCGCTGACCCCACGGGCCAGGCTGGGAGCTCCTGAGTTTATTTACATTTCCCTGATTGCTGGTCAGGTGCAACACCTTTCCACATGCACGTTGGCCTTTTGGATTCCTCTTTCCTGGTGTGTTAGTTTGTGTGTTGCCCATTTTCTATCAGGTCGTTTATATTTTTCCTATTGATTTGTAAGAGTTCTTTGTATTTTGTGGGCACTATCCTTTAGTGATTGTCATTTCACTCCGTAAGGTGTATTCTGATGATTAGATCTTAAGTATAATGTAGTTGAATTATCAGTCTTTTCCTTTACGGTTATTGCTTCTTAAACTAAAAAATCCTTCCTAACCCCAAGGTCATTAAGATAGTCTTCTAAATGTTATAAGGGCATTATAATAGTTTTGCTTTTCATAATGAGGTCTTCAATCCCCTGGAATGCCAAGAATGAATTTTTTGGCATATGATGTGAGGTAATTAAGGGTCCATTAAACTTTAAATGTTTTTCCCATGTGGATATCCAATTGCCCCTGAACATTTTGTTAAAAAGAGTCCATCCTCTTCCCACGATATGCAGGCCACCTCTGATCTACAGCAAATGTCCGTACACGTGTAGGCTCTTTCCCGATGCTCAATCCTGTCTCACTGGCCCATTTGTCTCCCTGCATCAGCCTCGGAAGAAGTATGGATGTTGGTACAGCAAGTTCTCCTACCTTGTTCTTCTTCAAGAATACTGCCAACTCTTGGCTATTTGTACTTTCAAATCACCTTCAGAATCAACCTGCCTAGGTTCTCACACACAAACCTTGGGATTTTTATTAAGATTTGGAGAGATGTATTAAGATTTGGAGAGAATCTTTTCAGTATTGAGTCTCCTGGTCAATGGAATGAAGGCATATTTCTCCGTTTATGTCTTCTTCAATGTCTCTCATCATTAAAGCTTTACGATCTTCTCCACAGAGTTCTTGCATATCTTTAATCAGGATTCTTTTGTACTATTGCATACAAGTTGTTACTTTTTATTTCAACATTTTTAATTTACAGAAGAGAGGCAAACATAGCAGAATGCCCACATCTCTTTCACCAGCTAACGTTAGCATCTCGTATACCATTGTACGTCGACGAAAGCTGAGAAGTTAACGTTGGTACAGCACTCTTAAGCTACAGTTAATTTATTTGAATTTCCCCAGTTGAACTATTAACATCCTTTTTCTGTTCCAGAATTCCATCCAGGATCCATCATTATATTTATTTATCAGGTCTCCTTCTTCTCCTCTGATCTGTGATAGCTTTTCATTCTTGTTTTTCATTACCTTGACAATTTTGAAGAATACTGGTCAGGTGTGTCAGCATCTTTCACTGTTTGGGTCTGTCTGATGTTTTCTCAAAGTTAGACCAGGGTTATAGCACTGGGGGAAGAATGCCACCGAGGCAGGGTGTTTTTTTCATTGCATCCTACTGGTAGAACATGACACCAGGGTGATTTATCACTGACGATGTCAACCTTGATTCACTTAGTTAAGGTGGTGTTGGCCAAGTTCCTCCACTGTAACTGAGTTACTATTTCTCCCCTTCCATAGTCTAGTCATTAGAAACAAGTCACCAAATACAGCCCGAACTCACGGGAGGGGAGTTCAGTTCTACCTCCTACAGGGCGAGTATCAAAGAATCTGTGAACATATGTTAAAACCACCACAGCAATTAAAACATATTTTGAAGGAAATACTTTGAAGTTTCTCCTTAAAGTTTCACCTGCTAATTTTAGCATTCATCCGTGGATCATTCCTGCGGCAATTCCTGCGGCGTATTTCTATTCTCCTCATTCCTTCCATATTTATTACTGGGAATTCTTCTGTAAGGAAGATCTAGCGCTCTCCTCCAATTATTTATTTAATCTTATCAGTATGGACTCAGAAATACTTATTTATTGAGTTATCCAATACTATCATCATTTATTTTGTTGCTCAAACTATTCTAGCTCTGGCCATTAGTTGGTTCATGGGTCCTTTTGATGTGCCTTCATTCTATTCATTTATTTATTTTTTTAGCACTTTCTTCTGGCACTAGACAATACTTCAGGCTCATCTTGTATTTTCCCTGCCCTGGCCCTAGAATCACCCATTTATCCAGAGAGCCCTGGTTCCTTTTATTGGAGAATGAATGGTATTTAGAAACCAGGATCTGGGCATGAGGTATACTCACAGTTACTGGGGTGTCACTGCTTCTATCTCCTCTCACTAGACGGAGCTTGAAGATACATGCAGCATGTGCATTACCTGAGCACACACACATATCCCCACGTCCGTGTTTATCTGGATCGGTACTAAACTAACCATGAGTTCATACTCACAGGCACACCCCCCACACACACACTTGCTTGTAATGTTTTCTCTGACAGTGAGAATCCTGGCTGCCCTTACTTACAGTTGATTTACTTAATTGTATAACCCTATTGTACATGTAGTGAAACAAACCTACCCACGAGAATATAGTGTTTATGAGTTATTCTGTCTTTAACCATCCAGTGTCGAGTCAAAACGTTGTTTCTGAAAGCAACACAGGTCAGCTCCTCCTTCGTCCCTCCTTTCAGTGATAGGTCATACATTTGTAACACACTTAGAACTCACTCATCATAGTCTGCTTTCCATCCGAGGGTACTCAAACATCCTGGTTGATTTTTGTTAATTTGCACAGAGTGCAACTCACTCTTGGAGATTCATACTTCTGTGGGCTTTAACGAATTCCTGGAGTCGTATATCACACGGTATCAT
The DNA here is from genome assembly GCA_008086735.1 of Cheirogaleus medius. Taxonomy (NCBI): domain Eukaryota; kingdom Metazoa; phylum Chordata; class Mammalia; order Primates; family Cheirogaleidae; genus Cheirogaleus; species Cheirogaleus medius. Next base: position 104,689 of record VBSM01001708.1, on the reverse strand, counting down.
GCAGAGAAGTTCCATCCCCCTAAAAATGCCCTAGGATGAGCCTTTTGAAGTCAAATACTCCTCCTTCCCTAACCGCTGGCAGCCGTTGATCTGTTTTACATCCCTGTGGTTTTTTTTTTTAGAATGTCCTATAAATGGAATGTTATAACATGTAGCCTTTTGCATCTAACTTCTTTTATTGTTTAGCAAAATGCGTTTGAGATTCATTCATGCTGTTGCATGAAATCATTAGTTTATTTCTTTTTATTGCGGGGCGATATTCCATTGCATGGATGTACCGTGTTTTATACATCCATTCACCTGCTGAGAGACATCTTGGTTGGTTCCAGTATTTGGCTATTGTAAGTAAAGTTGCTGTGTGTATTTACGTACGGGGCTTGGTAAAAACATAAATATTCAATTCACTTGGGTAAATATCTGGGAAAGGGGCTGCTAGGTCACATGGTTTGTGTGTGTATAACTTCGTAAGAAATTGCCAAACTGTTTTCCAAAGTCTCTGTGCCATTTTTCATTTCCCCCAGCAACACGTGGGAGTTCCACTTGCTCCACATCCTCAAGAGTGCTTGGTATCGTTAGGTTTTGATTTTTTTTTTTTAATTATAGCCAATCTGATAATGCTGTAGTGGTATCTCATTATGTTTTTAATTTGCATTTCCATAATGACCATTGATGTTGATTATCTTTTCATGTGCTTATTTTTAATCTGTTTTTTAAATTGGAGTGTTGGCTTTATCATCGTCAAGTTGTAGGCTTTCTTTATATATCTTGGGTACAAATCCTTGACAGGATAGGTGATGTGCAGATATTTTCTCCAAGTCTGTGGCTTGTCTTTTCATTCCATTAATAGTACATTTTAGAGAGCAAAAGCTTTTAATTTTAATGAAGTACAATTTGTTGATTCTTTTTCTCTTATGGGTTGAGCTTTTGGTATCGTATTTTAAAATTCACTGCCAAATCCAAGGTCCTAGAGATTTTCTCCTATGTTTTCTTCAAGAAATGTTATAGTTTTATGTTCTACTTTAGTTTTCTAAAGTATATAATACCTTTTAAGTTTTCATTTTCTCATTGTTGACCATCTCCAACATTAGGCATAAATGCTAAATGTATTAAAATTTATATACATGTATATACACAACACATCCATATATTTACATTAGGAATAAATTTAGGAAGAGTATTGTATTATTAATACTTTGGTGTGGGAAAACCTTTTTCATAAAGCAAGATATATCACTTTAAAAACATAAAATATTTTTTATGATTTAAAAAAAAATAATGAAGACCATACACAGTTGCTCATGCTTGTAATCCCAGCACTTTAGGAGTCCGAGGTGGGAAGCTCGCTTGAGGCCAAAAGTTTAAGACCGCATCTCTACAAAAAATAATGTTTAAAAAATATTCAGGCACGGTGGTGCATGCCTGTAGTACTAGCTACTTGGGAGGTTCAGGTAGGAGGATCACTGGAGCCCAGGAGTTAGAGGTTACAGTGAACTACGAACACACCACGGCACTCCAGCCTGGGTGACAGAGTGAGACCCTGTCTCTAATTAATTAATCATTAAAGTTAAAAAACCAAAGGTAGGCTGGGAAAGATACTTGTGCCCCATAAAACAAAGTAATATCTCTAACATATAAAAAATTCCTACAAAGTGATAAGCAAAAATGAGCGAAGGATATGAATAGGGAATTCTGCAAGAGGAAACCCAGATAGACACCAAGTACATAAAAGGTACCAGCACAGATGGAAATTACAGCAGGACCTCCATTTTTATCCACACTTGGCGGGCCCTACTAAAGGTACTGACAGTTCTTCCAGGCATGGATGGGGGGAAGCTGAGCGAGTCTGAATTGCTATAACTTCTTGGGAAAGCAATCAAGCAACATCTATTAAAATTACCAAGGATGCACCCATTCACCCTGCTCCAGTAGGTCAGCTTTGAAGAATAAAGGTGGGTGTTGCATCATTATCTGAAGAAGTGGCTTAAAACAAAAGAGACTGCATGTCCATGAAATACAAAATAGCTGAATTAATTTCGGCCAGTCTAAACTATGAACTATTATGCAATTACTAAAATGAGAATTAAATCCATGTCTATATACCTGGGGGAAAATTAGATGAGCGTGTTGCAGAAAGACAGGAGCCAAGTGATATGAGCTGCCCTTACATGTGTAAAACCATCCCACCTAGCATCTGCCACTAGGATAAGCAGAGGAGGCGGGAGCGAGCGATCCAGCTGGAGGTCAACACCGGTGACCTTGATGGAGGAGAGCCACTGTAAATCTTTGGATCATTCTACTTGCAGCTAGTACTTGATCTTTTTGCTATAAAAGCTTTAAATGAAGAAAAAATTAAGACCAGAGCAAATACTGATAGAACGCGAATAGAGTGGAGACGGATACAGATCAGTTCCTTCAGGTCCTATGTCAGAATCACAGAGGGGTGGACCCAGGAATATGAACGTGAAGCCAGCTGTTGGGGTGATTCTGGTGCTTCCTTCAGGCCGAAGGTGTTGGTGTGGCATCGTGTTTTGAGTGAGGTGCTCTGTGCTTGCCCCTCCCTCCTGGGCTTCCACCTCCTCGTGGGCAGGGCTCCTACCACCCCCCAGTCCTTCCTGGCCCATGGCTATGTCGGCGTACGAGTGTGATAGCAGGGTGGCGAGAGTTGGTATCTCTTACCTGTGCTTATCACTTCTGTTTTATTCTTGACCCAAATGTCAGGTGCGAACCAGGGGAGAGACCCAGAGCTTGAGGTGGGGCGAGTCCTGGACACCTGAGCTCAGCCCCAGGCAGTTACCAATCTGAGGAGGATTCATAGGCCTCCACCTTCTTCAGACACTGAGGTCTCAGACACTCGAGGACCACCTTAAAAACCCACCCATTCCACCCCACTATAAGCCCGTCCGGGTGGGAGCTCCTAGGCACAATCCCCACTCCTCACCTGGCCCCGGGAGCTCGCAGGTTTGTCCCACAGCAGTGGCAGGCTGGAGGGGGAGACCTAACGTTCCGTCCCCCGACTCTCTCTGCAGTGAGGAAGAGCCCCACGCTGCTGGAGGTAACCACGCCCCACTTCATGAGAACCAGCAGCTTCACTGAGGACCTGGACCTGGAAGGGGAGACACTGTTGGCACCCATCACCCACGTCTCACAGTGAGTACCCGCGGAGGCTGGGCCCCACGGGCACAGGGGCTCAGAAAAGCCACCTGGGCACCGGGAGAAGGCTCATTCTCTGACTGGGGCACTGTCTACTTGCCCAGCGCCCGGACTCGCCGCCCGCCCTCAGGAACCTGGGGTGGTGGGCCGCAGGGGGCTGGCCTTGGAGCCCGGGCACCGGGCGGCAGAGGAGAGCAGGGATACTTTCCACCGAGTATGGGAACACGATCCTCCTGTTTTGACTTATGGAAAACCAGACAGATCATTTTCCACTTGTTTTCATGGTGTGAGCATCTGAGAAGGTTGTTTTTCTCTCCTCTGTCCCCCTCCCCACTCCACCCCCCAAAAAAGAGATGACTTTGTCTCTCAGCATTTCCCCGTGGAACCCCGGCCAAAGATAGGGCAGACGCCGGGTGCAATTTGCCAGTTGCCGCCGCTGTCCTCAGGGGCTCCTTCAGGTGGAGGAAATGGCTGATTTTCCATGCCTGCCAGTTGGCCTTCCCCTGAGGCACAGCTGGCCTGGGACACATGCCCGTCCTCCCCCGCCGTCACGGCTTCTCGAGGCCGATCCCTGGCCCTGGTGCCCAGCCATGGTGTGATTCCCCTGTGACGTGTGACTCAGTACCCCCCGCCGGGGCACCCAGCCGTAACAGCCGTGCGCCAGGGTCCGTGAGACACTCGAGCCGTTCTGAACACTGTCTCGTCGGGGATTCCCCTTGGGAAGTGTCTTTGTGCCAGAATGTGTGAGCAACAATCTCAGCCCTTCTGAGGGTCACTTGCAGGGACTCTTTGCTTCTCATTACGGACGTTTCTCTAAACCATGTTTTGCTCTTCAGGCCGTCTGCGGGTCGGGAGGGCGTCCTGAACCGTGTGCGCCTTTGTCTTCCTGGGGCCCCGGGCCTCCTGTCTTTGCTGCCAGCCAGGTGTGGGTTTGGCTTTGCAGGTGACTAAGGCAATGGGGACCCACAGTGGCAGGAGCTGCTCGTGTAACTAGAGGACTAGCAAGGTCAGGCCAGAATGAGGGCACCCCCAGGGAGGGGACAGGCTGTCTTAAGGTGTAATTATGACCAGATGGGACCTGCTCACTGTCTTTCCAGGCCCCCAGGTTCACAGAGAGATTGGCAACGCCCTGTGGTTAGCAGGGCATGGAAACGGAGTGGTAACAGGCGCGAGGAGAGGCAGCAGGTCACTGGGAAGCAGGGACAGCTACTCATGGACGCCCTGGGACTAGGGCTTGGAGCTTTGAGTCCCTGCTGAAGACAGTCTGACAGGCCGGCTAGGTCAACAGGCAGGAGCAGAGGTACGAATAGGGTGGCCGCCAGACGGGCTGGGCAAGAACAGGGGCCAGAAGGCAGAACACTGGCGTACACTGTGGCCAAGGCTTGCACCAAGTCTGGGTGTGACAGACCCAAAAGTGTCAAATGGAGTTTTGTGACTGGTGTCATATGCAACATGGGTGGCCGTACCTGCTCAGAGGACAGCCAAGAGTACACTGGGAACCCAAGAATGCCCCAGGGTTTGGGCCCAGATGCCACCCAGGCCTCACTGGGCCACTCGGCCTGTCCCTTCTTGTCCTCTTGGCTACTCTTTCCTCCTGTTGGAGCTCCTTCTCCTTCATTTTCTTGGCCATGGACCAGCCTACAGATATATACACCGTCACACCCTGGGAGGACAGGGCTGTCACCCATTGTCCATCCAGCTGGGCAGTCAGGCCCACCTGCCACCCCCTTGCTTCTCGGTCCTGAGAAGACCCTACAGGTAGGCCCAGGTGAAGGTGGTGAAAGACTGGACACAGGTGTGCACAACGGCCAAGCCTCAGCTGCCTCGTCATCACCCCCGTGGGGGCGGGGCTGCCCATTCTGTTATCAGCACGTGACGAGCTCCCTGGAGCCAAAGACTGCCCACCTGCTCGAGGGGTGATTCCAAGCCAGTGCGACTGGGTCATCTGGTCACTAGGCCATTTCTTGTCCCCCTCCAAGATGGCAGAGCCTGAGATACCTGAACAGCCCTAAGGCCTCTGCCAGCCCTACTATGGGCCTGGCATATCACCGTCCAGAAAGCTGCTAGGGGCCTTCTCAGGCCGGCACTCCCGTGGCCTGCTGGGGTCAAGGATGGCTCCTCCGTTGCCTCCGGTGCTACATGGGCCCAGGCAGGGCAGACACCCCAGTCATCACCTAGCCAGTCCCCCGCCCTGGAACCTGTCAAGGTTCTTCCCAGGACGGGACCTTCCAAAAGCCGCAACTGGATGCAAGCCAGCCCGGGACAGTGGGAAGGATCCCAGGCACGGTGCTCGGGTGAAGGATCGGAGGTGGGGGCCGGGGAAGGGGAGAATGAGGTTTCAGCAAAGGGGCTACCTTGAGGCATTGTGGTCAGGACGGGGCGGAGTCTGGGATGTGGCACAGGGGTATCTGTGTGCCTACATCCCTAGGAGTTGGGGTGCTGTCTCTCCAGGGAGGCCTAGAGGAGAGGGTGGGATGCAGGTATAAAGTGTCGGGGCAATGAAGCCAGGTGCCTGCAAGGCAAAAGCCTGGGCAGGGGCCCTACCCCGTCAGGGGGAGCAGGCAGGCAGCGGTGGGTACTGTATTTACTCAGGGCCAGACTGCCCGTCTGCAGGGTGGGGTGGGAGGCAGGTCTCCCTGCCCGCATCGGGGCCGCATTCCTCTGCCTCCCGCACAGCTCTCCTGGTGATTGATGCCTGTAATTAAACTCGGCTCCAGCTGCTGGGGGTGGAGCTAAGCTCCCGTGGGCAGCCCGGCCCTGTGGACCCCTCGCTGAGGAGAGAGGTGCGTGCCCTGGTGCGTGCACGCGAGGGACAGGGATGTGTGCGGGGGTCTCACGGGGGCAGGGTGGGTGGGAGGTGGTTACCGAAAAACAGATCCATTTCTCTTCGGCGTTTTACTGATGTTAAATGTATTACCATGCTGGGCCGGTTCCAGAATTCAAATTAAAAGCATAAATAAAGACACATTTTGTTTCCATCTCAACCTTTCCCCGCCCACAGGGCCCCAGGGAGGTGAGGTCACTGCAGCCTTGATTGCGGGAAGGTCCCCCCCGGCTGGAGGAAGCTCCTCTTTCCGGGGTCTGTTGGCCAGCGGTGGGGCCGGGGGCGGGAAGGAGTTAGCGAGCGGGCCTGGTGCGAGCTCCAGGGAATTGCTGGCCAGCAGGGCTGGGTGCTGGGGAGACAGAGTGGCTTTGCTGTCTCCCCGGCTGGTAGACAAGCCCAGGTGCTTCCCACGAAGCCCAGGGGTGCCCAGCTCTGCGTGGGCTGAGTCTCGGCCTCACGCACACCGTTCGGGCAGAAGCTGTCTCCCCAGGTCCAACGGGGTCTCAAGTTCCCCAAGCCTGTGTCTTCCACCCAGGACCTTGCTGTAGGGCTTCTGAGAGGCAAGGGTGAAGTGTAGTCTATAGGCCTTCCTGGGCAGTGTGTAGAGGACCTCCATGAGGACAAGGGGGAGCCCTATACCCCAACAGGGGCCAGGATGAGTTCCCAGGATGCTGCCCCACTTGCTCTTCTCTGCCCACCGGGGCCACTGGCAGAACAGTGGGATGGAGGGCCACAATGCCTGTGTGTGCCCCTGTGCCTTGCATGTGGTATCCTGCCATCTGGAATGCCCTTGTCACTCATCTGTATCCATCAGATTCCCATTCATCTTTCTAACGTCTGCTCAGTTATCCCTGCCTCACTCAGCAAGGCCCCCCAGGATACTCTTAGGCTGGGCAGATGTGACCTCCTTTGGCTCCCCTGAGCCCTGAAGGTCAGGAGGAAGCAGCATATGTAAAGCCCCTCTCAGCCTTTCCTTCCCCAGAACCCCCGAAGACCCAGGCACCGAGGAGCCCCAGGACTGCCACTCCTGACCCCACGCACAGAGCACCCCTTCGGCCCTGCCCGAGACGACGCAAGGGCTGCAGGTGCCTTCTGCGGATGCTGAGACACAGGGCCAGGGGCGCGAGGATCTGTAGCTCCGAGCTTGGGGGTCACAGGAAGGGTGTGGCCCGGGTGAGCTTCTCCCAACAGCCTTGGCAGGCTGGAATCTACACATCTGGCCCGTTGGTCACCAAGTGGACACCCAAGACAGATAGCCCAAGAGGTCAGGCCCATCCCGAACCCAAGAGCCCACGGCGCTGCCCAGCCCAGCTGCGTAGTTTCCCCGAAGGGCCCCGCCGTCTTTTCTGTTGTGGCATCTCACACTGGCAAGCCCCCCAGCTCATGTTCCCTAGACACCCCCATCCCACTCGGCAAGGAACATTCAGGGAGCAACCTGTCCACTGAGATGGGCACGGGGGAGGGCCAGGGGGCCCCAAGGCTGGACACAGGGAGTGGGAAAAAGAGAGAGCTGCAGAGACCCCCACCAGGTGACCGTGAGCACCTCCCTGGTCAGCATGTGCTCGCCTGGCCTCTTGCGACATGACAGCTTTGCAAATCCTTGAGTAAAACCAGCCCCGTGTGCATTAATTAGAATTTCCATGTCTTCAACTTTCTCCTGGACCCTGCAGAATCTCACGCCAAGACGTTCGAGTTGCTCTCTTCCAGCGAGGCCGCTGTGGCCTGGCTTTCATCCACATCACTACTAATGTCTCCTGAATTCTGCGTTTGTCAGCGAGGCCAGGGCCAGCCTGTGCCTTCTGGAAATGGGGGCAAATGTCACAAGGCTGACCCCAAATCCAGCTCCATGGGCCAGGGGGGGGCTAGCTCTTTTGATGGGACCACCTTTGCCTGCGACATTTTGGAGACACGCAGAGCCCACTGTGGCCCACTCCCACAGACCCCGGGGGCGCCAGGCTCTACACCTCTGTGAGTGACTGAGCCCTCACCTTGTTTCTCTCCCTGTAAAATTTGGTGAGAAAGGACAGAGAGGCCATTCTGGGACCAGTGTCCAGGAGGATGAGGAAGGGGGCTTGCCAAGAACAGATGAGACCATTCTGTCTTTCCGGACTGGTGTCCTGTCTTCTGCAAAGCTCCAGACCACCTCTGTCTACACGGGGTGCCAAGGAAACCCTGTGGGAGCCGCCTGGGGAGGGGGGGCTGTGCAGCGCCGCATGAGTCACAGGACCCCCCCGTCAGAGCCCCACAGCCCCAGCCAGGCTCAAACCCGTCTCTGAAATGCACGGGGGGATTAAATGTTCTCCTAATCAAATTAAGAGCGAGGCGGAGTGGCTCAGTGGGAAGGAGAGGGGACTGGGAATCGGATGCCCGCGACCTGGCTCCCAGCCCGCTGCAGCTCGGCGGCGGCAGCCCCCAGAGGCCCCCTAACCTTTCTGAGCTGCACTTCCTCCATCCGAGCACGTGAAGAGGACACAGCTGGCCTCCTGGGGCCACTGCTCTAGGGAGGGGGCCACACCGTCTAGGTGGACGGCCCAGAGGAAAGCAGTGAGGCTTCTCGCTTCCTTGGCAAGGGAAGGGCCAGCCTGATCCCCCCGGCCCAGGGTGCTGTGGCTGGGCTCCACCCTCTCCATTTGTGGCCCCTGAGCCTCGATGCTGCTCAGGTCCTCAGCCAGGTGGGCAGTGTCAGAGGATGTGATAGAATGTCCGTGTAACAGAAGTGGTGAGAGAACAAGGTGACTTTACAAACTGTACCGTTGTCGTCGTGGAGACACTGCTGGCATTTGCAGGGGGTCCCAAACGGCTCCCCTGTGTGATCTGAGTAGAGCTGGTAGGGGAGACTGAGCCACAGAGCGTGCAGAGGACGCAGCCCTGAGACAGCCCAGTGGGGAGCTCTGAGGGATGTGGCCCCTTTAACGAGGGGTGAGGCAAAGGGCCCAACCTCTCTGCAGACCTGGTCTGCCCATCTCTCCAGTTAGGCTCAGAAAGGGCTATCCTGGTATAGGGCGGTGGTTTTTAAACTCTTAGGTGAAGGGTAAAGCACACACAGACAAGTACACAAATCTCAAGTGCACAGCGCGGCGCGTTTTCGCCCCCAGGGGACCCCCAGGGGACCCACGTGAGCAGCACCCAGAGGAAGCAACAAAAGCCCAACGAAACCCCTGGGGTTCTTACTTCCTGTTACTGACATCGGAGAGTAACCACAAGACTAGCTTTAAATGACCAGCTTTGCCCATCTTTGAACTTTACATAGTTGGAATGGCGCAGCGCACACACCTTCATGTCTGACGTCCTTTGCCCGATGTGACGTCTACGAGCCTCCCCACGGGGCTGAGGAGAGCAGTGGCTCCCTCTTGCTCCTTGCCGTCTGGTACTCCACGGTAGGCATGGCCTACACCGTTTATCCCTTCTACCGTCTGTGGCCACTGGACGGTTTCCGGTGTGGGCAACGGTTATCATTAGCTCTAAGAACACTCTGTGTATGTGTTTGGTGAACATCCACCTGTGTTTCTAGTGAGCGTACGCCCAGGTATGGGATGGCCGGGTCACTAGATGGGCATATGTTTAGTTTCAGTAAATAACCGCCAGCTTCCCAGAGCGGTCTTCCCGGTTTTCACTCCCACTGGCAGTACCCGAGCATTCCGGTTGTTCCACATCCTAACACTTGGCACTCCCCATTGTTTTCTTTTTAGCCATGCTGAGGAATGTCTGGTGGCATCAGATTGTGATTTGAATTTGCACTAACCAGATGGCTAACAAAGCTGAGCCCCTCCCCAGGTTGTTCCTTAGTCAGAGATATCGCCCTCTGTGAAATGCCCACATCTTTTGCCCGTTTTATATGTTGGGGGGTGGGGGTGTCTTTATTGTCACTTTATAGTTCTTTATATCTTTATATATTCTGGATGTGAGCAACCGTGAGATCCGTGTGTGTGTGTGTGTGTGTGTGTGTGTGCGCGTACATCTGTATGTATTGCAGATATCGCCCCCCGCCGTCTGCAGGCTCCCTTTTTCGTCTCTTGATGGTGTCTTTTGAAGAACATAAGGTCTTAATTTTCATGTGGTCCAGTTAATCAAACATTTCCTCTCTGGATAGTGCTGTTTGTGTCCTACTTAAGAAACTTTGACTGCTCCAAGGTCTTAAAGATATTCTGGTTTGTTCTAAAGCATTATTAGCTCACCTTTCACATGTAGATATGTACTCCATCTGGCATCAATTTTTGCATCCAATGTGAGGCTGAGGTCAAGGTACGTTTTCCTCCCACTCAGATATCCAGTTTGACTCAGTATCTTTTATGGAAAGGCCCATGCCGCGCTGTTATCAGCATTGTCATGCATCAGCGGTCTACATGTGACTTTCTTTCAGGACCCTATTTGGTGGCCCCGGTCAGACGCAAGCGGTTTCTTACGGCCAGGGCCACGTTTTGTTCTCGCCGTAGTTTGCTAACGGGTCTTGACAACCGGTCGTGCTGGCTCCAGCCGTTTCTCCTTCCTCATGACGGGCTTGGCTATCTTTGTAGGGCTTCATCATACACATGCCGGTTTCCAAAGACAGTCTCCTCGAGGTACGGTGAACTCCCAGATAGGCATGGGAGGATGGATATCTGAATCATGGCCTCGTGTCTCCTTTGTTTATTTAGCTCATCTCTCATTTCTCTTACTGTGTCCCGTAGATTTCAGTGTGGTGTACAGCTTGTTGGATTGACTCCTTATCAGCTGACGGTTTCGTGCGGGTTCACTGAGCCCTGAGACAGTGTCTGCCAGGAACCCTGGCCGGCTTGAGTCACTCATCCTGCTACGGGACCCTGGGGCAGTTACCTAACTTCTGTGATCCTGGGTTTCCTCTTGCATACATTAGGGGCTATCTTACAGCGTTGGGGTGAGGCCACGCGGAGACGAGGCAGACCTCGGACCACATACGCGACTTGGGGAAATGCCTGGAAATGTTAGGCGGCATAAAATGTCACTTTGTGGCCGGTGGGGACATCCCGTCTTTGGCCTGAGCGCTTTTGAAACAGCCAGGTCATGAGTCTCCATGGGGTACAAATGGGGTCACAACATGTGGCCATCAGGTACTGTCCTTAACACCTTAAGGACCGCTCACGAGTTTTCTCCTGTTTCGCGCATCATCTGTTAAGGACCGCTCGCGAGTTTTCTCGTTTTTCACTGTAGTTATGATGATTTAAATAACGCGCAGTTTGCACAAAGATGTGCGGTCCCTGGCGTATGTCTCAGAGATTTCTGTGCGGCACGAAAGGTGTTAACAAGATACACCTAGGGGCCTGAGCGTCAGGCCCAAGCCCCAGGATGGTCTGGAGGCAACGGAGTCTGCCCTCGACACCTTCAACCCACAGCCTCGGGTCTCTGGGAAAGAGGCTCACGGGCCGTCTGGCTCCCGTGGGGGTGCTGGTAGAAACCTGGCTCCCACTGTTCTGCTCTGAAGAGAGGCTGGAGGGGGAATCCACAGACTGTGCCCACGACGATCACGGGTGCTCCACGTGCATCTGTCATTTGCTCTCATTGAGGTCTCGCCCACCAGCCAAGGCCAGCAGCTACCTTCAGGCGAGGAGCAGGGTGGGATATGTGGCCTGCCTTCATCTGGCCCTGCACGTGACAGGGGGCCATGGGAGCTCGTCTCCGTCAACCCATAGGTGCCCGATGGAGAGAGAATCCCAGATGTGACAGATCCCAGATGTCAGAATGTCAGATCCCAGATGACAGAATCCCAGATGTGACAGCAGTGTTCAGACTTAGTGGCTTTTAAGTGCTTAGAATTGGTTCATATTCCAGTAGCGTTAAGTGAGCAACTGCTGTGTGCATTTCTTGTGTTAGTATTAGAAAGAGATGCTGCTGTTGGTTGAGACACAGCCCATGTCTTTGGTAGGTCCCTTAGACCTACACCTAGTAGGACAGTCCCCTGAGTTCACAGAAGGGGAAACTGAGGCCTCAAGGATAGAGAATTGCCAATACCACTGGGAGGTGATAGCAGGGTCAGGGCTCATTCCCAGACACACAGTCTCTAGGGGAGTCTGGTCTGCATGCGGGAGACTGGAGCCTCGAGGGTGGCAGGCAGGCAGTGGGACCGTAATGAAACAGAGGGATCCTGTGGCCCATGGAGCAGGGAGGAGCAGTCCACAGAGAGACACTCTGGGCACTGGTCGGGTGCCTCTTTGTGACCACACTCTACAGCAGGGGTCCTCAAACTTTTTAAACGGGGCCGGTTCACTGTCCCTCAGACCGTTGGAGGGCCGGACTATAGTTTTAAAAAAAACTATGAACAAATTCCTATGCACACTGCACATATCTTATTTTGAAGTAAAAAAACAAACGGGCAAAAACACCCGCATGTGGCCCGCGGGCCGTAGTTTGAGGACGCCTGGTCTACAGTAAGAATTATTCAAGTTTAGCCTCTATGTGCATCACAGACGTGGTACCGCCGGGCGAGGAGGACAAGGGCCCTCACAGGCCTATGGGCCACTCAGGGGCTCCTGGATCATTTGGGCAAGGCTGACCTGCCCTCCCTGGATGCAGAGTGGCAGGCCCAGCAAAGTGCCCCCTGCTCTCTGCCTCAGTTTCCCCAGCAGAGCACCACAGAACATTGATGTGGCAAGGATGGCACTGTGGGTACAGGGCAGCCTGGTCTCGTACGAAGGCTCAGCGCCAAAGTCTTAGAAGAAAAGTCGGGTAGCACCAAAGTCTTAGAAGAAAAGTCGGATAGAGTCAAAAGGTAAATCATTTATGCCTTAAATGTAGAGACCCTTTAGGGACAATGCAGGTGTCCTGCACAGGGACCACACCTGGGTGCACGTCCTTGGCAGCGACTGGCTAGCAGGCGGACGTCTGGCCGTGAGTCCGCCAGGCCTGGTTAGCCCTACGGGAGACCCGGAGTGCCATCTTAGAAGGAGGGAGAAGAGAAAGAAAGAAAAGGTAGAGACAGAGGTAGACAAGAGTCTAGGTCTGGCTTCGGAGTCAGGCGTCCCCATTGTCCCCAACCCCTTAGCCACGGCCCCATCATCTGCTTTCATCTTCTCCTTAAGTAATCTCTTCACACATGCGGTTGCAGCCCCAAAGACTCCCTCTGCGGAGAACCAGGCCCCAGATGGCACTGGAAATATCCTGGAGGAAGCACAGAACACCTGGCATGCCTCTCCCAGCGACGCTCAACATCCACTCTGCCATTTCAGTGTGCATAAGAGCAACTTAGCAGGCTGTGTTTCACGTGCAAAGCTCTGAGGAAGGGATTGTTTTTAGGATTCCCAAAGGCAATTTTGACTCTGAGTTTTCTTCTAAGACTTTGGCACTGAACCCTCACACAAGAACAGATCGCACTGTACCCAAAGTATGATCCTTGCCACAGCAGTGTCCTGCGGTGCCCTGCTGGGGAAACTGAGGCAGAGAGCAGCGGGGTGACTTTACAAGGCAGTAGAGGGTACTTGGGAGGTAACGTGGCAGGCAGGGCTGTTCGGAGACCATGGAGCTACACACGCGCACACGCACACGCACACGCACGTGCTCATTCCCACTCGGGGTCCTTCCTCCAGAGGGATCCCTGCAGCCTCACTGTGGCTCAGCCCCAGAGGGGAAGTGGGCAGCAGCAAGCAGCCAGCCTCGGCCCTGCTGCTATTCCTCAGGGAGCCGGTCTCTGTGTCTGGGGCAGAAAGAGTGGGCTACGGTCAGATTGGGACCTTTGACTTCAAGTCCTCGACCGTGTTCTGGGATTGTCACCCTGCCCTACCCTGGTCAGTACTCAGACCCACGTCCTCCCCCACCCCCTGGTCAGATTGAGCAGCCGTCCTCTGTCCCAAGGGGACCTTTCTTCTCCCACTTAATCCTCCCTCTTGGGCCTTTCGAAGGTGGGCTGGTTTTTCAACGCTTCCTTTAGGTTCACGTCTGGATTCTTAACCCTAACCCTAACCCTTCCAGTCTGAAACACTTGAATCATTATTTTCCTGCTTTTTTTTTTTTTTTGAGCTGCCGAATGAACCCCACCAACCAGGTGTGTGCAGGAGCAGGGGGCCAGGGCTGCCGGGCAGGGGTGACCTTCGGTGGAGTGACGCTTGGGCAAACCAGCTCCCAGCTTGGCTGAGCTTGAGCTGGTGTGGGTGTAGGGGCAGGGGGTAGGGAACTGTCCACCCCGGGGGCTCTGAAGCGTTTCACTTGAGCTGTTCTTCCCCTGGGCTCCCCACACTCCGTGGCAGTGCAAGGAGCTTGTGCTCTCGGGCCCCCTCCACCACCAGCCTATCTCCTGTACTGAGAAGTCTCGCCATCAGCCCATGTTGCCTGAATTTTGATCAAGGAAATATCCCTGCCAATGTCAGGAGATGGGCAGGCTGGGGAAGTGGGAGCCCCAAGGTCAGAGGTGACAGGACCTTGCCCAGAGGACACCACCAGCTGATGGCAGAGCCAAGACGAGATGTCAGGCTCCTAATCTCGAGTCCCATACTCCTTTGCTGGTCCGGTGGGGCCTGTCTCCTCCCTGTACCAGACCTAGCCAGTCTTCGTCAGCAGGGCTGAACCAAGCGAACCCAAGCCTGGTGTCTGCCCAGGGCCCTTCCCTGAGAGCCACATCCTGGCCAACTGACTGCGAGGTGAGCAACACATGTCATTCAGGCCTTGGGCCTGGCTATGCAGGCCCGCCCCCAGGTGATGGGGAAGAGTGATCCCCAAGTGAGTCCATTGTAGGCCCTGCCTGGAAGGACAGGCCAGTGGAATCAGGCATTACATAAACACTTAAATACAGGGTCCAGGGCTGGCCATAAGGGACACTGAAGTCCTCGGGCTGCAGGAGACCCCAGTAGGCAGCACGGGGGCAGGGGTGCCAACCATTCCTGACACGGCAGGAGGATCAGGCAGCCCACTGTGACTAGACATGCTGAGTCCCCTGTAGAGTCCAGGGACCGCGTAAAGTAGACTGCAAAGACTCGGCCTTCTCCAGAAGAAATCTCAGGAGAAACAGTCCAGGCTCCCAGGAGACATAGCTTTTGAAAACAGTCTCATGAGCAAAAAAGTGGAGCTGCCTTTGGCCTTTGTTTAGTCCATCCTCTCCCTGTGCCCCAGGACTGGAGGGTTCCAACTTGGTGCCAGGCTGCTTTGAGCACTGAGCGCCTACAACGCCATCATCAATGCCCCTGCCTACGCCGGCCACTTGTTGATCCTCATGGCCCGTGGAAAGATCAGTCTCTCAGCTGAGCCCCTACCTGGCCACACAGGTTCAAGGCCCAGTGACTTGGGCTAAAGAGAAGCTATGTGTGACCAGCCTGTTCACCTGCCACTGCTGATGACTACCCTGCTCATTTACCTGGTTCATGGTGGCCTTTTCCTATATATGTTTTACTCCCCCAAGGATGCCAAATCTTAGGACTTGGAAGGCCCACCTGGACAGGGAAGGGAGGTACAGTCCTTTTTGCTGGTATGTTGGGAACATCTGGAGGGAAGGGCAGCATCAACCCCTGCAGCAGGCCCTTCGATCCCAGACCCCACAGCCAGGAGAGTCAAGGCTGGATTTGAAGAAAGACTTCCTGGAGGCAGGAACGAGGAGGTGTGGAAGCCCAGCCCCAGGGGTTTTGGCGGAAGGAGTGAGCGTGTCATCTCCCCCACGGATGAGAGCAGCCACAGGGAGAGGATGCCTAGCCTCAGAGGGCCCCTCGGTGCTTTCTAGCTGCTTCGGGTGTGGGGTACGGCCCGCTCATTCGTGCTTGCAGGCTGCCCCTGGGGGCCTAGGCTAGGTCTCCCTACCAGTGCGGGGAGAGGTGTGGAAGCTGGTTTGCTGGGGCCACCCAGTGTGGGCTCAGGAAGGGAAGGAATGTAACTGAGGCTGGGTGTGGCTGGGGAGCGCACACAGCCAGCTATGGGTTTTTCTTGGGGCCCACATAGATGCGAGCAGAGCCGGAGGCCCCCTCTCCCAGCCCCCGGCACGCACACTAGGACCTTTCTTCACCGTGCAGTCGTGGAGGTGGACACCCTTTGGAAATCTGAATTCCATTCACTCTTGGCAAAGAGCAGCTTTCCTGCCCGGGGGAGGTGTGCGTGTGTGTGTGTGATTGCACACGAGCACCGGACCACGGAGCCTGGCGGAGGAGAGAGGCACGTGGGGGGACGGCTGTTTGTTGAGATGTGGAAGATGGCCCCACCGTCACTAGGCACTAGACGGCACTTGCAAAGCCCATCCCTGGGAGTCAGACAAACACCTCCACTGAGTAAATCAGAAACGTGCAAGTTGCATTTCCTTTGAAATAGGCCCTGGCTTAAAACGGGCACAGTGAAACATGCCTTTGAATTAGAAAGCCAGAACTTTTTGCAAAGTAATTCGAAAAGTTTGCTGAACCTTAAAACCTTTCCTGATGACTCCTTCCTTCTGAACTTAAACTTGTTAAAGTTGCTCCAATCCCAGCCCGGTGCCAGACCAGCTTCCTGGAAACTCTCGCCAACTGCTGGCCTTTGGAAAGGCTTGTCACCCTA
>VBSM01001708.1:78143-88163 GCA_008086735.1 Cheirogaleus medius | reverse complement strand
ACCTCGGCCTCCCAGAGTGCTAGGATTACAGGCGTGAGCAACTGCGCCCGGCCAACTATTATTATTTTTCAAAATTACTTCCCAATCAGATCTGTTTAGGATAAAATTTTTGGTCTCCATTTTCAGTGGATTCACTTTAAGAGGTCCTCCCCTCACCCCATGTCCAGCAGAATTAAAATATTTGCACATATCTTGATAGATACTGCCAAGTAAAGATGTATACTAGTGTGAGCATCACACAAATGTGCCTGATTCCCCACACACACCCTCTCCAACAAGTGTATAATCACAGTTTTTATCTTCACTAATTTGATAGATGAGAAATGGTATACTGGGGCTTTAATTTACATTTCTTTTATTGTAAATGAGGTTTTTATCTTTTCAAATGATTAAAAAAGCATTTGTTTTCTCCTTTCTGTGAACCATCTCTTCAAACCCTTTGGACTGTTAAAATACCTTGTCTTTACTGATTTATAAGAACTCTCTTTGTCATTTCTGTTGAAAATAGTGTATCCCAATTTTTCTTAGATGTTTTGGCTTTTTCCATATATTTTTCTGGTGGCAGAATTTTTAAGATTTCACATAGTCAACTTTGCCGGTCTTTTATGATCTGGGGTCCCTGTCATCATTTTGAAATAACTTCCTCATCCTGAGATTGTTTTAATAAATTCTCTTGTTTTCTTCTATCATTTTTTATTTCATTGTTTGCATATAAATCCTTGCTTCATCTGGATCTTGACATAGTCATTAAATCCAATTTATTTTCCATGCGTTTACCCAGTTGTACTGACACTATTTATTTAAGTACATCATCTCTCTACTGATTTCAACTGCTACCTTTATTATATTTCAAACTTTCATTTGTGTCCACTTCTAGACTCTGCGTTGGACAGCTGATGGGGCTGTTGATAGGCCAAAGCTCAGTTATTTTAATTATATAACTTTATGACACACGGGCGTGTGTAGCAGGGCTTCCCCTCATCTCTATGACTTAAGAGCCAATAACAGGAAGCTCATTTTCACGATGCAGTCAACCTGGGGAATTCACGGCATGGCCTAAGATCTAAACACTCTTAAGATTTAAACATAGGATTAGCTCTTGAGTTAGACAGGAAGCTGGGGTGTTTGGGACTGAGTCTTCATCCCGGCAGCTAACATAACGTCAGGGAACGTGAGCACTTGCTTCTTCCAACACTTACCCGTAAGGCAAGGCAGAGTCCAAGCAGGGGTGCACAGGTGTTGCTGGCCAGACCTAGGGGCCATCTCATATACATGTGTGATCACATTTTTAGGGCATCTTAGGAAAACGGAAGTAGTTAACTCAATGGAGAGCAAGAGAGTAAATAAGCCCCATTCAAGAAGAACGTAAAAACCTGTAATAAGAAATGCAGTCTAGAGCATGTAGCCCGGCCCCCTTCCTCACACCAGCCACCAAAAAGGAAAAAACTGATGCCATAAAGTATCATAGCTAGAGTGCCATCATAACTCTGCAGGCCAAAATTGTTTCAAAGCATAACTTAGACAGCAGTGACTCAGTTTCCTTGTCCAGGCTGAGCCCCATCCATAGGAAGCCGGTCCAGAGGAATGCTGCTCCCTGCCCCCTATCCTCTTCCGGGTACTCTCCTTTACTGATTTACAACCAAAGGCAGTGGTTAAGAGCAGGCTCTGGAGCCACAGCCCAAGTTCAAATCCTGCCTCCACCACCTCCTACCTGCGAGATCTTAAGTGAGTCACTTAGCTGCGGTCTCAGTTTCCTCATCTGCGGAAGGGGGTCATAAGGTACCTTCCTCATAGGGTCGTTGGCAAAGTTAAATTAATAACGTAAAGCATGTAGAGAGGTGCCTGACCTAAGGCGGGTATGCGGAGCTAGTTAAATGTACTCATACATCTCACAGGAAACCATTCCGTTCATTCTTATCACATGTGACATGGTACTCCTGGGGCCAACGGGGAGGTGAGTTCGAATGAGTACCGGCATCAGAAAAAACTGCGAGTATATCCTCATAAGATTATTTAGGATGTATAAAAAGTCTTTGCAATCTGCCTTCCTCACCATTCTTGTCCAGAAGCTGTGGGCAGTGATGGGAAAATGGCCCCAGCCACATAACAGATCTGCCAGGCCAGCCTCGAGGAGGACTATGGGGTAGGCTATTGCTCTTTCAGAATTTTAGAGGACACGCATGTTATTTTCACAAAAACTTTAGAAATCAGCTTGCCGAATTAAAAAAAAAAAAAAATTGTGTGTATATGTCCCTATTCCACTCACACTTCCTATTGAAACCGTTCAATTTAGATTAACTTAGGAAGAACTATCTTTTTTCCCTCCGAAACTAGTTTTTCTAGACACAAACAGGAGTGTTTATCAATGTGTCCAAATCAATTATAAAGTCCCTCAGTATTTTTAGGTCTTTGTTCATAGAGATTTTGTACAGTTTTAAAATTAACTTCCGGATATTTTTAGGAGGGCTACTATTTTTTTTAATCTGGGATTATGATTTATTTTTTTCTCTACACTCCTGTTTCAAATGGGATTATGATTTTTTAACTTAATTTTTAATTTTGAGGTAATTGTAGATTCACATGCAGTTGTAAGAAATAACAGAGATTCTGCCCACCCCTTTACTCACTGTCCCCCAATGGTAACATCTTGTAAAATTATAGTACACGATCACGACCAGGCTGCTGACACCGATAGTATTGCCCAAGAACACTCCTATCCCTCCCTCAAGAATCCCTGTGTCCCCCTTTGATAGCCACCCCCATTTCCCTCTCACTCCACCCTGTCCTGAGCCCCTGGCAACTACTAATCTATTCTTCATTTCTTTAACCACTTGGGTGCGGCGCTCGCCGGCCGCGAAGCCTCGCCCGCAGCCGGCACTCACAGTCCGCACGGTAGTGTGTGCTGCGCATTGACGACGCGTCCGTCTTGCTCTTGTGTGATGGGGAAAGCTTTAAGCACCGAAAGCTTGTTTTACTTTACAGGCAGCTTTACTTGTGACGTAAATCAGAATAGGTAACATAGACATATATGTTTTCATTACGTTATTTTTAAATGGTCACAATTTTATTTTGATAAATGAAAAATTAGAAAAGTCATATCACGGCTGTCGGCTAAAGTCGCTGTGTGCGTTCATCTGTGGCTGTCGGCTACAGTCGACGCTGGTCTAGAAGTGGTTAATTTTGTCATTACAAGGATGGTATGTAAATGGAATCGTACAGCACGTCGCCTCTTGGGGTTGGCTCTTTTCTTGGGGCATACTTCCCTAGAGGTTCGTCCAGGTTGCCGAGTGTACCTTGCATTCCTGGTATGACCCCTGTTTGAAAGCTCATGGACCCTAGTTACTAACACTTTCTTTAAGATGTTTGCACTGACCATCAGGGATGAGACAGATGTGTGTTCTTTTATTACGCCAGCCTTGTCAGATGTGGGCATTTGGGCTCCAAAAAGAGACCTTAGAAGATTTCATTAATGACGTGGTCATTTTTAAATAAATCTTCAAAAAGAAAAACTGTGAAAAAATTATTTTGCAACAATTCTATTTTTGAATGCTCAAGGGGGTTCAGAAAACATCATTTTTGTTTCTGTTTTGTTTCTGTTTTATGTAGCACGGGTAGAAGGAAGCCAGTTATCTCCATATAGGACAGATGCAGCGACTCAGGGAGCCACGTGAGGGAGGGCTTGGGAGCCATGGGTGGCCAGCCTGGGGGAAAGAGAGTGTTCCTGCCTCAAATACTTCCCCAGAGAGCTTCACTTTCTCCCTTTTTTCCCCTTTATCTTCCTGTCTCCCACCAGCCACCCCATTCTGCCTCTGTCTCTCCCACTGCGTGACTCCCAGTCTTCTCCTCGTAGCTCCCTGCTCACCCCCGTGTAGAGGACAGCTTTTGGGGCTGGGGTAACTGAAGACAAAGAACGGGGATCCCTGTGAGACCTCTGGGGGCGGTGTGACCAGCTGACCTTAATGGCCTCAGACTCCCTAAATGGGAAACGGGGCTTAGTAAAGCCAAGTTGGAAAGATTGGGCCAGCCTATCAAACGTGGAAGGAACTTGCCCTTTTCTAGAAAAACTCACCTTTTCTGGAGGTTTCTAGCTGTACGCACGCACGCGCGCACACACAACGAGGTAAGAACAGTAAAGGGCGGCTCCAGCGGGCTTCCCGGAGCTGATGCCAGGGTGAGTGGATTCGTGAGGGGTCTAGGCTCTGGGAGCTAAAGGAGACTAGAAAGTTCGATGCAGCTCTCTGAAGGTGCAGCAAGTGGAGGGGAGGGTGCTCTCTCACCCTTGAAGACTAGGCACCTGCCAGCGCTTCCCGCGCGCCCACCTGTCCACTCAGTGCGCACTGGCCACGCACACCAGGCCCTGGGCAGGCCCTGGGGACCAGAAGGAGCAGGACAGATGCAGTCCCTGCTCTCAGAGGTTACGGTCATGTCCTCCATGCTCGCTGGGCAACACGGTCCCCTACAGTGAGCCAGCACTGCTGTCTAGGTGAGGGGACCACGCACTGGCCCCGAACACACCTTTCGGCTAAAGAATAATCTTAAAGCGATACTGCCATTAACACTTCCCATTTGCCAGGCACTGGGCTGAGTGCTTCATAAACATCCTTTCCCTGATCTTCACAGCAGCCTTTGACAGAAGGATATTATCATTCCTGTTTTATGGATAATCAACTGAGGCTTGAGGGATCAAATCCAAGGCCCAGGGCCACAAAGCTAGCTAGCCCCAGCTACTCAGCTATTCCCTCGGTATTGAACATGCCGAGCTCTCTCCTGATCTTCTCTCCCCTTCTCCCAAGCGAGGGCTGGCTTATTCTGCGGGTCTTAGCTGAAATGTCCCTTCCTTAAAAGTGGCCAGCTTCTAAGCTTCAGATTGGGCTGAAGGGAGAGAACCTCGTACCTCCCTCCCATCCTTAATGTGTAACTGTGTGTTTATCTGCGGCGAAGAGTTTACCGGCTGGCTTCTTCAGTTGCATTCAAGGCCCACGAGGGCAGAGACTGGCTATTTCTGTTCAGTGTTTTATCTTCAGCGTCTAATCCACGTGGAGCCTGCCATGGCCCCTCGGTGAATGTTTGATGAGTAAGTGTGAATGTATGCATGAGTAAGGACTTGTGCCTGGGCCCGTCAGGTGCTAGGACCCAGGAAGGTCGTGCTGGGGCCCAGGTAGCCGGAGGTCGGTCTTGGAGAGTGACAAGACTTTAGCGTTCCCCCGGGGGATGGGCCCGCTTATAACTTTGACTCAAACGGTATAAAAGCAATTTATGTCACCAAAATGTTTGTAGCTTGGTATTATCCTGGGGAGAAAAAAGACTTTAGTCATCTTCCAGCATTCATGTCCCCACTCTACCGTCCATAGCAGCTGGGCTCAAAGTCTACCAGAAGGTCTCTAGTTGCAAAGCCTCTCTCCCCCTGAAGCCCATTCGTATCTGTTGCCATTCTAGAAACACAGGGAAATCTGGCACCATGAAATGCAGTGACTCTGGTGGTCCCCCTGGGGACCTGTATGAAAGAAACTATCTCAGTTTTTGCAGATCAAGAAACTGATGCTTGGGGACAGCAGACGTTCCCAGACAGAAAAAGAAAGTAGCGGCACCCGGGAAGGCTCTCAGGTCTGCACTGCAGCAAAGCCAGGGGTCCTTCTGCCAGCCAGGGTGTGTGTCCAGACACCTCCAGCCCTGCCCTCCTGAGAGAGGCGGTTTTGTCCTGCTTCTTAAAAGCAAGACTCTCACTAGCCTGAGGACCAGCGGCTTTTAGATTTCCTTGTTCCCAGGATGTACCTCACCAGCTCAGGAGGCGTGGGGACAAGCCGGCTTTGAGAATGCACCGGCACCTGAGTAGAGCCTCCTACTGAGAGTTCCTGCCGTGGAGGCGACAGGGCTGGAGGTGAGGGACAGAGCGAGGGTCCCCGACCCTCCAGAACCTGTCGGCCTGAGTATGGGCAATGGCATTTTAGTTTGCAAGACCAGACACACGGAAGCCGGGGTTCCCTGCCAAACACCAGGCCACTGTGTCTGCCACCACTGTCTGCAAATGCCGGTTCCCGGGGCTCTGGCTGGTTGCCCAATGGCGAAGCTTTCCCCAGGCTTGGGTAACTGGAAAAAAGTAGGAATTGTATATGTGATTCCATCAATGATGGTCTTCCTATTAAAACATGACTTGTTAAAGCAGAGGGCTTAGTTCAGAGTAAACATTTCAAACCGCTGAGGAGAAGCAGAGATTTATAACACAGAGCGAGATGGGAAGCAGAATTAGAAGCCCCTACTTGCTGACCAGCACCACAAAACTGCCTAAAACCCCAGCTCGTTTCAGACACTACTCCGTGCGACCGGGCCCTTCACTGCCGCAAGGACCATCCCTCACTTGCCCAGCTCAGTACCTTCCTGGGTCCTCTTCTTCCCTTACTCCCTCTGGATACCCGGCTTCAGCTCTGGGCAGCCCAGGTGAACCGAGCCTCCGCGCCTGGATGCTCTTGCTCCGTACCCCAAAATCCCCACCTCCACCCACAGACCAGCTTTGCTAGATTCCTCTCCCTGGTCCTCTCTCACTGCTGCCTCTCTCTTCCAAACTATAAACAAAAAAAGATGGCCAAAGGTATATTCTCTGTGACATTTTTCCTAGGCAGGCAAAAAAATGGATGGCTGCCTTTTGTTTCTTTCCATTTAGAAAAAATTCCCTTGGCAACCCTGTCTCTCCTTAGTCAACACCAGCTACCTTCGTCCTCCCCCTTTATCAAGACATTGTTTGGAGTAAATAATTCATTAACTGGCACCGCAGCTCCGGGACCCTTTCACACCAGCTCTTCAGGGGCCGGGTTCCCCTGGAGAATGGGGCACCCCAGAGGGCTTAGGAAGAGAAGTGCCCACCGGGGCTTGGCTGGGGTCTGCCAGGAGACAGGTAGCTGTTACCCTACCCAGTACCTTCTCTGATTGGATTAAGTGACTTAAAAAAAAAAAAAGGGAGAGCCGGTTAGGCTGGAGGGTCCACTCCATTTCTGGCCCTACAGTCTCTCTTCTGAGGTGGTCCAGGTACGTGTACACAGGCCCGGGGCTTGCTCCCGGCACAAAACAAGCTCTACTGGGCCCTGTGGGGACAGTCCCCACCGATTCCTCAGCTCCCCTGCAGCATCGTCTTTCATTTGAAAACACGCTCCTTTGGCAAACAGACTATGTCGCAGAACTTTCTGGCTGACATCTCCTTCTCTTCCTCCTATTCCACTGTTAGGTGTTAGAAAGGCAAGAGATTTGATGCCTCCTCCATGTCCCTTAGTGACTTTCCAGCAAAAGAGAGTGTGCCTTATCCATAGATCCCAGAGTTGAGGCTAAGCCTTCCTTGAAGAAGGTGGGAGCTGGTGGCCAACCGAGCACTTGCCTGGGCTGAGGAGCCCAAGGTGAGCCCCTGGGCAGGCCTGCCTGGGAGGGGGAAGGGAGTCAGAAGGCCCGCCTCCCAACTGGCCCACTCTCCCGGCCTCCATGCTGAGTGCTGCCTGGCCACTCCCGCCCACTCTAGGCTAGGGGAGGAGCATGCTCCTGTGGGCGTATCAGCAGAGGTAGGGAACCGGAGACTTGGACACCTATGCCCAGAGCCCCTGCACTGCCAAGTTTCAGTGATTGTTTTGAAATAATTCCCGCCAATAGACACCCCTGCCCTCCTCCAGTGCAGAGTCTCATGTGCGTCCCCAGAACAGTTCCCAGCCCTGGGAAGTACGTTCCCGCAAGGACAGCCGGGCTGACCTGAGCGGGTGCCTGGCAGCTGGCGCTTTCTACGTGAGCGTGGCTGTCCTCAGGCCTAGCTCTGGGCTGCACAGAGGATCGCTTCTGGACCATACGTGGGTCCCCACTTGGATGGCAAACCTGTGTTTGAGGCTAGGATGTCCTACCCAGCCCAACTTTCAGTCTAGGACCAGCGGTTTCCAACTGTAAATGTGCATCCTCTATGAAGCCAGGGCCCCCTGCTCACTCCTACAGAGCAGCAGAAGAGACTTAGAGCTACTCTGCCCTCTGGCCAAAGGCCCTGGTGTGTGTCTGTCCAGTGACCAGCCTGGAGGCAGAAGCAGCTCCATCCAGGTCCGTGAGGGTCTCTGTGATCCAGAACAGGGGTAAAAGCAAGGACGAGGCTGGGCCTACAATCACCAGGGTGGGAGAAAGAGCTTAGGGCCCAAACCCGACAGTCCCAGCTCTGGAGGACAGGGATGCCAGGGAGTGGCATGAGATGCCCTGAGTCAGGTATACCACGTAAACCTTGGCCCACAAACCACATGGAGGGAGCTGAAAGTCAGCTTCCTCCACAAAGCACAGAAAGCCGCCAAAGCCCAGGTTGGACAGAGAGCACCCCGGTGCTGGGACAGGTGTGAATTTCACTCAGCCAGAGTTGCCACCAGCTCTGGCCTCTTTCTTCTGAGCTTTGAGAGGCGCAGCGTCTTTAGGCCTCCCGGGGCTTCAGCTGAGGGCTGTGCACAGAGGCGGGGGCGGCCAGGCCTGCCGTGGCTGCCACTCAGAGCTGGGTCTGGGAGGTCAGTGCACACCTCTGCACGCCCACCTGTCGGTGCAGGTCCCTGCCTGCGCCAGAGCTGCTGCAGCCTGTTAGAAAGGCATCCTGGGAATTGAGCCAGTCTTCTCTATGCAGTCCCCGCCCGATGCACCCAGAGCAGCCGTGAGGCTTTGATGACCCCTGTTGAGGAGGTGTGGCTGGAGAGAGAGGCAAATGTCCCTTCCTCACTTCTTAGGCCCCGGCAAAACTGACCTCCCCTCACCAGCCAGTACGGTGTCCTGCCGCGCCTGAGCCTTGCTGCATCAGGCCAATAGCCGGCAAGCCTTGGGGGGACTGAGGAGAGAGGCCGCTGAGGGTACCTGGCCATGCCCACACCCCACGCAGCCCGGCCCCCAAGCCCTGCCCCAGCAGGCACCGGCCCAAACTCTGGCATCCTGAGGAGCCTCAAAAGCTGGACTCGGGGTGTCCTGCGGAAATCCTGGTGGGATGGAAAATCCCCAGCAGTCAGCCGGGGCTGAGCCGAGAGGCCACACTTCTCCCACCCGCTGGGGGTCAGCCGGGGCCTGCTGCTTCCTGCTTCCCTTTGATGTCTCCCCGTGTGCGGGAGGGGGGGTCGGCGCCCCTCTGGGCTCGGGCAGGCACACGCTCTGCGCTCTGCTCCGCTCAGCTGCAATGAGTCCTTGGTGCTTCTGGGGCCTGGGTACGCTGGGGTCAGGCAGGGGACCTGGCGGGGGTGGGGAGGGAGGCTGAGCTGGAAAGACCCCACGCAGCTCCCCTGGGCCTCTGCAGAGGGTTCCTGAAGGGGGGCGGGGCTGCCCTGGAGCCACCGAGGGTGCATCCACTCTCACAGGGCCGTTTGATCTGAGAGGGAGGCGCCTTGCCGCCTCTGTTTAGACAAGGAAAGCGAAGACTCTGGAAAATCCAAGCATGTCACGTGCACAGCCCTCACGGGGGTCTTCCTCCCGTGTCTGGGGGACTTCCCCATGGAGGTTTCAGCTGCCACCCGCTGCCGGCCCTCCACGCAGGCGGCAGGCCACAGCCACCGCCTGTGACATCGCTAATTTACAGAAGAATCCCAGGCTCGGGCTCTGCCTCTGGCTGCCCTGCGCCGGGCAGCGTGGCCGAGGTCACGCAGACAGGCCCGTGGCCCTCGTGTCGTGGCTGCACACTGTGCTGCTGCTGAAGCCAGGCGCTCTTCTGAAGGCTGGGCCTGGGTCGGCTTCGGAAGCTGCCCAGTGCCCCTGGGGGCGCCTGCTGTTGCTCGTTTCCACGTACCTCACGTCTGCACCCGGCCGGAGCTGCCCGCCTGGGCTCCGTGGCCCTGCAGTGCTGTGGAACCGTGCCAGTCTCATACTGCCCTCCCCCAACACAGCCCACCTGGTCCACCCCCCAAAGGTGCTCGAGGAGGAGGGGGCTGGGCGGGAGGTCATGCAGCAAGGTCAGGTCAGGAGCTGGGCTGGGGCTGAGGCCACTCCACACAGGCTGGCCCCACCTGGCCCGCATGGCTTGGGGGCTCCTGGGAGTCTGACCTGCAGAGC
>VBSM01001708.1:67330-78133 GCA_008086735.1 Cheirogaleus medius | reverse complement strand
TGGAATCCTGGAGGCCTGGGCTGCAGGGTTTTGAGGGGCAGTTACTCCCTCCTTCCCCTCCGCCCTGGTGGCTCTCCTGCCTGGGAGTAGGGTGGTCTGGCCCGCCTGCACAGGAAGGCCTTTGAGACCCTGAGGAGAGATGCAGGTGGCTGGGAGGCGGGCCTGCCCCTCCCCTTTTATGTGCAAACAGCTCAGCTTGCTGACTTTGATGCAGTGGTTTAGGCCAAGCTTTGAAGTCAGCCCTTGGGGGACGTTCCTATCAGGCTCTGCACAGATAATCTCCCACCCCGACCCTGGGACTCAATGCCACCCTCAGGACTGCCCCCACCACCACCGCCGCCAGAGCTTGAGGCCCCTCAGGTGGGAAGAGGTGCCTGAGCGGGTGGAAGCAGCCGACTCTCGGAAAATAAGGAGACTGAGGGAGGAGGACACCACTGCCTGGAAGGACACCCCAAGAGCCCCCTGCCCTGCCTACCCGTGTTCTGCAGAGAGCCCTGGGGGTGCCCTGTCTTATGGTCCTGGGCCCCAGCACTAGGTCTGCACAGGAAGGACAGAATGAATGAGGAACTGATGTATGAGATGGAAATCTAATAGCGGTGGTATCTTCTGGATTCTCAAACATCCAGCCACTTCAGCAACAAAATAAGCCAGCAGGTGCAGGACAGGGGTGCAGGGAGGCCCGGCCTGCTGAGGCGGCCAGGGCAGGGTGAGTAGCTACAGGGGGCAGCTAGCTGCTCTGTGCACCGGGGCCAAGTGTAGCGCCAGGGACCCAGTCCCACTTGTTCACAGGAGACTGGTGGGTGGCATTTCATTCCCAAGCAGCCCTGGCAGGAGGGGGAAGCAGTGCCTTCTCAAGGTGGCTGCCGGCCCTCCCAGCTGCCCAGCTATGGCATCTTTCTGAGAAGCCACCCCTGCACATCCAGCCCCTTCTCCGAGAAGGCTCTTGACTGCTCTAACCTATGGCACTCCCAAGCTGTCTTGCCCAAAAAAACGATGACTTTGACCAGCCTCAGAGCCTGGCTGCTTAGAAGACCTTTGCCCAAGCAGAGCGCTGATGAGGCAGGTGAGCCCTCCCAGAGCCGGCCCTGCCTCTCCCCCATCTCCCAGCCCGCTTCCGGGTAAGGGGGAAGACACAGCAAGGACTCGCTTTTCCAAGGTCAGAGCAGGGGGCCCACAAGGGCAGCAGCCATCCCCAGCTGTGAGAGGCTATAGAGGGCTGGTCTCCCCAGAGACAAGCTAAATTTTGTCATGTTAAGCATCTGATGGCCTCAGGTGGGTCACTCCAGGTGGCTGAGCTACTCTCCACCGCCTCTGCACGTGTGGAAACGAATGAAGTCCACAGTGCCCAGAAGCAGCGAACACAGAGGATAGGGAGCCCTGTGTCTGCTGTCTCAGACATGCTGGTGGGAAGACAGGTGGCAGGGCCGTGTGCCCGACCAAGAGAGCGGCCTCACTGCCTTAGAAGAGGGGGGGTCAGGGGGCTGGAGTGGTATGGGACGAGAGCAGAGGCTGGGTCCTGGGATCTCAGGAACAGCCACTGGGCCTGGTGGGTCTCAATATCCATCACAAAGAAGGTGCCACTGGGCCTGGGGGAAAGCCAAGAATTAACATGAAGATCAGACAGAACCCTGGGCCCTGGCAAGGAGCGGGGGCAAGCGTGTATGTGTTAATGTATGTCAGAATGCATGTGTGTCAGTGTGTCAGTAGGTATAGGGGGCCGTCTCTACGAATTCCTGAGGGGTTTCCCTTTGATCCCAATGGTTGAGGATGGGATGTGACCCCAGATGCCTTGGGTGGATGTGGCCCAGCAGGTGGGTCAGTAGGAGAGCTCCCTGGCTCCCAGGGCCCTAGCTATGGGCCCTCCCACTATTAGGAGATAGTGCCTCTGGGGGCTCAGGGACCCCGAGCGACTCTTGTATCTGGGTTTTATCGTGTATAGGTCCCAGCTCCTTTAAGCAAACCTTGAAAGTTCATCTGGGAGTCGTGGGCATGTGTTAAGAAAAGCCAAGCAGAGCACCGATGAGGCTTCAGGATGCAGTCTAGGCTCAGGACACCTTGGGTAAGGGAGGGAATGGAGATGCCTTTGTTCTAGATGCATGCAGATTCCTGGCAACATGGGGGTGGAGGCCCAGCAAACCCAGCACAGAGCCGGTGCAGAGTCTGCGTGGCCTCTGGCCTCTCACAGCCTTGGGAGGGGCCCTGGGAGCTCAGCTGCGTTTAAAAATTACCAAGTGGAGGAGCTGGACGACCTGCAGTTAACCCCTTTTAAGTCTCTGAAGGCTTTCTAAACTGTTAATCAGGGAGAAGAGATGACAAGAAAGAGGCTATCTCCTGCCTCTGGGCTGAGGTTAGAGGGCCACTGTCCCTTGCAGTGACCACCTGTCCTGCCCTCCTGGGAGCAGACCTCCAAGTCTGGGCACGAGAGCCCAGGAACTGCCGTGTGCCGGGAGTCCACCAAGGCTCCCTGGCCCCTCTGAGTCTCTGATGTTGATGGCCTCTTTGTTTTTTCATCTCAGTCTATTCAAGGCCATTTTCCGGCTTTCTTGGCTTTGAGTTACAACTGGGGGGATTTTCCACCCTTGCGAGGTTATGAAATCCCTCAGCAGGACAAGGCCTCCCTGAGCAAGGGCCCCGGCCTCCTCCCTGCGCCTGCTGCAGGGAGGTCCCCTTCACTGTGATATTCTAAGGGTGAAACAGAGGGCCAAGTGGGGAAGGGCCTTGCCCAATTATCCCAGAGAAAGATAGCCAGCAGGGGTCACATGGGCGGGGGGCACATTCCAGCAGGGACATTGGCAGAGCAGTGGCCATCCACTGGGGACAGTCAGATCATCAGCTGGATCCAGCGCCATGTCTGCTGGGACCATGACCCCAGGGCAGGCCCTCTTTTTCCTCCTTGCTGTTCTTCTGGTTTTCTTGCCCCCTCCCTGGCTCTGTCCTCAGTCTCCTTGGCAGGTTCTCCCTCCTGGCCTGGCCATTAAATGTCAGTGCCTTCTCTCTTCGGAACCGCTTCCCTAAGCTGCTCCAAGCCTGGAGCTTCCAGACCACCTGGGAGCTCCTGAGCCCCAAAGTCGCTCCACTCCAGCCACCTGCCCCCAAATCCCCGTCATTCCACAGCCCATTCTACCAAGGGTCCTCATCTGTCACTCACCCTTCCAGCAGCACAAGCCAGAAGCTCTGGGGTCATTCTCAACACGTTCCCCTCCTCGCTGCATGCATCGAGCCCGTCAGCAAGCCAGGCTGACTTCACAGCTCCATAGCTCTGGAGGTATCCTGCTCCCCTGCTCCCCTCCATTCCCACCACCACTGCCCTGGGTTGCAGTTGCCTCCTAACTGGCATCCTTACATCCCCTCTCCCCTTGCAATCCGTTGTCCACTCAACAGAAAGAGATCCTTTCGAAGTTTGGATCCAACTGGATCACCCTGAGTGGGACCCTGCACGGTTCTTGGTACTCCCAGAACAAGGCCAAAGCCCTCAGTGGCATGGAGGCCTGTCGGGTCTGGCATCAGCCCGCAGCTCTCACACTTCAGATGCCTGGTCTCTTTTGGTCCCTGAGCAGCCACGGGCTCCCTCCCACCAGAGGGCTCTTGGCCTGCCCCCTGCACATTCCCCCAAGGGTGTTTCTCAGATCCCAGACTAGTTCCAGTTGGTTCCTGTTACAGATCTTAGCTGCTCCCGGCCCTCAGAGCACTCCCCTGAGGGTACAAGCAGTACTCAGACATAGGTTAGTTTTTCTCCCTTTTGGTCCACAAGCCCCATGTGGGCAAGGGGCAGGCAGGTCCCTGCTCCTATCAAGTCTCTCCTGCCTCAGCCAGTGTCTAGTGCCTGGTGAGTTTTCAACAATTATTTCTTGAATGCCTGAATCTGTAAAATGGGGCAGTGCTCACCGCCCCGCCTCTCAGACAGAATTCGCTGCCTGGAAAGGTGCCACGCCGCCGTGTAAACACAGCATGCTGGTTAAGGCAGCTGTAGCACGACCCCCCTCCCCCCAGCAGGTGTGGTGGCCCTGCACTCGGTGAGAACCAGGATTGTCTTCCATCAGGCCCACTGCACTCTCCTAGCTCCCGAAAGGGCACCGGGCCCCAAAGTGCCTTATAAGCAAGCACACTGGATGAAGGAACAGGAGAGAGCTCCCTTCTGGAGGGAGTAGAGAGAAAGGGTTAGAGTAAGCCATACTGGGAAATGGCTCCTTATTCTATAAAAGTCATTTGCTCCAAGACCAGATATTCCTCACGTCTGCCCCCCCTTGACAGTTTCACACGCATGCAGACACAGTCTGGCTCTGGTTCCAATCAGGCCGCCATCTGAGAGGACCACAAATCACAGCCCGGGTCACCTATGTAGCCGCTGGGCTGAATGGTTCAGATGCCCTCCTGCCACAACTGCCCTTTAGCACCCAGTGGGGCTCAGCTCTGTCCCACCCCAACCTTTGAAGCCAGCCAGAGCCTAGGTAGGGGCCCGGCTGGGCAGCAGTCTGGGAGCTGGGCCTGGGCAGGGAAATAGCTGGTTCACCAGGCACTGCTCCTCCCCAGTCCCCATTCTCTAATGCTAATTGCTACAATTAGCAGGAGAAAGGCCTTTTAGATTCATTTCTGCTCCAGGCAGAGGCCTGGGCTGCTAGGGAGTTAGAGCCCAAGGCTTTTTGCAGGAGCAGGGATTCTTCCATAAATGAGGCTGCATTTAAATTGCAAACAAGGGCCCCTCGGCACAGCCCTAGGAAAGGTCTGGGAGAAAGGCTTTTAGCTGCACACACAGAGCCACTAGGTAATAGTTGCCTCCAGCCTTGTGGGGCTTCCGGGCTTCTCTGATGGATTATCTAAGCTCAGGTCAGTGACCCGGACCCGCTGGGGCAGACCAGCTCAGAGGAGCTAGGCGAAAGCTGATGGGAGCACAGGAAGGAAAGACAGTATTAGAGGCTGACCCCTTCCACTCCCAACCCGGCCTGCTCTGAGGCAGACCTCCTTCCTCTTCCTTCTGGAGCACATTGCACACTTCTGGATCTAGCATTAGCTGAGAACCACTCATTCAATTAGCCTGCACCGAAAGAAGATGAGAGGACCCCGCCCAGCCTCCACCCAGGCCACCTCCAACCCGGTCAGGCCCGTGCTATAAACGGCTTAGGGACTGCAGCTGAAACACCGTTCTAACTAAAGTCCTGGGTGGCAGCCCACGGGCTGTGGGACGGGAGGTACTTGCTAATCTCAAATTATACCGCTGACCAGGGAAGGGGGGTGCTCAGATTGGCCAGGCCTGGGCCAGGGTCTTCCTCACAGAGGCAGTGAGGCTGTGGGTGCTGAATGCAGCAGAATGCAGGCCAGGGCTGGCTGTGTTTAAAAAAGGCCAGAGCACAGAAACCATCTCAGTCCTCGGAGACAGCCTTAAGGCAGTGGCCCTTACCTGGGGTACCTTCCAGGGGACATATGGCAACG
This sequence comes from Cheirogaleus medius, assembly GCA_008086735.1. Taxonomy (NCBI): domain Eukaryota; kingdom Metazoa; phylum Chordata; class Mammalia; order Primates; family Cheirogaleidae; genus Cheirogaleus; species Cheirogaleus medius. Next base: position 72,706 of record VBSM01001708.1, on the reverse strand, counting down.
TCTGGAGAGAGACATTTTGGTTATCACAATTGCAGAGGGATTATTGGTACCTACTAGGTACAGACCAGGCAGGCCGCTAAACACCTTACGATGCAGAGGACAGCTCTCACAACAAAGACTGATCCCGTCCCAAGTGTCACCAGTTTGGCAGTTAAGAAACATCCCGGTCTGAAGGACGGGGACTTTGACACGCTGGCTTGCTTTCTCACCAAGTTCTGAAAATGGATGCACCCTTTCCTGGCCTGGCCTCTCCGTTCATTCAACAAATCAATGAAGCCATTCAACAGAAATGTGTGACACACCCGCTGTGTGTCCGGACCCTGTAGAGAAGACAGACGCGCTCTCGTGGGGCCTGCCTTCCCTTCCGGTGGAGGAGACAGGCAGTCAACAAATAAGTAGATGCCTAAGTAACTAAAAATACCGCAACGTAGCCCATGCTTTGCAGAGACCATGAAACATGGTCGTGAGCTAGCAAGTAACCGGAAGGGCTGACCTGGCAGGTGAAATAAGGCCTCCTTGACAAGCAACATTTCCCGTGAGACCCGAACGATGAGAAAGAATTGTCGCGAGAAGATCACGGGAAAGGGCAAGCCCGGCAGGGGTGACCGGTGCAAAGGCCCTGAGGTAGGAGGAGGGACGCTGATTTAAGAAACAGGAAGAAGGCTGGCATGGCCGGAGCTCAGTGAGGGAGGAGGACGGTGATTAGAGAGGGAAGCTGGGCAGATCTTGTAAAATCTTGATGACATTTGAATTTTACTTCCTAGAATTAGAAGCCACTAGAGGGTATCTGGCAGCAGAGTGACAGATACACGTTCGTTCGATCGTTCGTTCGTTCTTGGCTGTCGGGACTGTGCCGCACAGGACACGGAGTCCGTCACAGCCCTCAGCCTGTGGAACACTGTCACCCTGTAAGGTCTACGTGAAGGTGCCACTCTGTTCCTTGCCGTGCTTTTCCACTTAATCTCTGCCCTCCAGTGCTGTTCTCCTCCCCCAACAGGCAGCTGCGCCAGCATCATGTGTTACTATCTTCACGTGTGTGCGTGCGTGCGTGCGTGCGTGCATGCGTGTGCCTCCTGGTACTGTGTGTCTAGGTGTGTGTGATTTCCATTTACATACGCGGTCGTGGACCGAGGCCCTCATTCTTTGGGGCATCTGTGCCACTCAGCGCTGTTTCCACGTCTGCATCTTGCGAAGTGTACATCTAGTCCCCTGCTCCTAACCACAGCGGCCGGCTCCAAGAGCCCCCACCCCCACGGGCCATGCCGCACCGAGCGTGCACACACACAGCCGCTCGTTGTTCTGGGTGAGAACTGCTCTAGCATGTTTACTCAGGAGGGAAACTGCTGGGCCACAGGTATAAAATATTTTATTTGAGGAAGAAGTGCTGGCTGGCTCTCCAGAACGTCTGTGCCTGTCTCGGTCCCCACCTGCAGCACACTGGGAGGCTTGTTCCCTGCCTTCTGCCAACACTTGGCCTTATCCTACTTTCTAATGCTTCTCCCACGACGAAGAATAGCCGTTGCTTTCATTTGCATTTCTCTGATGACTGATGAGCTTGGGCACATTTTCATCTATTTGTCCCTCTTGCAAAACTACCAGCCTTCCTGTCTTTTTCTTACTGATTTGCAGTGCTTTTCATTCGTATTAGCTGCTGTTCCCTCCATAAGTTTCAATTGTTTCAATTACCTTGTGATTTGTCACGGGCGAAGTCACACTCACAAGAGTGAGAGTGGAAAAGGCAAATCATTTCTTAGCATTATTATGAAAACAGTCTTAACCTCTGCCCTGATGGATTTATTTGACAGAAATCCTTAATTTGCATGTATTCAGGTTCATAAATTTTAGTCTTGAGGTTTCTGCTGCCTGGGTCCTGTTTAAGACCCCCCCCCCCACGGCCACTGGGGGCCAGGAGATTATTCTTCACGGTTTTCTCCTTTTCACTTTTAAGTTTTTAGCCCATTTGAAGCTCACCTTTTCTAGGGGCTCAGTTAGGAATCCATATTTAAAATGGGCTAGTTTTCCAACATCATCTTCTGAACAGTCCCCACTGATATGTGGGTGCTACCTGTACCACGAGTCACCTTCCTCTGGACTCTGAGCTCTCTTCCAGGCCTCTGTCCCAACCCGGCTCTGACTGTCGAGGCTTGGAGTATGCCCTAGTGCGTAGGGCCAGAAGTCCTCCTTCCTTGCCTTCCCTTTTCAAAGTTCACGTGGCATTTGTGCATCTTTTTCTTCCACGTACATTTTAGAATATGTTTGTCAAGTTCCTCAAAGCCTCCAACTGGAAGTCTGAGTGAAGTCCTATTTGAATTTATAGATTTGAAATCTTTCTGATGCTAAACCGCCCCATCCAAGAAAATGAAATGTCTCTGCACATCAAAAGATCTTCCTTTATATCCCCCAATAGTTTTAAATTTTTTTTTCCATAAAAGTCTTCTTGGTTAATTCCTAGACCTAGTATAAATCTGTTTGTTATTCCGATTGTTAACTTAATCTCTATTAAGCTTTTTTTAGTCATTATTGGCATAAAGCAATGTGGTTTGTTTTTGTTTTGGGTACATTGATACCCAAAATTATACCTAAAATCTCTCTGAAATCTGAAATTTCTCTTTAGTTGTAAAAGTTTCTTAATTTTTTTTCCCATGTAACTCAGTTTTCAAAGTATAGTCCAGGGACTCCAGATCCTTTCAGGAAAGGTCAAAAGCACTTTCATAATAATACTCAGACATTACTTGCCTTTTCTACTTTCATTCTCACAGGGTTAAAACGTTTTTCAGAGGCAGCATGTCCCCACTGGAGTATGAGCTTATACAGTCCTGTTTTAAGCATTTCTCAGTTTTAATTTCTAAGAAGGTAACTATAAATAGATATAATCCATATCAAGAAAAGCCATTGTTGGGGGACTCAACAATTTAAAAAAGTACAAAGGGTCCTATCACCAAAATGTTTGAGAACTCTGGTATTGACAATCTATCCTATGAGCTGAATCACAGTTTTATCACTTACTACGCAATCCTCATATCTCCGTTTCTTTTTCTTGCATTAGGACATGGCCGGGAGGGAATCCCTGGCCCACACCTTGTCTTAAACAGGATGATACACTTTTGGTTTCTCTATTAAGTTTGCAGGATAGTAAAGTTTTGGTATTATTAATAACTTGTATCATGTTAGGGAAGTTCCCTTCTTGTACCCGCTTACTAAGGGTGTCTTCCCCCACCCCAAAATCATACATAAGCATTAAACTTTATCACATAATTTTTCTGCCTCTATTGAGAGAACCATATGGTTTTTCTCCTGTAGTCTCTTAATGTGGTGAATTACACGGATAAAGTTTCCGATATTGGATCATCTTTGCATTCCTAAGCAAAATCCCACTTGTTTAAAAAAGAATTGTTGTTTAATATGCTGTTGGATTCAGCTCGCTAACGTTGTACATGGAACTCCTGCATCTACATTCATAAGGGAAATGGCTCATAATTTTCTTGTGCTTTCTTTATTTGAATTTGGATATGCTCTGGTTCACAATTTAAAAAGATCACTCTAGCTGGAGCATAGATCCTGAAACAGACCCACTTTTCTCTTCAGCATATTTGGAAACACATTAAAATAGAACCATGATCAAGCAATTCAATCCTTAAATTTTTCTCCTAGTGAGTATCTGGAAAACAGGTGCAGAAATGGATCATTTGAGACACCATAGAAATCTGGTTAATCCCGCCTGCCTGCTTTCCTTCAACAAGTATTGCCTGAGCAAGGCTGTGTATCAGGCTCTTGGCTGAGTGTAGGACATGCAGCAGAGAACAAAACAGAAAGAGTTCCTCCCTAGGAGCTCCTTGGTCTAGCAAGAGCAGCACCACAATAAGGAAAGGGACTGGTAAATGCACATCAGATGAGAATGTGATTATTAGGAAAGTTTTTATACTTTATGGTCAAAGACAAAACTATTCTATCTAGGTGAATTATTCCTTTTGTTCCCAGAACAGTTCTATGGGAAGTTTGTACTCTGATCACCACTTTATAGAATAGGCAATAGGACCTATCTGGGCTACTGTCCAGACTGAGACCCCCATCCAATCGACTCTGATCCACAATGACTCCCTACCGCTATCTCTCACCTGGACGGTGATCCCCAACTTGGACCAGAACCTTTACTTGGCTCCTGGATTTCTGATCAGATTCCCCACCCGGACTCGGAGCCTCACTTCAATTCCTGACTCCACTCTCCCACTCAGACCCCTAACCCCAACTCTGATCGTCAACTCAGAACCCTGATCCCCAACTCTGAATCCCCCACTTGGAACCCCAAACCAAAGACAGACTCCAGACCCTGACTCCAGTCACCAACTTGGACTTCTGACCCTCTATCTCAACGCAAGCTCCCAACTCAGAACAATGATGTGGACTCCAAACCCACTCAGGTCCTAACTCAGACCCTAAACCGACCCTTCGATCCCAATGCCGCCCAACCTAAAACCTTGATGCAGACTCCAGACCTGGACTGGCTTGTATCCCAAATCACTCCCAACTCAGAGCCACGATGCAGACTCTACGACGTAGACTCGAACTCCGATTCCAACTTGAACACTGGACTCCAATGCACGACATGGACTCTAGTCCCGAATTCTGATCCCAGCTTGGGCCCAACTCAGAACCATGATGCGGACTCCAGACCTGGACTCCGTTCCGAGTTAGGACACCCACCCCACTCCCGCCTCTGATCCCAACTTCGGCCCTGCTCAGAACCCTTCCAACCCCAACACGCCCGGCTCAGAACCACAAGGCAGATTCCCGACTCCGATCCCAATTCCAGCCCAGCCTCAGCCCCACCACGCAGACTCCAGACCCGGACTCCGATCCCCAGATCTCGGGCCCCGACTGGGAACCCTAACTGCGGCCGCGCTTGCGGCAAGGCACAGAGCGGAGCGCACCGCCCAGCGCAGGGTCGGGTCCGCCCGAGCCGCGGACGCCCGCCCGCCGCCGCCGCCGCCGCTGCTCACCTCAGCGCCGCTGGCGACCGCCCATCCTGCACCGTCGGCCAGGCTCCGGTGGCAGCCGCGCTCCGGCCCTCCGGCTGCGCCGCAGAGCGCGCCCCAGAGAACCACACCGAGGAGCACCGAGGACCACACCCCGGAGGACCGCGCCCCGGAGGACCGCCGAAAGCCGTGCCCTGGAGAACCGCGCCGAGGAGAACCACGCTGAAAACCGAGCCCGGGAGAAGCAAGAGGATGAGACTCGCGCTAAAAACTATGCCCGGGAAAATCAAGACGAGGAGAACCGTGCTGAGGAGGACCATGCTGAGGACAACCGCACTTGGGATCGCGCCCTGGAGCCGAGGAGGACCGCGCAGAAGACCGCGCCTGGAGCCGAGGAGGGGGT
>VBSM01001708.1:55026-67230 GCA_008086735.1 Cheirogaleus medius | reverse complement strand
GCGGAGAGGACTGCGCCTGGAGCCGAGGAGGATAACGCAGAGGACCGCGCGTGGAGCCCAGGAGGACAGCGCAGAGGATCGCGCCCTGGAGCCGAGGAGGATCGCGCAGAGGATCGCGCCTGGAGCCCAGGGTGACCGCGCCCTGGAGCTAAGAACCGCGCCGAGGACTGCAGGCTGGAGAACCACGCTAAGGAGAACCACGCTGAGGACCGTGCCCTGGAGAACCGCACGCAGGAGAACCGCGCTGAAGACCGCGCCCTGCGCTGAGGACCGCGCCCTGCGCTGAGGACCGAGCCCTGCGCTGAGGACCGCGCCCTGGAGCTGAGGAGAAGCGCGCTGAGGAGCGGCGAGCAGAACCGACCAGAGGCAAGGCGGCGACTGTTCTGCCTGGAGACAGCCGCAGCGCCCGGACTACCCCAGACAGAGTGACGTGGCGGCCACCCTGCTGCTGATTGGGCGGCCCGCGAGGGCAGGCTTGCCGCGGACTGCCGCGCGGATTGGCTGGGCAAGGAAAGCGATGTGCCGCACTCTGTCATTGGCCAAGAGGGGCCGGTTTCGATGCCACCTGGGCTCAGATTGGCCAGGTGAGTCCAGTGCCGCGTGCAGAGCCCTGGTCTCAGCCCCTCGCTCTGCAGTGCCGCCCCGCCCCCACCAGGTCAGCAGGCCCCGCCCCGCCCCCACCGTGTGGATCCAGCCTTGCCGCCCTCTGCGTGGCCGCGCAGGTGGCCAGGTGCCTGGTGGGGCCTCTGCTTAGGGCCTCCCGGTTTCGCTCTTGCCGGACGCCGGGTGGAGGAGGCCTCGCCGAAGACGTGCAGGGTCCCGGGCACCCGCATCACCGAGCTCGGACCCCTGAGCACCCTCCTCCTCCTCCGCCGCCGCCTCCTCCGACTCCAGCCTGGGTCCCGGCCTGGCTAGGCCCGTCCGTGCGCTCAGGCACCTCTGGCGCCGGGCGCTGCGACGAACGCTGGAGCGGCGCGGACGACAGTCAGGAAAGCCCCCCGTGGCCTCCCTCTCCTGAGGGTTTACCCGCAAGTCCGGGCCGCGTGGTCCTCCCGTGCCAACTGCAAAACCCATTTGGAGCGTAGATCCCTAGGGGTGTCCCTAGGAGCTGTCACGGCCCCAGCCCAGGACTGACTTCAATCGAAGAAGGAAGTGGTGGCTGGAGTCCCCCGGGCAGCAGGCCGTCCCCTCATCAAAGCACGCAGGGAGGCCGCTCGTCTTAACTGCTCTTGCTGAAAACGTGTCTGTGCAAAGAGCCAAGAATCCGTCTCTCCGGGCTGGTGCCGGGGTTGGCGAGGGTGGTCAAGCCAGAAGGAAAGGGAAGATGGTGTCATCTCTTCAAGCATCCAGAGTTTCCTTTCCATCCATTAGAAACAACACCCAGCTCGGTCCTCTCCGGCCCGCCTGTCTGCGGGCAGCTGGGCGCCTGTCCCGTCAGACGGACGGGGACTACCAGTCGGTGCTTCTGGTCCGGGGGGGCTTGTCCTGCCCTTGCCAACGGACTGGGAGCGTTTTGTCATCTCCCTACTCCAGAGGCAGATGGGCGACCAGTCCGGTGACAGCCCCATGCTCCAAGGGCCCCACACTTAGGGTTCAATGATCCGCTGTCACTGTCTTGACATTGTTAATGGTTTTATCTTTGAACCTGTGCTTTGGAAGTGAAGTCTGACAGCACAGCGGAGCTTGCGACATGGACTCAGGAGTGGTTTCTCTGCCTTCCTGCGTCTTCGGGACAGGCTGTGCACGGCCCTCTTCCCTGCATGCCCTCACCACCCAGCCTCCCTCTTGACCTCCACCCGCACTTGGCGACACTGTTACCTTCCACCCCTGGACAGAAAGAGCAGGCAAGGGCTGGAATCCTGAGCCTGGCCTGGACTCTGTGCAACCTGGGGACCCCTGCAAGTCCCGTTTGCCCCGCTGTGGGAAGAGGGGATGCTGCAGACCCCTGGAGCTGTAGAGACAGGAGAGAGAGATTGTGGGGGACCCGGCGAGTGCAGTGGGTTGAGTGTGGCCTGGGACCCTGGCCTGCTCCTTTGTGCTACTTGGGGTGCAGCTCCATTCTAGCCTCGTCCTGGTCTCCCCGGACACCCCCCCCCCGCATGTCCATTCCCGTCTTCCTGGCGAGCTCAGGGGAGTGGGAGCTCCGGCCTCAGTGTCACAGATTTCCCCAAAACAAAAATCCCTGCCCATGTAGGGTTTACACTAAAGTAGGGAAGACGCATTTTCAGAACGTCATGGGCACTGTTCTTATGTCTTTTGTCAGCTGTGTCTAGTGGAAGTGCCTTGGTTAGCTCCTCCAGTCTTCTGCTCTTGGACACAGAGCTGATTCCCAGCCTCTTGCTTTGTTTTGTTTTGTTTTACCCGAGGATGTTGAACACACAAAGCTGAAAAGCTACCTAAAGCAAGTTCCTTTAAAATGGTGACCACCCTCCTAGGGAAGAGTGACAAAGGGTGTTGATTAGAATTTTATTGTGAAAACTGGGTTTGTAAAGCATGAAAATTGAGTTTATTTGGTCTTCACAAAATGTGGGTTCCAACTGTGGGCCCGGATGGGGCCCATCTCACCGGTCAGTAGCTGACTCACAGGTGCAGACTTTCCTGCTACGAGGCTGCTCCCAGCCTTTACCTGACCCTGTGGCCGGGGACCCTCAGCTCCTGAGCACTGGAATTTTTCTCTCACAAACTCCCTCATGGTGAAATTCCGTGGGCACCCCCTTGTGTGTGTGCACGCTGTCTCCTCGGGCCCACTCCAAGTGGGCTCACCAGGCCAAGGAGACTGTCACTGTTGTTTTTGACAGAGGCTCCCGGATGGCAGTCAGGAAGGACGGTTCTGAGCCCCATGTCCCCCGCGCCTCACCCCCTCACCACACACAGGGTGCCGTCAATCAGCGAACGCCACCCGCCAGCCCAGCGCACCTGTTGTGCCCCCCCGCCCCCGCCTCTCCTCTTGTCCTTTGGGGAAAGCAGAGGGGAAACAGAGAGACAGACAAGAGACACGTGGGAATTGGCTGGAGGGGCTTGTGGGGCTGGGTGGACTCCAGGCCAGCCAAGAGGCAGATGGGACTGCCAGGCAGGCTGGGGCGGGGGACCCGGAGCTGGCCTTGGGCATCGCGACGGAATTTGGGGAAGGGCTGTAGTCAGGGCTGGCTCCTTTCTGTCTTGTGCTGTGGGCCCCCAAGCCCAGGCCAGCCCAGGGGCTCTCTGGTCATGCAAGCCCTTGAGATTTGGTGCCTGCACCTTGTCACCTTCTTGGGGCTCAAGACTGGGGGAGGGGGTGCTGAGAAAGAGAGCCCGGGCACCTGGTAGCCTCTGCCTGGGCTCTCCATGGGACAGAGGGCAGGTCTCGGCCTCCTCCTGCATCTGGTTTACTTCACCCGTGCATGGTGGGGGCTGAACTAGCGTTCCTTGCCCTGCCTCCAGCTCTGATATTTGGGGTTCAAAAGGTTTCCTTGCAAGCCTCTGCACCCGAGAGCACGCACGCACACACGCACACACAGCTGAAGAGAATTAGGCTCAAAATGTCCACTTGGCTTTTCTCTTGATTCCAAGGTATTTAGAGTGGGGGAGGGGGATTAGGGGGAGGAAGTTGCTGAGCTAATTCTTCTGCCTTTGCCAGCACAGAAGTGCAGATGGGCCAGAGCCCCAGCGGCATCCCAGGGGACTCCAGCCCTCAGCCGTGCAGGGAGGGCAAGGACGGAGGAAGGGCTGCAGTGGGAGCCCCTCACTTGAGCCACGGGACATGTGGCCGGCCCTGGGCAGAGGGGTTTGGGGGCCTCAGTTCTCTGCCTACCCCCTCCCCGCCCCTAGAGCCTGAGGGTGGGACCATCCTCAGGCCCAGCCAGGTTCCGTCCTCAGCAGAGAGGCCCAGGGCCACGTGGCTGCCTGGTCAGACCGTGTTCTGAGAAAGTTCCTGCCCCAGGCTGCTCTCTAAAATGGACATTAACACAGGGGGGCGGAGAGGGGTGGCGAGGACCCCAGGGTTACCCCTGGGCGGCTGACGCCTTGCCCAGAACCCACTCTCAAGGTCAGATCTTGCAGTTGGCGCGTGCACTCGGCTACTCTCTGGTCTCCTCCAGGAAAGCTTTGTGCACACCCACCCACACAGCCCCGCAGCAGCCCCTGACCCCCGACCCTCTGTCCAGGGGCATCTGCCCTGGTCACAGGTCTCTGCTGCTGACCTTGCAGCCCATGCCCTTGTTGAGGAATCTCCCCCTCCTGTGGCCTCTGCGTGTCTCTGGGCCTCCCTCCATCCTGATGGCTTTGGGTACACGGGCCTGCCGACAACTCTCCGCTCCCACTCGGCCGGTGAGACATGCGTACCCGACTTCCTGCCTCAGGTCTCCTCTGTGCCCACAGGTGGCGTGCACACACATCCCCACCCAAAGCTTTTGTCCCCAAACCTGCCCCATCTTGTGTCCTGTACCTGGTGCTTGGGACCTCCCGCCAGGAGGGGCGGCTCTGGGTGCATCTTGGGCTTCGCGGGCCGTGGTGGGAGCCGAGGCGCGGCCGGGCGTCTCTCGGGGGTTTTGAGCAGAGCAGTGGCAAGGACCAGGCCTGTCTTCTAGAAAGATCACTCTGCTGAGTGGGGAGAGCACTGAAGGGAGGGGCCCACGAGGGCTCGGGGACACCCCCCATCGCCCACCAGAGAGGCGAGGGGCTGGGAGGAGGGTGGCACCTATGGAGGTGTGAGCAGTGGCCTGGCGAGGACTCCCTTGAGTGGCGGCTGAGGACGGAGAGGAGCCCGAGGGAGCCCCTGTGCATCCTGCTGGGGCAGCAGCCCAGCCGTGGTGCCACACGCGGCAACGGGCAAGCCCAGGGAAGGACAGGTTTGGAGGGAAGGCACGAGTCAGGTGGCCAAGCCAGGTCTTAAGAAACCCGTGTAGTGGGGTCAGGCGCCTCCCTCCACCCAGCCACAGTGGCAGCTCTGTGGCCCTGGGGCACTGCCACCCCCGGGGGGGGCCTGTCCTGTCTGTGGTGCCCCTCTCTGTCTTAGCTCCCCAGGCCACAGAGTGATGGAGGATGATGGAGTGTGACAGGTGTGGGTCCCGCTGCCCCCAGGGGGGCCCCAGTCCCAGGACAGTCTCAGGCCCAAGGGCAGCCTTGGAGCAGACTGCTGGCGGCACCGCCATCAGACGGCCATGCTGCGGCGTCAGGGTCGTCCTGGCCACTCCTCACGAGTGGGTTCGCGTTCCTGCGTTCGGGGTCGGGGATGACACGAGGCCAGATGGGGGCCCCGGGGCTCCGGCGGTCTCCGTGAGTGGCAGCGCGGGGTGTGGGCGGCTTCCCGCGGGGAGGGCAGCTGTGCTGTGTGTGTGTTTGGGCGTTGCGCGGCCAAGCCTTGATTAGCCAGACCGGCCCTCCCAGAGCCTGGCCTCGCCGCGGGCTAACGCGGCAGCTGTCTCCCGAGCACCTGCTTGGGGCCTGGTTGGGTGCCAGGCACAGGGGATGGGAAAAGAGAGTGTGCTGGGCTCTGCCAGACCCGTCGCCTACGGAGCCTTCCCACCGCCACCTTCCAGAGGCAATTTCCTCCCACGCGGCATCCCAGGCTCGGGGTGTGGCCATCCCCCTTCCTGCGCAGGCCTGACGTTTCCACAGCCGCCACTGGGCCGAGCGCAGTGCCCTCAGCCTGCCAGGGAAAAGCGGGCTCAGGCCTCGGGGGACGTCGCCCCGGCCAGGACCGAGCTGGGAAGCGTTTTGGGTTATCTCTTACGTCCCGTCCCGGGAGAGGTGTTAGCAGGAAATCCTGTTCCCGGCACGCTGGTGGTTGTCGTTTGTTTGGAAACGTGGAAGGACCTCGGTAGTTAGCTGTCGTGGGGACAGATGTCTGTGGACAGCCAGTCTACACCCAGCTCCGTGCTCGAGGAGGCCGGCAGGTCTCTGGCAGCAAAGGGCCTCGGGGGACCTGAGGAGAGTGTCCCAGTCGAGCCGGGCAGGCTCAGGGGATGGGTGTAGTTTGAGCGAAAGAGGCAGGAATGAGAAGAAAGGGAGACCTGGCTGGGAAAGCACGCGGCTGTGCCAGTTTCTAAGATGTGCGCGAGAGGCCTCTAAGACTCCACCCTTCAGGAAGTGGAGCTTAACTCCCCTCCCGCTCGCTGAGTCTGGGGTGGATTTGGTGATTTGCTTCTGACAGATAGAACGTGGGAGGAGTGACGGAGTGCGGCTTCCAAGACTAGGTCGTGAAAGATGGCTTCCTCCTTGCTGTGCCTCCCTGGGATCGCTGATTCTAGAAGAAGTCCTGGGACGAAACTGAGGCCTCCTGCCAACATCCCCCCCACCCTCACCATGAGTGAGCTTGGAAACAGATCCACCAGCCCCGGTCAAGCCTTCTGATGATACAGCAGCCCCCCCACCCCACCCTGAGAGACCCTGAGCCAGAACCGCCCGGCCAAACCACTCCCAGACCCCTAACCCACAGCCGCTGGGATAGTAAATGCTTGTTGCCTTAAGCCGTGAAGTTGTAGGGTGATTTGTTACCTGGCTGGGGCAGCCACCCACTCTCACCAGGTTTCATCTGACCCTCGACAGGGCCCGGCCTGCCCGTCAGCTTTCACCGATGGCCGGTGGCTCCCAGGAGAGTGGCTCCTGGGCACCAGGAGAAAGTGCCGTGGCCCCTGGCATGCACGTCATATCCTGAAGCTCTCAGCTTGAATTCCGCACTTCAGATCAGCGGCTCTTAGCCTGGGGCGCCCGTGAGAACCACCGCCCGGCGCAAGTCCCGCTCCCAGAGATGAGAGAAATTCCGACTCAGTAGGTGTTCTCCAGTCAGCGGGGAGCTGTTGGGGTTTGGGGTGACCTAGCAACAACATGTTTACGGTTAGGAGATGCTGATAGCTGGAGTGTGGCTTGGAAAACGTAACAGGGGACTTTTTCTCCCCCGGAGAATGTCCAAGTCCGTTTCCTTGAAACGTGGGCAAGACGGAGGATGACACGGGCCGGGCCCAGGCGAGGGGTCCTCCACAGCCCGGAAGAGTCGAAGAGCCCCGTCAGGAGTCAGCCCCAGAGGAAGGAGGCAGGCGTGACGGGGTGGTGGCGGATGCCGCGGAGGGGTGGGAAGTGGCACCGAAGCCCCCTCGCATCTCCCTCTGCTCCCTGGGTCTTTGGGAGAGGTCTGTGCGGGAAGCGGGGATTGTTTCTGCCCCGGGAGCATCCCCTGAGCAAGAGGCAGCAGCAGTCTCAGGTGTGAGCGAGCTTCCTTTGGACCTTGGCAGGCAAGTGACAGAACAGCACGGAGCCGCCCCGGTCAGGCCCTGCCTGGGCTGAGCCGCTGCTCGGGGGGCTCTCAAGACCCCTCCCAGGCACGGTGCCTGCACCCCGCCGGGCAGCGCCTGCCTCCCGCCCAGCTGGAATTCTGTGCCGTCAGCTTGCAGGTCCAGCTCGGAGCCCTGGGAAGCTCTTGGGGCAGCCCTGACCCAGGATAGCAGCACGTGGGGGCACGGGCCCGCTCCAGGCAGGGAGGCCTGTCCCAGCAGTAGTTCAGTGGCACGCGTGACATCAGACACGGTTCTAGGGTTTCATCCTCTTTACCAACCACTGTGGCACACCCAGGCACACCCCGCTGGTGGGCCAGGTAGGTGGCAAGAGGTGGACCCCCACCTCTTGGGTGGTTGGTGTAGAGATGGGGAAACTGAGGCAAGGTGAGGTCAAGGGACTTTCCCATCATCAGAACGGTAGAAGGTACAGGTGCTGGGCTGCACCTGGGCGTGTGGGGGCCAGGGGCTGTCCTCCCCTCGCCGCCAGGCGGCCTCGGCGTGAGGGGTGCGGTCCCTGTTGCCGAGGCAGCCCCTGTCATGGACGGGCACCTGCTGGGGAGCAGGGGTCAGGTGTGTCTCTGCCCACATTTGGCCTCCTGGGCCCCGGCCCCGCATGTGCTCCAACCCCATGTGTATGCCGACCCTGGGATCGCAGTGTGTGGCCAGGTGAGTGTGCACAGGTGGGGGAGACGATGGCAGCTGGCCTCCCAAGGCGCCAGGCCCCTCGGGGCTGCAGCCCCGCTCCCCAGGTCTTCCCCAACAGGCAGCCAGGAGTAGGGACCCCAGGGCCTGCTCTTCACTCGCCGCACTGGGGACATGCCGTCATCTGTCACGGGGAGGGCTGGGAAAGCCGTCCAGACTCTTTCCTCGAGATGGGGAGGACTCCGACCAGCTCGTGCCCTCCGGTGGCACGGACGTCCTAGACCTGACCTAGGCGCTGTCCTCAACAGGATCCTCATCCCCACGGGCATCTGCAGCCCACACGGCTGGCGCGGCTGAGCTGGTGACTTGGGAGCTCATTTAGGCACCGTTCCTCGGGTTGCTTGCTGGCATTTCTGCTTTGCCCCATACTCCTTTCTTTCCTTTGTAATGTCTCTTAGTGTGCCCGGAGCCCCCTAGGAGGGTGAGGCAGACAAGAGTAGGGGTTGAACCCAGGCATAGCCCCCTGGCGGGCCGGGTAGGAGGCCAGAGGGGGACTCCCAGGGGACTGGTGCAGAGACCTCTGGGGTGCACAGGGTGGACGTGGGCTGGAAGGCTCACCCTGGGGCCTCTAATTTTGGCTCCTGATCCAGGGTTAAATGCCTCAGGCAGGAGGTAAAGGCTTCGAGCAGCAACGCTCCAGGGAGATGGAGGATCCAGTTTGGGGTGGGGGGGGCATCTCCATCACCCTGTTCCCTCCCCAGGCTAGCGGCCAGGGCCGAAGCCCTCCTTGGGACATGTCAATAACAGCAAACATTTTAAAGACATGACATGTTCAGAGCCTGGCAACAGGGGCCAGCTCCAGCTGCGAGTGAACACGGCTGGATTTACGTCCGCGGCAAAGCACCCGGTCACCTTTCTCTGCTTGGAGTGCAATCTTTTTTTGGAAGCCCTGCTGGAAAATCTGAATCTTGTGAGCCATCAGCTGTTTATAATCAGAGAAGCATATGTTTAAAAGAGCCGAGGGGCCTTATAAACTCCGTGTGCAAATTACCTTTGGGGCTGCTTGCTCTGCCGCCCCTCCCTGAGGCCGCCGTCACTGGCGAGGGGCTCCGTGTGCTGCGCGGAATTAGCTGTAACCCCACTGTGGCACGGGGTCTGTTTAGCTTTAGTCACGTCGGCTTGGCCCCGGAGCGTGGGAGCCTCCATCTCTGCTGCGCGGCTTCCAGGCCCCCCCGGCCCCAGCTGCAGAGGACTTCTGGCTGCCTGTCCTGGGCTTTCACCATGAGAAACAGCAAACCTGGGAACCACGTAGCAAGAAGTGGGTAGAGGCTCAGACACCGGGACCTGCGGGGGGCTCCCCAGTCCCCCAGATCCAGGGGTATCCCAGAATTGGGAGCCGCTCTTGGGGTCTGCTGTGGTGCTATAGTCCTGCAAGGCTATTTGTTTGTTTGTTTTGCATTTTTTTTTTTTTGGTTTTCATTTTTGTTTTTATAACAGTTTTATTAAGATATTCACATACCATACAATTCACCCATTTAGAGTATACAATTCAATGGTTTTTCGTATGTTCAGAGTTGTGCAACCATCACTCTATCTAGTTCCAGCACATTTCAACACCCCTAAAAGAAACTCTGCATTCTTTAGCCAACACTTCCCATTCTCCTCGCCCCCCCCACCCCCCCATTCCTCAGCCCCAGTCAGCCACGACTCTGCATTCCATATCTCTGGATTTGCCTGCTCTGGACATTTCGTATAACTGGAATCATTCACCAAGGGCACGTTTGTGACTGCCATCTTTCACTTAGCCTAATGTTGTCAGGATTCATTCATGTTGTTCCAAATTAAAGAAAAAAAAGTCATTCGTGTCGTATGCATCTGCGCTCCGTTCCTTTTTATGGCCAAATAATATTCCATTGTATAGCTGGACCACGTTTTCTTTATCCGTTCATCCGTCGATGGACATCTGGGCTCTTTCTACTTTTTTGCTGTTACGAATAATATCGCCACGAACATCTGGACTGGAGCTTTTGTGTGGACGTATATTTTCATTTGTCTTGAGTATACACCAAGAAATAGAACCGCTAGCTAGGTCTTACGGTAACTCTATATTTACCCTTTTGGGCAACTGGCAAACTGTTTCCCACGGCGACTGCGCCATCTTGAATTCCCTCCAGCAGTGGATGAGGTTCCTGTTTCTCCACATCCTTGCCAACACTTGTCACTGTCTGCTGTTTGCGTTTTAGCCATCCTAGAGGGTATGAAGTGACATCTCACTGTGGCTTTGATTTGCATTTCCCTGGTGTCTAATGAAGTGGGACATGTTTTCAAGTGCGTATCAGCCATTTTTGTATCTTCTTTGGAGAAGTGCCTATTCAGATACTTTGCTTAGTTTTTAATTGGGTTATTTGTCTTTTTTTATTGTTGAGTAGAGTTCTTTATATTCTAGACACAAGTTCTTATATCCTAGATACCAGTTCTTACATTCTAGGATCTGATAAAGTCCCTTATCAGATATGTTTTCTCCTAAACTGTGGGCTGTCTTTTCGCTTTCTTGGTGGCATCCTTTGATTTACAAAAATTTTTTAATTTTGATCAAGTCCAATTTATTTTTTCTTTTGTTGCCTATGTTTTTGGTGTCATATCTAAGTAACAATATTCAAATCCAAGGTCAAAAAGATTTATCCCTACGTTTTCTTCAGAGGGATCAATAGCTTAGCCCTACATGTAGGTCTTTGATCCATCTTGAGTTAACTCTGTAACATGGTGTGATGTGGGGCCCATATTTACTCTGTTACGTGGATAGCCAGCTTTCCTGGCACCATTTGTTGAAAAGACTCCTTCCTCATGGAAAGATCTTGATACCCTGTCAAAAATTGATTGACAGTAAATGTGAGCGTTTGTTTCTCGACTCACAGTTCTAATCTGTTGACCTAGATATCTGTCCTTAGGCCAGTGCCACACTGTCTTGGTTCCTGTAGCTTCGTGGCAAGTTGTGAATTGGGGAAGTGTGAGTTTTCCAACTCTGTTCTTCCTTTTCAAGATTGTTTTGGCCCTTCCGGGTCCCTTGAATTTCCATGTGAATTTTACGACCAGCTTGTCAGTTTCTGCAAAGAAGCCAGCCTGGGATTCTGAAAGGGGTCGCATCGAATTCATCTGGGGAGCATTGCCACCTTAACAGGGTGACGTCTTCGGTCCATGAGCATGGGATGTCTTTTCATTGCATTTCGATTTTTGAAAATTTCTTTCAAGGGTGCCTTGTAGTTGTCAGAGTGTAAGTTTGCACCGTTTTTGTTCACTGTCGCGGTGGTGTCTGGTAGTGTCCACCAGCTGTCTTTCCTCCCCATGTGCCGGGTTCCGCCCATCCTTCAGGCCCGTCATCCATGAAGCCTCCCCCAGCTCTAGGCCTCCTGGCCCCTCCAGGGCCCCATGGCATCTGGGATGGTTCTTCGTGGTCTCCTGTCTTGTGGCAGCACACAGGTTGTTGCCTGGGCCCAAGTCTTGGCACATCCTATATCCACACCTGGAGCACCCTGTCTCCTCCCTTCCACACCTGGAGCACCCCGTCTCCTCCCTTCCACACCTGGAGCACCCCGTCTCCTCCCTTCCACACCTGGAGCACCCCGTCTCCTCCCTTCCACACCTGGAGCACCCCGTCTCCTCCCTTCCACACCTGGAGCACCCCGTCTCCTCCCTTCCACACCTGGAGCAACCCGTCTCCTCCCTTCCACACCTGGAGCACCCCGTCTCCTCCCTTCCACACCTGGAGCACCCTGTCTCCTCCCTTCCACACCTGGAGCGCCCTGTCTCCTCCCTTCCACACCTGGAGCACCCTGTCTCCTCCCTTCCACACCTGGAGCCCCCTGTCTCCTCCCTTCCTCATGAGCGCCCTCTTGTCGAAGCTTCTGCAGGCTCACTGAGCCACCTTCCTGTCCAGGTGCTCTCGTGGCACCTCAAAGGGGCTTCTTCTTCTCATGCCTTGGTCATCCTCTGCCAAATGTGAGTGCCATCCCCAGAATGGGACTCTGAGGCCAGGGTGGCTGCACTGGCCCCACCAGCCTCTGCACCCAAGGCTGGGCACAGGGGGAAGGGGCCCCAGAGAAGGTCTGGGGGTATAACCGAGCTGTCCCGGGCAAGTCGTCTTATCGTAGATCCCCACAACTGATAACTAGTCCTGAAATACTAAGTGAGGCATATCGAGACCCCACTGCCAGGGAGATAGGACTTTGGCAGCTTACAAAAGGAATTTGATTTTTCAAATTTCCTTTCAACTCAAGGGTCTCAAATCCACTCTGCAGACTCGGGGGGGGGGGGG
>VBSM01001708.1:35921-54926 GCA_008086735.1 Cheirogaleus medius | reverse complement strand
CCCCCCCCCCCCCAGGAGCTGCCTGGGGCCCCGTCCTTCAGGGAGAGAATCACATCTGGACCTGGGCGTTCCGATAAGATCACCAGGGCCCACAGCAAGGAAGCCAGGAAGGAGAGGCCGAAAGAAAAACACGCACAGCATCCAGGCTCGGATGATATACGGTCCTCCCGCCGGCCCGGGATCGCTTTACGGTGTCACCTTTCGGCATGTAACCACTTACTCTGTCAGCGTGGAGAGCCCTCCCGCTCCGCCAGGTGACAGCCCTAAATCCTCGGGAGCGACAGCCATCCTCCCACCAGGATTGGGTTTCTGCACGGTGGAGCAGGGCTGGCGGCCAGGGTCCCCCAGGGCCTTAGAGCTGGAGCACCCCCACCCTGGAAGGCCCATGCCGCCCCTGGCAGAAGGGAGGCAGGAGGGCAAGTGGAAGAGAGAAGGGGGCAGGCGCCCCGTGGGAAGGGTCTCGTCACCAGGGAGGGCCTGTCAGAAACCCCTGCCTGTCTCAGCGCAGCATGTCACCCGAGGAGGGGCAGGAGGAGCCTGCAGGTGCCACGGCTGCGTGAGTGCCAGCCTCGTGCTAAGCAGCCCTCTGCCTCCTTCCCCTCTTCCCGCCTCTGGCAGGCGGTGCCGTGACCAGCCTGGGCTCATGGATTAGGGTGCGGGGACATGCACGAGGAGGCACAAGAATAGCAGAGCTTGGACTCAGAGTGGGGGGAAGGGATCGCCACCCCCAGGGTAGTGGAGGCGGTAGCTCAAGATTCTGGCTGTCACGGCCAGCCAGGTGCATGCCTTGCCCTGCCACCGGCCAGCCGCGTGACCCGGAACAAGATGCTCGAGGAGATTCCGAGCCTTGGTGTTCTCAGCTGTAAAGTGGGGACGTGGTGGTCTTTGCCGCGGGCTAGAGCCGACTGACCCGGTAACCTGCGCCGGGGGGGCCCAGGGCAGGGCCTGGCACGGCAGGCGCTCAGAGACCAAGCCATCGGGTTGGAATCCGTCCTGCCGCCAGGGCGCCCTGCGCGGATGAAGAGACAGGCACGGAGCTTGCTGAGCGCCACGAGACACGTCTCCTAAACGCACACCTCGAACCAACACTGGGCCCGTTTCAGCTCCTGGGGAGCAGGGCTAGGCGGTGGGCACGAATTCATGAGAGAGGGACGGCGGCAGCAAGGGGAGGGCCGTCCGCGCTCAGGCCCAGAGGCAAACAGAGGCAAGAAGCTCCCGGGGGTCGGACTTGGTACACATCCCGGGTGAGGGACACGCAGGGCCAGCCCCCGTCAGAGACGTTCCTGGCTTTGGCAAGTTTGCATGTGACTGGCGACTGCTTGGCAGTTTGGTTTCCGGGTTCCTGCTTTTCGAAACAGGACGGGCAACTCAGCCTGCCTTGTCATCAGGAGAAGCCGCCGTCACAGGGGATGAGACCTGCCGTTTGTCTGCATGGGGGTCCCTCTGAGCTGCTGAAGTGAACCCCATGTTTGACTGCGGTGTAGGAAGCACCTTAGCGTGAGGCCCCCACATTCAAAGCGTGTGCCCTGGAACCCTGGTCCAGACTTGCCTTCACCCCTTCCTGGACGTGCCTGTTCCATGAGGCCGGGTCCCCGACATGCCTTCTGTGCGCGTGGACTCCGAGATCCACGGCCAAGCTCACACTTGCAGCGCAGGGTGACCCAGGGAAGGTACAGGGGCTCACCGGGCTCTGTGAGAGCTGTGTCCATCCCCCCAGGCCCCCACCCTGCCCAAAGCACAGGTCATCTGCCGGTGGATCATCCTGGGCCGAGAGCTCCCCGGGGCCCCGCAGGTCAAGTGTCTTCTGACTTGGACGGGCGGGAGACCAACTCCCTGCTTCTCGGATTCCGCTGAACCGACTGAAACCCTAACCTTCGGGCTTCCCCACTAATTGGTGATAAGGCCTCGCCAAGAAAAACAGCAGGCTAAAGACCCCTGATTTCTGCACGAATTCCAGAGCGCTTGGTTCATCGCAGCAGGGAAGGGGCCTGAGGCCGCTGTGTGTGCAGAGCCACCTCTGTGTGGGTGCAGGGCCGGGGGAGGGGGGTGGCCTCTCAGGAACCGCTGCAGAGGGCCACCTGCCCACTCCAGGGCAATGGCTTCCAGCTGGCTGGGGTGGGGGAGGAGGCCAAGGGTGGGTCCAGGGTGGCGGCTCAGAGAAGGTGGTGGCTCTGAGGTGGCTCACGAGACGTGTGCTGACGTGGCGCGCGCAGGCGAGAGTGCTCGTGGAGGAGTGTCCTCCCGGGCTTCTGACCTGAGGACCCTGGGGTCCCTGAATGGATTTGGGGACCTGCTGGTACCCCCAGACCAGAGGCAGCATGCTGAAGGAGGGACACATTCTCCCTGGAGGCAAGAGTCGAGCTGGTGACAGGTTTCCAAAGGGGCCCAGACACAACTCAGGAGATGGATGCTGCTCTGTCAGAGTGGGGAAACTGAGGCCCAGGACAGGGACTCACCCACTCCAGGTTCCAGCAGTCCCCCTCCCCCACCCCACCATGGCCAATGTGAGAGGGAAGCGGCCAGAAGTCCGGAGTGGCTGTGGGTGGGACCTGGTGCTGAGCAGGTGGACCGACGCCGGAGAGTGAGTCGAGGCTGGTCCCAGCGGGGAGGAATAGCATTTGATATTTTTCTCCCAAATCATGTCATTTCTGCATTGGCCTGAACAGGAGCTGACTTCAGTGTGGGGGAGGCGGGGATTTTAAAGCAGTAGCATGCCTGCTTTTCTGTGGACTGTGCCTCTCCTACGGCCATGCCGGCTCCCCACCCCTCGACAGAGAGGTGACCCCCAGCACAGGCACGAGGCTGCCCTTCCAGAGGCCCTGGAGGAACACCCAGAGGCCCTCCCCCCTGCTCCCAGCAGACCACCTGAAGCCCAAAAGCACCCATGCTCCTTAAAGAGAGATGGGATGATTCACCCTGGGCCTCGCTACCCCCAGGGGCACTGGGCTCTCCTAGCCCTGCCCCCACCCCCGCCCCCATGTGAAGGTCGCCCCTGGGCAAAGAGGTCAACAGGGGCAGAGGACACTTGAGCCACTTGGTTGGGGGCTCATGCTCTGCTCCTCCCTCCTGCTCTGTTGGGTTTGCTTCAACCCGTGAGGTCCAGTGATGCACCGGCCCAAGCAGAAACAAGACAAGCATGAGCTGGACTCCAGGAAGGAACAGCCACACTGGGGCATTCTAGAGCACCGGCGGCCTCAAAAGCTCAGCATCTAAAGATGCTAGGGGGTAGAAGGCAGCTTGGGGGACATGCTCAAGCCCTGGGGCAGACACACCTGAAAGTCTGAATCCCATCTCCCTAAGGCTCAGGGCAGCTCACACCCTCTCTGAGGTTCTGTTTCCTCACCTGTAAAATAGGGGTAATAACTGTAGCTATGTGGGGGGATCCCACGGGAAGCAGATGGCACCTAGGGATCATTCGTGGGTGAGCAGGATGTCAGGAACCCCCAAGCCTCATGCAGGAACCCAGGGTAGTATCATTGGAGCAAATCCTACCCCAGACTTGAGAGATCAAGAGAAAGGGGAGGTTACCAGAGTCCAACAGAACAGTGGTTATCTGAACAGGTCACCTTGAGAAGAGCCAGGACCTAGCATAGGGGTCCCTGCTGGCCCTGGACAGCTCCAGGCCCAGAGCCGGGGTAGATACCCTGGCCTCCTTCAGTTCCCTCTTTCCAGTCTCCTACCATTGGCCAGACCCAAACCAAAAGCCCTGGGCAAGGAGCCTGTGAACGTACCTGCAGGGACCAGCCTTTGGGGGTGGAGAGAGCTGGGTAGAGAAGGGTTGAGTGACAGCTTCCAAGATTCACCAACAATACCAGCATAAAATGTTGCGCGCCAAGTCCGGCATGCACTTTGCACACACTGTGAAGGGGCAGGGACATGGCCAGGTATTCCTTCCCCTGTGGGCACCACATGGAGGGGGAGGGACTCTGACAGCCCCTGAGACTCTGTCCTGGTCACAGAGTCCATTCCCATTGCATGTAGCACATGCTCCAAACCTCTTTCCTTGCCCAAGGCTCATGTGACCAGTGCCTGGTCACCTCCCAGCCTTGGTGCCCCCCAACTCCTCACTGTACCTGGCCACTCTAGCCTTCTCCTTGTCCCTCAGCTTCTTCCAGCTTGTTCCTGCCCCAGGGCCTTTGCACACATCCCCTCCAGTGCATATGACAGCTCTGTCCTCCCCTCACACAGGTGTCACTCTCCTGTATCCTCTGCCAAGAGCCTTCTCTGGAGTGGCACTCACCTACCCCTTCCACTCTGAAATCTGCCGTGGCCCCCATAGCTCTTTCTGGTGCCCCGTATGGTGTGTGTGACCCCAGATGGACAGTCAGGCCAGGACGACTCTCTTTCCCCTCCAGCCCTGGACACAGCGCCAGCCCTCAGGAATCCAGAGCTAGTTCAGTGCCCACCTGTCAGCTGCTGCTTCTGTGGGACCTGGCTTTCAGCTCTAGGACTGAGAGTCGCCGTTTGGTGACTAAAGTCACACTGGCTTCCTGCGCATTCTGCAGCCCCTGGCCATCCAGCCTCCTGCCCATCAGGGTCCAGGTCACTTCCTCAAGGGGATTCTAAAACCACCCTGGGCAGCCACTGGCGGAGCTGGGCCTGGAGAGGAGGAGGGCGTGGGGGTCCCCGAGGCCAGCCCAGGGGACACAGGCTGGGGAACGGCCTGGGTGCCAGGATGACAGGAGGTCCCCAAGGCTCTGATGGCATGAGTGTCCCGGGACGGCCCTGGGCTGGCTGGGGCTGGGAGCAGAGCGTCCCCCCGGGCCCTGGCAGCCCTGGCCTCCTGTGCCTCCCCAGCCCCACACCACCCCAGAGGGCTGGCCTCAGTGGATGCTGTTGAACCACCAGAAACTTAATCTGTTATTACACAGAAACTTCTGTGAAGTCAGAGGTTTGAAGTCCCCAGAAGTGTTTGCCTGATTTGGGGCAGATAGCGGGGTGATTAATGCTCGCGATAAGGTGTTGATTGGTTCTGGGAGCCGCCAGAGACACAGGGGCTGTTGTGCGGGCCGGGCTGGCAACTGCGCTCACCAAAACAATAGCCCATTTATCCCCCGCCCTGCAGCCGCCGCCCGCCCTGGGCGGGCACAAAGGGCACTTGGGCCAGGAACCCGGGAGCCCGCTGTCCCCCGGGAAGAGGGTCCAGTGCTGCTGCGGGGAGGCCAGCTCGGGGAGGCCAACTCAGGAAGGCCCTGGGGCGGAGCCAGCTGCGGGCTCAAGTGTCTGCCCTGCAGGTGACAAATCCCTAACTCAGTGTCCACACTTACAAAATGGGTAAACAAAGTCCCCCCACAGTAGAGCTGCCAGGCCGATTAAATTAGATAAGACAGAAACGTCCTCAAAGCGAGGCAAGTTTGCGTCTGTTCCACCGACACGCGACACCTGCCGCAGGTGCGGGGAGCGCAGCGGTGACAGACTCAAAATCGACACAGATCCATGCAAACCCGAGCAGGGGACGTCAGCAAGGGGGCCCCACCAGCAGTTGCAAGATCCGCACTGAAGTGGATCCGGGACGGCCAGCCCTCCCTCCCGTGCCTGTGGGCCCTGCGTCCAGAGAGTCAGCCCGCCGTGGTTTGAAACTGTTCTGCAAAAATTGCGCCTGTACTGAACACGTGCAGACCTTTCCTCTTGTCATTGTTCCCCGAACAATATAGCGTAACAACCGCCGACACAGCGTTTACGTCGTGAGGTGTTGCAAGTACGCTGGAGGCGATTTAAAGCGCGCGGGAGGATGCGCGGGTCTGTATCGGGGACTCGCGCATCTGCGGATTTTGGTGGCTGCGGGAGGTCCTGGAACCCATCCCCACGGACACCAAGGGACGGCTGTCCGTTATTTATCTGTAAGTGCAGGCGGGGCTGGGCAGGCAAGGGGCCTGTCGAGAATGAGGTCAGGGAGCATCCCACAGAGAGTGTCCCCAAAGCCTGGGGAAGGCGACCCTCCTGGTATCAGGATGAAGAGTGTTCCGGATAGAGGCCACGGCCACAGCAAAGACCCTGAGGGGAGGAGGGGCCTGCAGGCCGGCGGGACAGCGGCAGAGGCCGGCGTGCCGGGACCCCGAAAGTGAGGACGTGTGCAGACCCTGGCTCCCCCTGGGTGGGGCACGGCTGGCCCAGATGGCAGCAGGGTCACTCTGGCTGCAGAGTCGAGAATGACCTGGGAGACCAGGCAGAGGCCACTGCTCCAGTCTGGGCAAGAGGATGTCGGCTGGACCAGGTGGGCCAGAAGGGACGTGGAGGATTTGGGGCTGTTTGGTTTCCTGTCGCTGCGAAACGGGCTCCCCCCGAGCTTGTGGCTTTGAACAACACGTTTACTATCTGGAGGTTCTGGAGGTCAGAAGTCCAGCATGGGCTCAAACCAAGGTGCCAGCAGGCCCGCTTCCTTCCGGAGGCTCCAGGGAGACTCCGTGTCTGCCTTCTGGGTCTGGAGGGCCCTGCCTTGGCTCATGCCCCCCCAGAACCCCGACTTCTGCTTCTGTCATGCCCTCTTCTGGCTGCCCCTGCCCCTCTGTGTACTTTTTGGGAATCCTAGGAGTGGCTAGAAGAGCCCGGAGGGTAGCAGCACGTGGGGACGTCTGGCCGGGACAGACCACGGGGAACCTGGGATTTTGTCCCCAGGTAGCCAGCGTTGGGGCGGGGCGTGTGTGGCCACAGAGTCTCCCAATCCGGGGCCTGTTACCCAGGGGGGCAAACTGGGGTGGGGACTGCTGCGGGGGCCATCGAGGGGCCACTCGCTGCTGGGAGACACCCTGTCTGCAGCGATGGCGGCTTCAACGGCAGAGATGGAAAGAGGATAGGAGGCTGCAGGCCCGACCTGGGGACAATTTTAGGGACAGTGTGTGGCCAGGAGCAGGGCCCGGCGCTAGGCTGGGTGGAAGAGGTTGTCCCTGACCAACTGCAGGCCACCCCCCAGCCTCTGGTGGCCGAGGCCGACGGGGTCTGGGCTTTGCTCACAGGCGATGGAAGGTCCTCGCGCCTCGTGGTGTTGAGCAGACTCTAGCTGTTGGCCTGACGGCTCCCCTAGACCCTGAAGGACCCCCAGAGCCTTGGGGAGGAGCGGGCGGCCGGGCTGTGCTGCCTGCTCCCAGTGTGGTCCGCTCTTCCCCACTCCAGCATGCGCTGAATTCCCGGAGGCCCGAGTCAGAGGGTGGCGGGCGGGTTCCGCGGGCCTCGCCACCCATGCGCCCCATTGTACCAGAAGGACAATGCGCAGCGCCCCCATCCCACTGTCGGAATGCCAGGCCCCTGGGGAATTCGGGCCTGGATGAGTCCGGGACGTTTCGGCCGTGTGTCAGCGGGAGAGTCCCGGGCGCGCGAGCCAACCACACCACCCGCCCCCCGCCATCCTGCCTCGGCCCGGGTGTGGGGGAAGGTGGGCATCCAGGGAGCCTTGTTGCCTCCATGTTCTCACTCGGGGAGGAGGATTCTCCTCCCGTGTCCAGGGTCACCGCTCAGCTCGAGGCAAGCCCCCTTTGCACAGGCTCGTCTTTCTGGGACCCTGCGGTGGTGGGGACAGGTCCCTAGAGTCGCCCCCAGCAGTGCACACAGTGGAGACCGAGGCTGGAGGAAGGCGTCTGGAGCGGGGTGGGGCAGGCCTGGGTGCAGAGCCAGCCACATCCAGGGGTCCAGGAGGCTCCTGCGGCCCGTCTCCTCCGCAGCTGCTGGGAGCCCTTCCCTCGGCCCCAGCGCCTCCGGTCGAGAGGCGCGTTGGGAGCACCCACTCGGCCGACGTAGGCAGCTGAACCTCCGCAGGGGCCACTCGACATGGGCACCAGGGCCACAGGCCAGCGGGGCCCCGGGAGGGGCAGCCTCCCCCCGGACGCGTCCCTCTTGGCCATCCTGGCCCAGCCGCCCTGGCGGAAGTGAGCCCAGGAGCCGTCCGGGCCCAGCTCTTCCCGAGGAGCTTCCTCCCCACGCAGAGGAGAGCGGGGCCGCGGGGGACGCGCCCGGAGGCCGGCAAGCCTCAGGCTCCTGTGTTCCTTCCCGCCCCGTAGCGGAGCCGGAGAGGAGGCCCGCGTTCCCGGTTTGGGCCCCGTAGGGCTTGAGATCAGGGAAGAGCCTGGAACGTCTGCGAGGTGTTCCACGTGTTCCACGAGAGCCCGCGGCGCGCCAGGCCTGTTCTGGAGCGTGCGCCACGCCACGGCCCGGCCCTCTCTGCTAGCAGGTGACGGTGGTGGCCCTGTCTGGCCTCAGGGGGTTGCGGCTGGCTTTAGTGTGGCCCCCCTCCCGCCGTCTCTGCCCAGCCCTCCCCGTCGCACCCCCTGATGTGCTCCCTTCAACCTGGAGAAAGTTGCCGCCGGCGGCGCGGTGAAGCCCCTCGTGCCCTTCCCTGGCAGCCGGTGGGGGCCCACTGTCCCCACGCCGTTCCCGACGCCTGCCTCGGGCCGGACGGGCGGAGTCCCGGCTTGCGGTCTCCCCTTGCGTTTGCCGGCCCACCTTCCAGACCTCGCCTGGCACCTTCCTTCCCCGTGCCAAGGTCCAGGGGTGAGCCGAGCGCGGGCGCCCGCTACGGCAGGCGCGAGCGAAGGGGCCCGAGGCACCGGTGCTTCCGACGGGGCCCGAGGGCCGTCTGACCTTTCCGGCCACGGGGCAGCAGTTGCGTGAGCGGGAACAATCGCCCCAGTGTGCGAGGCACAAGCGGCCTTTTCTTCCTCACCGGGCGGCGCGCACAGCTCCCAGCCTGGCTTCCCTTGAACAAACATATTTATTGTGGCCGCCACCAAAGCCTCGCCTCGCAGCCGGGGCCCGGGGGCCTCTGTCCCACCCACTGGGGCCTGGGGAGGGGACCCCTGCCCCGGCGGTCTCCCCTGCCCTGGGGGCCTCAGCCCCATCTTGCCCAACATAGGGGTGGCTCCGGTCCCACCCGCCGGCTTGGGGCCCAGAGACTTGGGGCTCCTGCTGGGAGCCCATGACCGACCACCCACAGGCAGCTCGCCAGCCAGGCCGGGGGAGGAGGGGCCTTGGGCACAGCCACACCTGAGCCCATCCTCCACCTGGCGCAAGCCCTTCGCCTCCCGCACCCTCAGTTTCCTCCTCAGTGGAGCAGGAGGCACCAGCCAGCCCCAGTGTGCTCAGCCCTCAGCACGGCCCTGGCCGGCAGCGGGGGCTCCAGGACAGGGCCCACCGCCCTCCAGGCCTCTGCTGTTCCGCACGTGCCCCCCTCCGTGTCCAGAGGGAGGGGCCACCCTGCTCCGGCCTCCCCGCTGCACTCTCAGGGGGCTCCTGCGTGCTCCCCCCGTGGCAGGTCTCAGTCAGGGCACCCCCAGCGCGGTCACAAAGGTATGGGCAGGGTGCAGGGACCCTAAAGGGCAATGGAGGACCCCCAAGCTTGCTGCCAGCTCCCCAGGGGGGAGAGCTTGGGAGAGCAGGCACTTTGGGAGGAGGCCCGGCCAGACCTAGGTGGCCCCTTCGGGGTAGAGCCGGGGCACAGGCGTGCTGCCCCCTTCCTGTGCCGCGGAGCCCGCCGGAGGCACAGGCAGTGGGGAGGGGCCTGCAGGGCGGGAAAGGGACTGCCAGCCGGTCGCTCTATCTCTTGCCTCAGGACCTTTGCATGTGCCGTTCCTCCAGCCCCGCCCAGCATACACCCCAAGACACGCACCCCTCTCCCCGCTGGGCAAGTCCTGTGCATTCTTCCTGTCCTGTGCCTCAGCTGACACTGCCCTGAGACTCCTCTGCAGATGGGCCACACATTCTAAATAAGGACCATCATGCTCATCCCAGCCCCGGCCTTGCCCTCCTGGCGCTTCTGGCCCCTGTTTGCGTGCTCTGGGCTGTCTGTCTGGCACCGGCAGGGCGATCCCGCTGCGGCCCAGGGGCTGCGGGGGTGTGTTGAGAAGGGCGTGTGGTAAATGTTCAAAGAACGAATGAATGAACAATCCAACGAATGAGTGAAAATTGCACAGGCCAGAGGCCAGGGATCGCTGGTGAGTTTCAGCTCCTACAAAGGGGGCTTGGAGGGCGGCTCCCGAATAGCCCTGGATGGTCGAGTCAGGCCCCAGGCAGGCCGGGTGCCCGTGGGATGGTGGTTCCGGAAACTACCTCGGGGCGGCAGTGAGGACAACAGTGCTGCTTCTCCGCCGCAGACCACGCGTGTTCTCAGATAAGCCGCCTGCCGCCTCCGGCCTCGGTTTCCCCCACTGTGAAATAGGGGTCACAGTCCCTGCATGGGCCTGGCTGTGGCTTCCCAGGCCCTGGTCTGGGCCCACCACAAAAGCAGCATCCCCAGGTGGCCCCTGGGCCAACGGCGCGTGTCGGCGTGGCGCACGCGTGCCCGAGAGCAGCTGCGTGCCGAGCCGGCTGCACGCGCCGCCCTGGGCTGGCGGGGTGAGTGTCTGCGGGGCGCGCTAACGAAAGGCACATGTGCCCGGGAAGCCCCACGCTGTCATCGCCTGCGCTGTGGCTGTCAGCACGCGTCTGGCTTGCATTGAGCTCCCCGGTAAGACACGTCAGACCTGACAGCAGCGCTCCAGGGCGTCTCGGGAGGGACTTTGTGGGAGGATGCGGGGCGGGGGGGGGGCACTAAGGTGCCCACCTCTGCGAGAAGCCACTTGCCCTGTGGCCCCAGGGGAGGGCTGGGCCCCTGGACGGCGGGAAACACGGTGCCCACGGGGAAGGACTCGGGGGTGAGCTCGCCGTGCCAGACCCTGCCCCGGGCCAGGAGCGCCGGCCGCCCCTCCTGGCCACTGTGGCTGGCGGCCCTTCCGCCCCCCCCCCCCCCCCCCCCCCCCCCCCCCGGCCAGTCCCACGGCACTCTGTGATTTTCCAATCCTTGAGCGTGCGGAGCGCCTCGGGGAGCCGGCGGCTGAGTCTGCCTGAGCTGCGGTGACAGAGCCACAGGCCCGGCGGCCCCAGCGCCGGACGATTGTTCTCTCGCAGTCCTGGAGGCCGAAGTCGAGACCAAGGCGCCTCAGGGCTGGTTCCGTCCGAGGCCTCCCTCCTTGGCTGGAGACGGGTCTCCTCCCCGTGTCCTCACGTGGCCTTGCCTCTGTGTGCGTGTCTGCGTCCTGCCCTCCCGCTCCGGTGAGGACCCGGTCCCGTGGGTTAGGGTCTACCCTGGTGACCTCGTTCTACCTCAGTCACCCCCCCGTGAGACCTGTCTCCACAGACAGTCGGGTTCGGAAGCAGGGTGAGGTGGGCGGGAGGAGCCCACCCCCTTCCTCTAGCGTGTGCGGGGGCCTTGCCCTGTGCTCAAGGGGGCAGAGGTGAGGGGGCTTCTTGCCCTGCTGGGAACGGGGTGCAGAAGGCCCACAGGCTGCCTGGGTGCCAGGAGGGTGGCACGTATGGGTGCCGGAGATGCCAGAGGGGCGAGTCGGTCAGAACCTCCCGAACGGGCCCCAGGCCTCCTGCCAGCCTCAGGCTCCCGGGGTGCCCCGTGCAAAGGAGGCCCTTCCTGGCCCCAGTCCCGGGACGACGGGGACTGGGACAGTCTGGACTTCATTGTCAGGCTGGAGGACCACATGGCAGTGAGGGAAACTGGGTCCGGGCAGCGTCTGGGGCCTGCAGGTGTGGGGACCTCGGCAGTACCAGGGCCACGCGTATCTGGGGCCGGGCGGTTTCTGAGACCGGCAGCATTCGAGGCCTGCAGGTGCAGGAGCCTTGGGGTGTCAGGAGGGAGTGCAGGGAGCCCCGGGGGACGGATGCCACTCAGCAGAGGTTAGTCCCCTGCCCAGCCCCCTCTGTCCAGCAATCTGCCGTCAGGCCCGGAGGCCCGCGGGGCGCCGTGCACTGCGAGGGGTTAATTCCTGGCCCCGGGCGCTGGCAAGCGCTGACTCAGAGAGCAATAAAATTCTTGTGTTTTAAAAATCAGTATATTAGCTTAATTTTATAGATTTCAGAAGTGCTACTTGAAAATAAAAGTCTCCCAATTATATTTATGATCCCAACGTGAATCCATTTGACTCCATTCACGGCGAAGAAACTTTGCGTGAAATCCCGGGAAGGCCCTGCATGGCCTCCACCTCGCAGAGCGCAGACCGCGGCCGGGGGTCCAAGCCGGCAGGGATGCATGGTCATCGCAGAATCCCCGCGAACGCCGCGTCCAGCTCAGCACCAAAGTGACGGAGGCCGGGGCGCATGGGCACCAAGACAGGGCTTGTGGTGCCACTGCTGCTGTCACGGACCCCCGGTGGCCACAGCACATGGGAGCTGGTAGCAGGAGGGCACCGGGTGGGCACACAGAGGGGTCAGCGCCCCAGCCTCCCCCAAGGGAGGGACAGCCAGGGGCACAGGGCATTGCTCTGCCCTCTCAGCTTCATCTAGGCGCTGGGCACGGCCTTGGGCTGGGGCTTCAGGTGTTCAACGGAGAACCGCGTCCTCGTCCCCTGGGGAGCAGTGTCCCAGCCTTGCCTCGGCCGCTGGCCCTCAGGCACCCGGGCCGCAGGCGAGGCGGGAAACAGGAAGGCGAGTGAGGAATGGAGAAGCCACTCCAGGCAGTGGGGACGGAGGAGAGATGCAGGGGGAGGCTGGGGTCTGGGGTGGGGGCTCTTGGGCTGAGCAGCAGTGTGGTCGTGGGGCCAGGTGATCAGGGAGGGCACTCCGAGGAGATGACATTTGTGCTGAGCCAGGAGAGAGCTGGTAGGTCCCCCCTTCCAGGCCAAGAGCCCATGTGAAAGAACATGGACTGGCAGGGCCAGGGCACCTGGGGGCATCTGGGCTTCTGTGTCCTTCCTCTGGGGGCAGAGACCCTGGCAGAGCCGTGCCCCACGGCTGGGCCTAAAGCGGAGGGCTGTTGGAGGCTGTCCCATCCCTCCGGGGTCTTGGGGTCACTAGGAAGGGCAGAGCTTGGCCTGGGAAGGGACCTGAGCAGCCTCTGGGTGTTTGGGGTGGGGACATCTGGCTTCCCTGGGGGCCTTGTGGCCAGGCCGGGCTGTCCTGTCGGCAGATCACGTGCTGGAGTGCCGGCCACGCAGACACTACGGGGATTGTCCTGCCCACCCAGGCCTCGAGCGCCAGCCTTCCACAGGAATCCGGAGCAGGCTACGGCGTGGGCTGTGACAAGCCGCTGGCCCCAGCCACCCCTGTTGTTGCAGGTGCCGTGTGGGTGCCGTGGCTGGGTCGGTGGGCACGGTGTGGGCCGCTGCTCACCAGCCACAGTGGCGGGGACCCCTGGTCGCGTGGAGCTCGGGAGTAGGTAGAGGAAGATGGAGCCTCTGGGAGAGGCCCGGCCCTTGCTGCCTCCACCTCTCCATGATGTGGGTGGTAGCCCCCCGGGGCAGCGTGAGGGCGCACAGTGTATCTGGCGCAGGCTGGCACGGCAGGCCTGTGCTCTTCGTCAGGGCACGCCACGGCCGTGGCAAGGCCCACCCCAGGCTGGCTGGGGCTGTCTCGTGCCCACAGGTGACGTCCACCCAGCCCACTGTGCGGCTCTGTGAGTGAGCCCACCCCATGGATGGACCAGTCAAGGCTCTAAAAGGGGGATGTTGGTCGGCCAAGGTCACCCAGGGTCACATTGGATTGAAGCCCCGGAGTCCTGGCTCCTGGCAGTGGGCTGTTTCTGCCCTGTCAGTGGGTCGGATATTTGGGTCTTATCAGCCCCGTCGAAAGGCCATGACGTGCTCTCCACCCCTAAAAACAGGATGAGCACAAGGTGACCAACGTTTTCTATTATGCAAAAAAAGACTTTTTATGAGGCAACTTTGCTCTAATTAACTGCCGCCATTTCGTTCTAGAAAGGCTAAGAGGCGGGGGGTGGGAGTGTCCTGATTTTCCCGCGAGCCCCTATTCTCGCTCGCCTCACCCAACCCTCAGCCCAGATCCTTGCCCCCCGTGACAGCAAGCCCACAGGTTCCAGGGAGCTGACGTTAGCCGGGCCCTCAGGGATTCGAGGTGGAAACATCCGCCAGAGCTTCAGGGCCAGCAGGTCCCACGGGACAGCGTGGGCTTCTCTGGGCACCACTGGCCCTGGTAGCAGGGTGTCCCGGCTCGTGGGTGTTGGCCAAGGTTACCCATGTCTGGGGCACAGAGAGAGAGGAGGGACAGGCTGTCAGAGCTCTCCTGGGATGGGGCTTGGAGGAGGGTCCTGAGGGAGACCAGCCTCTGTTCGGGGGGACCAGAGGCTCCCCCGGGTGGGGTGTCGTCACTGGGGCTGAGAGGCCTGGCGTGTGCCAGCCTTCGGGCTCAGCCTTCCAGGGTCAACAGCAGGGTCTGCGCAGGGCATGGTGGGGCCACTGTGACTCTGGTTTGCTTTAAAACCAGGAGAGGCCTCAGGACCTGTTTCTGTCCTCTTCTGTGACATGGGCTGGGTGGGGCCTCTGGGTCACCTCTGGGGAGGGGGCCTGGGGAAGCGCCCACAAATGGCAGGGGCAAGGTTGAGGGACAGGGAGAGAGGGCGCTGCTACCCATCAGCCCAGACGGGCAGACGTCAACAAATTCAACAAATTCTACTTTTTATTGTGTATGTTTGACAACTCCCTTCTACTTTAAGTCACTTTTTCTGGCTCTCCAAATACACTGAGATAAGGAAACGGAGTCTATTTAAGGAACAGCATTAAGCAAACAACAGTACAGGTGTTCAGAGATACGGAATGAGTGACAGATGGGGTGAGGGACCCCGATGCGGCCCCACCCCAGGGGATGGCGGACTTGGACTTTGAAGTCCTTCCCAGCAGGCCCTGAACGTGGGTGGGTAGACCCGGGGCCCCGGGGGGCCTCTGCTCGGCCGGAGCCAGCATCTGACGGAGCAGGTGCCTGTGTTGGCGTCCCACAGCCGCCATAGCAAATGACCAAAATTTTGGTGGCTTAAAACAACACGAATTTATAATCCTGCAGTCCCGAAGGTCAGAACAGGTCTCACCGGGCTACGATCAAGATACCAGCAGGGCTGTTCCTCCCGGAGGCTCTGGGGAGAGTCCCTTCCCTGCCCTTCCCGGCCGCCAGGGGCACCCGCATCCCTAGGTCAGCAGCCCCTCCACCTTCAAAGGCAGCCGCGGCCAGCGGAGCCCTCACGCCCACCACGTCCGCCTTCCTCTGCAGCCACGTCTCCTTCCCTGCCTCTGACCCTCCTGCTCTTCCCCTTATAGGGACCCTGTGGCCACTTGGGGCCAAACCATCCAGGGTCACCTCCTGTCTCAGAAGGTGCTCGCTTAGCAGCCCCGGCTCCACCTGCAAGCTTCCTTTCCCTCAGCAGAGTCACCTGCCCTATCCGTGGGTTAGGACACGGACACCCCTGGGGGCCACGTTCTGCCTGCCACGGTGCCCTGCGTCGGGGGACAGCTCCGCCACGCCTCCTTGCACCCCCTTGGCGTGTGGGCCAGCTTGGGCTGTGCCGCCTCATGTGGAATCAGAGTCCCAGGGGTGGGCTCGGGCCGAGGAGGGGCGTGTCGGGGCAGGACTTGCGGGGCAGGGAGCCACCCGAGAGTAGAGGGGAGGTGCACCAGGTGAGGACGGGGTGGCCCTGGAGGGACCTCTGGAGAGGCCTGTCTTGCTCTTGCTGGCGGGCAACGCCCAGTGGGTAGTTTCCCCCAAGAGATTTCATCTCTTTTGTCTCCTTGTCTGGCCGGGCAAGGCCCCAAGTGCCCCCATGGGACCGCTCGCGCGGGCGGCCCCCCAGCGCCCTGCCACCTTCTACGTGCAGCCTGCCCCTGCCTGGGCCGTCCCGCCCAGCCTGCCCTCCTCGGGCCCCCGGCCTGAGCTCTGTCTGGGTCTCTGCCCCCCTGTCCTGCAGTCCCCTCACTCACTGCTGGAACATTCTGGAACATGCTACTGCCAGGGCCTGTAGCTGTCATCCCATCGCTGTGAGTGGAGGCAGATGGGGGCAGCTGTGCCCAGCCCAGAAGACACCGGGCTCCTCACAGGGGCAGCTGGGTCTGGGGGGGGCCTCTTCCAAGACCCCTCGGCCTGTAGCTTTTCTCTCTGCCCTTCGTGAGCGGGTCCAGTCCCTGCTCCCAGCCGAGGCCCCCATCTCTGGCGTCCCGGCTGAGGGCCAGGGCGGGTCGCCATCTGTGAGACCCCCAAGGGGCCCCCAGCAGGGCCCTCCTACCGCCTGCCCCCGGCCGGCTGCTCCTGGCCGTTTTGTAACTCAAACAACTCCTCGGCGGTCGCGTCTGAGTCAGCACTGACCGCTCGCTTGACCCGCGGCAGGACCCTCTGCTGGGTGCCGTGACGCTGCTGGGTTTTTCCACGTGCAAAGGTAAAGGGAGAAAAATAAGTCCTGAGAGAAGCAGGCTTGCCCCTCCCTGCCCTGCCCTCGAGGTGGACAGAGGTTTTACACAGAACTACCGTCCCCTCCTCCGTGTCCCACGTCGGGGGCTTGGAAGGTCGCACCTCAAGTTGAGACCCCAGACAGCACGGGCCAGAACCTGCTGGCTCTGAGACAGAGAGAGTGGCCCAAGGCAGGGTGGCCTGGTGCCCCGAGCTC
The DNA here is from genome assembly GCA_008086735.1 of Cheirogaleus medius. NCBI lineage: Eukaryota > Metazoa > Chordata > Mammalia > Primates > Cheirogaleidae > Cheirogaleus > Cheirogaleus medius. The sequence continues at coordinate 38,575 of VBSM01001708.1, read as the reverse complement.
AGACATGCGAGATACGATGAGAGGTGGCAGGTGGCCTCGGGGATCCTGGCTGGTCCCACATACTCATTTGCAGCCTTTCTTGGGGCTCACGACCATCTGGCCACCGCACCCGCATGCTGCAGTGGGGGCCCTCGTGCCCGTGGGGGTCTGTCCGCCCGGCCTTGCCGCCCACGTGACGGAGTCATTCGAATCCGGCCCCAGGTTCCCCTCGGCCCTTTCTCGGGGCAGTTTACACTCTGCAGCTGAGTCAATCCGAGCGAGGCAGGAGCGTGTGGCAGGGGAGCGTCCGCCGCGTGGTTTCTGGAGCTGAGGCTGCGTGTGTTTGTCCAGGCTCCGTCCCGCTGTTCCTGCGGAGCTCTGCAAACAAGAGCCCCGGCGAGAAGGCGGCCTTTTCCTCCCCTACGTGCCGAATTCCATGGCGGGCCTGCCAGGACGCAAAGGGGCCCGCTGGGCCGCCACATGGCCACCACGCAGACGCGGTGGAGCAAAGCAGAGTGCGGCCCCGGCTGGGTGTGACCGGGCAGGCCCGCGGAAGGCCCGGCGCCCCCATCCTCCGGGTCCCGGCCTGAGAACAGCCCGGCGAGACCGCGCCGAGGGGCCACGGGCAGCCGGGAGTTTGGGTGGCTGGTTTGCTCTTTCCTCAGGTCCCAGAGAGCTGCGCTTTGCCCAAATCCCCACGTGAGTGCGTTATATTTTTAGAGAGTTCCTCAGTGAGCACCCAGGCAGGCATGCCACGCTGGGTCACGTACAAGGGACAGGGCATTCCTGCCAGTCTCGGGGCACGGCTGGGTGGTGCACGGGCCCTCAGCGACAGCCTCCCTCATATGCGGGACTGATCGCCCTCTTGGGGAGTCCCCCAGCAGGCGAGGTCGGGGAGCCCCTGGGCATCTCTCCTCACATCCTCGGAAGCATTTGTGGGTCAGGTCTCTGCCCTCCAGGCCCCACAGGCCTCGGAGCAGAACCCCCACCCACCTCTCGCTGGTTGGCGTAGGGGTGAAAGTCGCCCCGGCTTTTACCCAGAGCTCAGGGCCTGCGATGTCGGGGCCCCCGCCAGCTCCCCTGCACTCGGCTCCCGGAGGGAGAGTCGGACCCGGGAGCGGAGAGAGGCATCAGATCCCTGCGCTGGCCCCTGCACGTCCCTGCTGGGGGCTCGTGTCCCCCTGGAGGAGACGAACCCAGCCCAGCCTTCCTTCCTCCGACCCCTCGAGTCTGCGCAGCTGGGCCACAGGGCCCTGCGCCGGCCAGCAGAGCCCGGGTAAGCAGAGTCGCCCTCCCAAGCCACATCCAAGTCCCTCTGCGTCCCCCCAGAGACCCTCTCTCCGATACCTGCGGCCCGCTCAGCGCCCTCCCAGGGAGCGCTGTGCACTCCACCCACAGCCCAGGCACGGGGTTCGGCTTCCCTCGAGCCCCAGACGCACGCAGAACGCACACGCCGGCACACGCACGCACACACGTGATGTACTGCCGTGTTTCCCATTCCAACTTATCCTGTTCTTTGTAAGGTAATTTTTGTTATTTTAATAAATGTAATACAATACAATAGTATGATATAATAGTTGTTCTGGTTTGGGCTGCATTTTAAAATTTGCACAACCTGCACTTGGTCAGCCCCGCGGGGGCCCCCTCCCACCTGCCCCGACCTCTCCTGCTCCTGGGGACCCAGCCGGGTTCAGCCGGGTGATTGTGTGGTTGTGAGTAGGCGGGTTAGTAAAAATTTGTGCACCCAAACAGATTTCAGACTTGTGTGAAAACTCAACTGGCAACTTGAGGAAGATTCCATCCAGGCAAGTTGGAGCTAAGCAGCTAAAAAGGGAAGAATATCGTAAAAGATCGAGAATAATTTTTTTCTCAGATTGTCCCATAAGTGCCTTTCGGTTTTCTTTCTTCCTAAGCAGAAAGAGCCTAGAAATTCCAGATGCCACCTGAAGGGCGTGGTGGCTCGGGCAGGCGGGACCCGCCTCGGTGCCCGGGGGCATCCAGGTCAGGGATGTATTTTCGTAATAGGAAAACTGTGAACCTTACCAAGTGATGCCCATACTCACTGGAACGCTAATGCAGTTTGTCCCTGGAGGGGAGAATCACACCGATTGATTTCAGGTATTAAGCCATCTTTGCTTCCCTGGGATAAATCCTGATTTGTTTTTCTTTGTTTTTGATACATCATTGGGTTTGGTTAGCTGATATTTTATTTAGGATTTTTTACCTCTGTATTCTTAAGAGAGATGGGCCTATAATTCTACTTTCTTATATTTTCCTTGCACGGATTCAGAATCAAATTCATCAGCCTCTTACAACGGACTGGACAATGTCACCCTTTTCCCACTCCCTGGAGCCACTCAGATGTCTTATGGACATTGGTAGAGGTCACCTACAAAGCCATCCAGGCCTGATTTCGGGGGGAGGTCTCGGATCACGTTTGAATTTCTTAAGTACTTATCTGAGTTCTCTCTTTCTTTTGGCAACAATGTTGACACTTTATCTAGTTCTAGGAATTAGGAATTTCGCCTGGGTTTTTAAGCCTACGCGCTCACAGATGTCCATAATACTCTTATTTTTATTATCTTTGCAATGTCCGTCACGTCTTTCATCCTCTCGTCTATACATACGTCGGCGTCTTCGTACGAGGGGTTCCTCGTGGCCCCCCCCCCCCCCCC
>VBSM01001708.1:5163-20647 GCA_008086735.1 Cheirogaleus medius | reverse complement strand
GGGGGAGCCGACCTTGTTGGTGGGGCTGCCCGCACCTTTCCAGTCACCTCTGGGCTAGTAGCTGTCACGAAGGGGCAGATGGGAGGGGCTGCTCATCTTCTTTACCGCTCACGAAACACATGGGTTGTGCAGATGCGCTGCGTAGCCACGCCCGTCACCAGGTCTTATTTTTGGGGTAGGGCTTCTATTGCGCAACTGCTTAGAAATCCTGCTAGGGCTTACTTTATGGGTAGGTCTTATTTTCGGGGAAACACGGTATCTCTTCTTGCCTCAGTTTTGATACGTGGTTGTAAATTCTAGGAGTTTATACATTTCATCTTAGCTTTCAAATTTATTGGCACTTGTGACTGTTTCCACGTCAGTCGAATCAGCAATTAGACCCTCTTTATCCCCAACGTGTTTATCTGTGCCTTCACCACCACCCCCCCCCACCAGGTATCCATCAGTTTTATTAAAATTTTTAACAAAAGTTGTCTCCGTTAATCCTCTCGACTGTGGGTCTTGTTCTGTTTCTCACTTTGCTTTATTTCCTTCCTCCCATTTACTTGGCCTTAAGATGCTGTTCTTTCCCTAACTTCTCACGTTGGATAATTATTAACCTTCAGGCTTTCTAGATTTCTAAGGCATCGAAGCCTATCTGTCTTTCCTCTAAGCATCACTCAAACCGCATCCCCCTGTGTTTCCACACACGGCATTTGCTTTCCATCTTCACTCACTGTCGTGTTTTTCTCAACTCCGTCCCGGCCCCTTGTTCATCTCGGGAGTTATTTAGCAACGTGACTTTCGTCATTGCCATAATTGTGGCGGAGCTTTCTAGTAATCTTGCTCTATAACGTGAGAGAATCGGTCTGTGCGATGTCAAGCCTCTGGAATGTTTTGGTGTACGATTTATGGCAAAATACGTGGTCCATTTTTGTCAATGTGCCTCCCGCACTTGAGAACGGCGTCTAGCCCGGCGTTGTTTTGTGCGGCGCTGTGTTCACGTCCACCAGGGCAAGCCCGGAATCTTCCGCACGCTCATGGGAACGTTTTTATCTACTTGATCTGGCATTACCGAGAAGGCATAGGGTAAATTTGTTTAACTTTCTAAGAAACTTCTGAACTGTTTCCAAAGGATTTGTACCATTTCATTTTCCCATCAGTAACGTACAAAGGTTCCACAGCCTTGCAAATACGCGGCCTTTTTTAGTTCAGCCGGTTTAGCGAGTATGTAATGGTATCTCATTGTGGTTTTGATTTGCATTTCCCTAATGACTAATGATGTTGAGCCACTTTTCATGTGCTTATTAGCCATTCATAGTCTGCTTTGGTGAAATGTTTATTCAACTCCCTGGCCCATTTTCTAATTAAGTAGTCTGTTCTATTATTGAGTTGCAAGAGTTTTTTACATGTTCTGGATACAAGTCCTTTATCAGATATATGACTTGCAAATATTTTCCCTCGGTCTGTGGCTGTCCTTTCATTTTCTCAATTGTGTCTTTTAAATCACAAAAGTTTTTAATTTTAATGAAGTCCAATTTGTCCTTTGTTGCATTGCTCATGTTTTGGATGTTCTGAGACCTCTTTGCCTCAGAGTCATAAACACTTTTTTTCCTATTTTTTTTTTTTTTTTTCTTCTGGAAGTTGTATAGAATTAGTTCTTACATTTAGATCTGTATTTTTTAGGAGGTAATTTTGAGGTGTGGGATAAGGTAAAGTCTAAGTTTGTTTTGTTTTTGCGTTTGGAGATATGGCTGTCCCAGCGCAAAAAAGAGTCTTGAAAAGACTCTTTTTTCTCCATTGAGTTATGGCATCTTTGTCAAAAATCAATTGGCCACAGATGTATGGTTTATTTCTGGATTCTCAAGCCTGCTCTCTTGGTCTGTGTGCCTGTCCATAAACCCACACTACACTGTCTTGATTATTATAGCTCTACAGTAAGTTTTGAAATCAAGTAGTGTAAGTCTTCTAATTTTCATCTCTTTTCAAATTATTTTTGTCCATCCTGAGTCCCGAATTTTCATATAAATTTTAGGTTCAACTTGTTAATTTTCGTCAAAAGAAAAAAAAAATAGCCTGCTGGTATTTTGATAGGCATTATATTGCATCTTTAGATCCATTTGGGGAAAATTGAAATCTTAACAAACTTATATCTTATAATCCATGAACGTAGTTCTATCCCTCCATTTATTTGATCTGCATTAAGTTCTTTCAGTGATGTTTTGTAGTTTTCAGTGTATAAATTTTACACCTCTTTTGTTAAATCTATTCCTAAATATTTTTATTTGTCATGCTGTTGTTAATAGAATTATTTTCTTAATTTCATTTTTTAATTGTTCATTACTAGTATATAGAAATACCATTGATTTTTTTATATCGATCTTATAAACCGTGACCTTGGGGTTATCAGTTTTAGTACTTTTTGTCGTTGCTATTGGTTCCTCGTGATTTTCTACATATAGGGTCACGTCATGTGTGCGAATCGAGACAGTTTTACTTCCTCCCTTCCAATCAGATGCCTTTAATGTCTGTGTTTTGCCTAATGGTACTGGCGTGAACTTCAAGTAGAATGTTGGCTGAGAGTGACTGAAGCCAGATCTTGCCAGGAAGAGCGTTCAGTCATTCGCCTTGAAGAAGGACGTCAGCTGTCGGTTTTCTGTAGGTGCTTTTATCGTGTTGAGGGTATTTGCTTCTATTCTTAGTGTGGAAATCTCTCATCGTGAATGGATGCTGGATGTTCTCAGATGCCCTCTCTGCGTCTGTTGAGAGGGTCGTGTGGTTCATTCCTTGTTCTGTGGATATGGTGGAGACATGGATCGATTTTCAGGTGTTGAACCCACTTCACCTTTTGGGATAAGTGCTGCTTGGTCGTGATGTATGATCCCTTCTATATGATGCTGGATTAGGTTTGCTGACATTTTGTTAAGAAAGTTTGTATTCATAAAGGATTTTGATCTACAGTTTTCTTCCCTTATGATTTTTTTTCTGATGTCAGATTTTTAAATCTTTTTTTTTTTGAGACAGAGTCTCACTTTGTTGCCCAGGATAGAGTGCTGTGGCATCATCCTGGCTCACAGCAACCTCAAACTCCTGGGCTCGAGCAATCCTTCTGCCTCAGCCTCCCGAGTAGCTGGGACTACAGGCACGTGCCACCATGCCTGGCTAATTTTTTCTATATATTTTTAGCTGTCCAAGTAATTTCTTTCTATTTTTAGTAGAGATGGGGTCTCGCTTTTGCTCAGGCTGGTCTCGAACTCCTGAGCTCAAACGATCCACCCACCTCGGCCTCCCAGAGTGCTAGGGTTACAGGCGTGAGCCAGCACGCCTGGCCTTAAATCTTTTTCTTTTTAATCCTATAACTGTATGTTCTAGGTTTGTTACTTGTGAACACTATATTACTGGGTTTTTAAAAAAATCACATAATACCTGTCTAGAGCTGGAATCCGTTCTATTAAGTGAAGTATCCCAAGAATGGAAAAATAAGCACCACATGTACTCACCAGCAAATTGGTATTAACTGATCAACACCTAAGTGGACATATAGGAATAACATCTATCGGGTGTCGGGCAGGTAGGAGGGGAGGGGATGGGTATATACAAACATAATGAATGCGATGCGCAACAACCGGGGGATGGACACGCTTGAAGCTCCGACTCAAGGGGGGGGGGCAAAGGCAATATGCGTAACCTTAACATTTGTACCCCCACAATATGCTGGGGAAAAAAATTCTCACCAAAAATAAATAATAACAAAAAATAAAAAGTCACGTAATAATTTACACTTAATATCTAATATATTTGGATTTATTCTGGCAGTGTATTTTGTGCTTTCCATTTGTACTAAATTTTTAATATCTGCTTTTTTCCTTTTTCTCGCTTCTTGTTGGATTGATTATTGTTTCTCATTCTACTTTTCCTTCTACTGGTTTTGAAGTTGTATATTTTATTGCCATCACTGTGGAGGTCAACCTGGAACATTTTAAATAAATGTATGTTAGAGGTCATTTCTGTCTGTACCCATTATCTTTAATAAAACAAGGACCTTGCACTTTAGCTTCAATCACTCTCCTGACTTACATGCTTTGTTGTTGTGTATTTTAGTTCAATCATGTTTGTTTCTTAACCCACGGATTGGTGGTGTTTTATACGATCAGCATTTGTTTAAATCCAACCTATTTGTCTCTTTGTCACTTGTCATTTTTTTTCATCTCAGATCTTAGATCTGGGATCACATTTTTTTCTGGCTGAAGTATCCATTAGAATTTCCTTCGGTAAAAATCAAAATCTCTCAGATGTTATTTGTTATTGAAAATGACCATTTTACTGTCATTCTTAAAAAAATATTGCTACCAGCTATAAAACTCTAGGCCCTAGCTTACCAAGATTATTTTCTCTAGGCACATTGGAAATATTACCGAATTGTTCTTTGACTTCCACTGTTATTGTTGAGAGGGAAGAGGAGGGGGCCCGTGGCCCCTTGGGAGGGGTCTGTCTTTCTCCTCTGGCTGCCTTTAGTTTCTTTCCTTGACCGCTGTCTTCCGCATTGTCACTGGTATGTGTTAACAGGTTACCTTAATCTGTGGTTTGGTGTCTTGCAGAGCTTCTGGGTTATTCTCAGCCAATATCTCTTAAAGTTTTGCTTCAGCCTCATTGTCTCCCTTTGGAATTTTTATTCCACGTGTGTTAGGGCATCTCACGCTCCTTCCTGTCTCCGAACCTCTTTCTAAAAACTTTATCGCTTTGTCTCTCTGTCCTGTATTCTAAATAATCTTCTTATTCATCTTCCAGTTCACTAATTGTTTCTTCAGCTGTGTTTAATCTGCTGTTGAACCTGTCCAGTGACTTTTAAACTCCAATTATTATTTTGTATTTGTAAAAATTTTGTTTGGTTCTTATTCATACCTGATAGGTCATTTTGATCATATCTTCCTCTTCACTTACATATTCAAACTGTTTAAAAATCTCTTGAAGTGTATTCAATATGGCTATTTTATATTTAGTTTCTCTTAATTCCAGTATCTAAAGTCTGCATCCCTGTTTTATTTTTTTTCTGCTGGCTTTCATTCATACTGTTTCATTTCCTGTGTGTGTGTGTGTGTGTGTGTGTGTGTGTGTTTAATTGTAAGCTCCTATAGCTTAAAAGTTATCTGTGGGAAGTTGGGGGGCCTGGTGTGAAGCTGGGGTCCTCAGGGAGGACTCATGCTTACCTCTCCTGTTGCCACACACATGAAGGTACCACCCACCTGGACTTGGATTCTAGGCTCATCGTTTTCCAGACCACCCAGGTGGTGTGAATTTGAGCTTGGACCAGCTTGCAAACGTGACTTCCCAGGACAAAAGTTGTTCCCCTCCTCTCAGCAGCGAGGCAAGTTCCTTAGCAGTCGTCTCAGGGAGCAGGTTATTTCTCATGAGCCTCACACTGAAGGTAGAGCCCTTTGAAGGCCCCAGCTTTATGTGAGTCTCTGCTGTGAGCCTGCCCACCTGGGCGGGCCTGGGCGTTGCTGCCTAATTATCCGTCCCTGGTGAGACTGTGAAAACCAAAGCTCAAGTTCATCCTGTTCATCAAAGGCCTTCAGGGCCCCTCTTACCTTTAGGGGTTCCACTTTCACTGAGTTTTCAGCTTCCAACCTTCTTTACTTCCTGCTCAGCTCATTAGTGCTACACACAGATATAATTTTGGATTTTCTAGTAGCCACTTTAAAAGCAATTAAAAGAAATAGGTGAAATTAGTTGTAACAATATTTGATTTAATGCAATAGACCCAAAATATTATCATCTCAATTATATCATCAGGAGTTAAAAACCTGTTGGAATAGTAGACATCCTTTTTCTTCATGCCGGATCTTCAAAACCCGGCGTATGTTTTACACTGAAGGCGCATCTCGGTTCGGACACTGAGTTTTCGTGAGATATACTTGGTCTGTATTGAGGGTTCATAAAGTTCACAGTTGACAAAAGAGATTCCCATGCCTGAGTCACTTCTAACGTACTTAAAAGTTTTCTAATAACCGAATCAAGGACCCACACTTAAATTTTAACTTCAATTTATTAAAATTAAATAAAATTAAGATTCAGTTCCTTGATCTCAGTAGCCACATTTCGAGTGTGCTGTAGCCACACAGGCTGGCGGCCAGGCTGCGGGACCGTGAAGCTTTCGCGATGGCGTCCTCGCGGTGGGGAGATGGCCCCGGCCTGGCTTGGTGCACACCCGTAGAACGTGCGTGGGGATGGAGGGTGTCTGGGCAGGGGGGTGGCAGCTCGCACGGCATTTCCGGGCCCCAGTGGCCCCTCCCCAACCCCTTCCCCCAACAGAGATGGTCCTTTGGCCGGGCGCGGTGGCTCCCGCCTGTCATCCGAGCACTCTGGGAGGCCAAGGCGGAAGGATCGCTCCAGGTCAGGAGTTCGAGACCCCTCCTGGGCTCCCTCTCTACAGAATCTTCCCTGAATTCCTCTCCCTTAAGCCCCCAGAGCCCACGACCCCTGCCTCTCCGATGTCCCCGAGGAGCTCTGTATTATAGCCGTGTCTCTCTCCGGGGCTTGGCTGCCCTCCCGGAAGACGACACTCAGGAGGCCGCGACCGAGGCCCGCGGTGCCCGCCCACTGCATGCCAGACTGCCCTGCTGGCGACGAGTCAGGCCGCTGTAAGGTCCTGGGGCACCTCGCCCCGGCACGGGCTGGTTGCATCAGAAAGTCCGCCTGGCCGGGCGTGGTGGCGCACGCCTGTGGTCCCAGCCGATCCGGGGCTGGCGCGGGAGGATCACCTGAGGCCAGGGGTTCAGGGCTGCCGTGAGCTACGATCGCACGACCGTACCCCGGCCTGGACGACAGAGCGAGACCCCGTTTCTCAAATAAAGAAAGAAAGGAAGACAGACAGTACAGTCGGGCCGCCTGGAGCGGGCACAGGCAGCCCTGCGCCCACCCGGCGTCTCCCCTGCCCGGCGCCCCCCCCTCCCCGCGCTCCCCTCTCTGCTCGCGGCTGCTCCTGAGTGACAGGGCCGTAAATAGGCAGAGGCGGGGGCTCTGGCTGATCAAAGGGCTCCCTTTAGAAGCCGTCATTAGTTTGCTATTCTGGGAACTGGTTATTTTAAGGTTAGTGTATTTTTTCTTTCCTGAGGAGCCTCAGTGGATGGCGGAGGCCCGAGGTGCTGCCCCTCAGCCCAGCCACACAAGCCCTGTTTTGTCCAGGGTTTCAAAGATAAACCTATAATGAAAGCGTCGTTTGACGCCGAGCACCGCCACCCCGTGCCTGGGCTGGGTGGGCGTGTCTGCCGGGGACTCCCTGTGCCCGCGAGCGCCAAGGAGACGTGCCGGAGCCCCTGGGCGGGCGGAGGCCTCTCCTGCAGGGGAGCCTGAGGTCAGAGCCCTTCCCGCCGCCGCCGGGGACCCGGGAGGCCATGCCTGGCGTCCTCGAGGCCCATATAGCGTGCCCGGCTGGTGCCCAGGCCCGTGTGCCACCCCCAAAGGCTGTGCCTAGAGCCCGACCCAAGAGGCGTCTTTGAAAGGCGGCCCCGCCGTGGCCAGCAACCTCACGTGGGAAATGCACGCTGCGGTCAGAGCGTAAGGAAACGGTGATGCCCGCGCCGGCAGGGGTGTGGAGAGACGTCCTTCCGTCTCACTGGTGGGGACGGGAATTACTGTAGGAACAGAGCTTCTAGAAAGACTTGAGCCACGTCTATGAACATTGAAAATACACGTGCCCTTTGATCCGGCGGCTTCACTCCCAGAAGGAAAGCAGCAAGGGCAGGTTTTGTGCACGACGAGATCCGTCTCGCTCCGGCGTGTCAACGCGAGCAGCTCAGAGCCACGTGCCTGTCGCTGAGAGGGGGCGGCTCCCGTGGGGGGTGGGGGCGTCATGCAGCCTGATGCCCGTCAGTTGTGCGGGAGGGACCCCCCCATGAATCGCTCGACGAGAAGCCCAAGTTGCCGAGAAACGTGAGCCCGTGTCCGCGGACCACGTGGCCCAGACAGAGCCCGGGAGCAGGGACGTGGCCCAGCTGTGCTGCAGGGGCCGGGCGCCGGCCTCCTCCCTCCCAGGCCCGGCTCCCGGCGCCGGAGCAGCCGTGTGCTACACTCCGGGACTGAGACGCACTGAGTCGTAGGTGGGCACGTTTCGGGCTGTTTCTTTTTCCCCGGAGTACAGTGATTTCGGGTGGAGCTGCGTCCCTCGAGGGAAGGTGCCTTGGAAACAAGGCCTCGCCTCCGTCCGGCCTCCTGCGTGGGTCCTCTGGTCTCAGCCGGAAGGACCACCCCCAACCCCAGTGTCCAGTGAGGCCCTCCCTCCTCGGGGCCCCTCTCTGGGCCACCCACCCTCAAGTGGTTGCCACGGGGCTGCCACGTGCTGGCAGAGAGTCCGGCATGCCTGTCCCGCCTTCCCCGCCCCAACAGACCTGCCCAGACCCTGGGGGATGGCGCACGCCCTCTGACTCCCAGGCTGCTCTGCTACACTGGGGGCCGAAAAGACTCTCAAACCCGCCACAGAGACGGCCGCCACTGACTGTCGCTGGGCAGGATGGGGCTGGGGGGAGCCTGGCGGCTCCTCCCACCTCCCCCGCTGGGGTTGTCTACGTGGCACTTGGTGTCTCCGTGGCACCAGGAGTGGGCCCCACCTCTGGTTCCACTGTGGGGTTCAGAGGGACGGCCCTGGCCCGGCCTACAGGCCGTCTCACCTGTGCACCCCGAGTTGTCCATCAGACCCTCACCAGCCCCCCCAAGCCCCATGGAAGAGGTCATCATCGTCATCACTCTGCTCAGGGTCCTTAGCCAGGCATGCCCCGTCCACGCCCCGTGTCCACGCGTGCCCATGGCACGGCAGCGGTGACGTCCCACGCCAGTGTCCACGCATGCCCACGGCACGGCAGCGGTGACGTCCCACGCCAGTGTCCACGCGTGCCCACGGCACGGCAGCGGTGACGTCCCACGCCAGGCGCCGGCTCCGTGTGTGCAGCTCTTCTGTCACCCGCAGGCAAGTGGCTTCAAGCTACTCAAAGTCACAAAGGAGCCCAGGGGGCCTTCTGGTCCCTCCTTCCCATCTCACGTGGAGCTTGGCCCAGGCCTTCCCTTTGTGCCTTTGGAGTCAGTGGCCGGGTTCAAGCCCCACCCCTACTCCCACTGGGGGTGAGACCGGGCGGGCCATGCAGGCTCATGGTGCCTCAGTTTCTTCACCAGTCAGTGGAGGGGGTGACATTAGTGCTGCTGGGGGACTCGTGAACTGATCCCACCCAGGCCAGAGGAGCCTCGTGCAAAGGCCCCGTGGCGTGGGCAGCGTGCTGGTCTCCGAGCCAGGAGGCCTGGGCGGCTGGTGGCAGAGCTCAGAGAAGGTGGGCGTGGGGATGGGCCGGCCACAGGCAGGAGGGTGGCCAGGGCCCTTCTGGAAGCCCCAGCTCTGCCCCGGCCCCGCTGTCGGGCCCTGAGCGAGCCTCCTGAATGCAGACCTCAGTTTCCCCAGCTGCACGGTGGCCTCGGCAGCCCGAGAAGAGCCATCTTGCCCCCCACACTTCCCTGTCTCTCGGGAGTTTCTCTCCCGGGCTGTCTGGGGGACGGTCCCCACCCTCCAGACTCCCAGCGTGACTCTGTTTACAGAGTCAAATATTGGCCAGAGAGGAAATTTACATTTTTAAAAAAATTCAGCTCAAGTGCGCGTCAACTTCTGTGGGTGCAACTGCTTCTGAGAGAGGCCGGAAGCGGGGAGCGGGCACAGCGGGCGCGCGTGTCTGGGTGCGGCCACGGGCCGTGGCGGGAGCCCTCGGGCCAGGCCGTGCGCGGGGGCCTGGCGTGGGCGCGGGCAGAGCCGAGCCTCGTCTGTGCGGCGAGCCCTGCCGGCTGCCTCGGCCGACCTCAGGAAAACATGTATTTTGGTCAAAATGGGCCCCTTTTTAAACTTGTCACCCTGTGGGTCGGGGCACAGCCTGGCTGGTTCTGCATATTAAGCAGTGGCTTGGTCGCCACCAAAAATAGATGTCCCAGCCCAGAGCCTGGGCCGTCTCCCCTGGCCGAGCCGGCTCGGGGGCCGCGGGTCGCGGAGGCAGGGTGGCGGGCGGGGGCCGTGAGTGTGGGGGGCAGCGGGGCAGGTGCCCAGCACATTCAGGGCCACCTTCCCTGAGATCTGCAGAGCCAGGTCGGAGACAGGTGCGGATGCCAGGGGGCAGCAGGGCTAGGGGCTTGGCGGCCACAGGCCGGGCCTGCTGGGCTCAGTGTTCTGCCCCCGACCCAGGGGTGGCCGCGCCCGCCCGGCTCGGGGTGGCAGGTGGATGCCAGCAGGTCCCCGGCTGCCCGCAAAGCCACATGCAGCGAGTGGCAGGTGGTCTCCCCGCTCGGGGCCTCCCAGCCCCAGGTGTGGGGCTCGCGCCTCGCTTGGGACGGCGGTGGGTGCACAAAATGGCTGCCGCTGCGGCCCCGGGCCGGCGCGCACGCGGGGGAGTCGCCGCGGGGCTGGTGTTTACTCTGCCGAGCGCGGCCTCCCGCTGCCGGGTTCTGAGCGCTCCGGAGGCAGATGGAAATTTTTGTGGATTAAACACGGGGCTGAGGCGCGCTGGGCTGTTTGGGTTGGCAGCGAGCTCCCTCCCCACCCCGTGCCTCATCCGCCGCTTCCCGCCTCGCCCGGCACATCCATTCATGCCTCCGCCGGCCCCTCCCCCGCCCTGCTCCCGGGCCGTGTCCCCTCCCTCAGTCCTGTGGCCTGGGGGGGCCCCCATGCTGGCCCAGAGCAGGGCAGGCCTGAGCCTCTCCCCAAGTTTGGAAGAGGCTGCACAATGAGGAAGAGGCTGCTGCTCTAGGCCCCCTCTGACCCCCAGATCTTCGTCTGTGAAGTGGCAGCCAGTGTGTGGATAGGGCAAGCAGTGTGTGGGGCATGCTGTGGGTCCAGCACCCAGAAAACGCCCAGTGCAGGGTCCCTGTCACAGTGACCACTGCTCTCGGGAAGGCAGAATTCACTAGGTTGGCACAAAGGGCTGGGCCTTGCACCTCCCTGTGCTCAGAAGTAGCCTTCTCCGTCCAGGTGGGTCTGGGCCTTCGGCAAGGAGTTGGAGGGCGGGCAGGTCTGCCAGCGGAGGCTCGGGGCGGGGGCCAGCCGTGCCGTGTCTAGGGGAGGGGTGTTCCGGGCGGAGGTGCAGCCAGCTCAGAGGCCCTGCCTGAGGTGGGACGGTGCCCGGAACGACAGCAGGAAGGCAGTGTGGCCAGAGCCGCGGGGAGAGGAGGAGCCCGGGCCCATGCCGGGCCCTGTGGGCCGGTGCAGGGCTTGAGGCTTCACGTGGAGGAGACGAGGGGCTTTGGGGCCGAGGGCGGCCAGGATGGAGCATGCGAGGGGAGGGCAGGGAGGGCGGGTGTCCGCCACGCTGCCCTGTGTGCGGGCTCCTCCCTGCGCAGCCTCCGGCCCCCCCAGAGTGAGTGGTCGCCCTGGGGTGCAAGGCGGCGGGAAGGCCCGAGAGGCCGCGCAGGTCTCCCAGGAAGATGGAGGCTGAGGCCGCTCTTCCCGCGTGGGCCTCCAGACCGGTCCTCCGCCCACACGGGCCCGCCGCTGCACCGTCCCGCCTGCGCCCCCCGACAGGTGTGACGGCCACAAACGGTGGGCCAGTGAAACGTCGGCCTGTGGTGCCTACAAAGGCGGCCTCTGTCCCGGCCGTGGGTGGGTCCCGCGTGGGGTGAGACCGTGTGTCCCCGTCCCGACTCCCCGGGGGCCAGAGGCGAAACTGGATCCACGGCGGGAGATTTTACGACGTTTGCGCCAGTGGCAAGTGGTGGCAATCTGTCCCCACGGGGCCACAATGCGGCACTGTTTGGCCTCGCCTGGGCCGTCTCCAGCGTCCCAGGGTTTACGGGGACACGGCCCAGAGCGGTGCGGCCGGCTGCTCCCGGCAGGCCCCGGAGGGTGCGCGGGGAGGTCTGAGAGGAAGGGCCGGTGCTGGGGGCCGGCCGGGCGGCGTGCCGTCCCCACCCCCATGACCGCAACGGCAGCCGGCCAGGGTCAGCCCTGACATGCCTGCAGCCTAAGCAGGCCACACCACGCATGAGCCTCCCCCACCTGCGTCCCCCACTGGGCGGCCAGCACGGTGCCGGGGCCAGGAGCCTGGGGACCGCCTTCCCATGGGCTTCCAGCGATGCCCGACGCCAGCTGCCACATTGTCGGGGTCCAGCCCCACCGGCCGTCGGCCTTCCCGACCCCCCGGAACCCCCGGCACCCACGGCCATGCCAACCCTGCTCTCCTGGCCACCTTCCCTCTGGGACCTGAGCATCTCACCCCACAAGTGTCCTCGTATGTGTCGAAGGCCCCTCGCCCTCTCCGCACGCAGGGCACTCGGCACCGTCTCATGCCCTCGCGCCTCTCCTGTGCGCGGCCCTCCTCCTGGGAGGCCTTCGGCGCTGGCCGCACCGGCCCAGGCTGTGAATCCAGCGGGTGCCCCCAGGCGTCCCTTCTGGCACCTGCCCTTGCCCTGCATAGGCCTCCAGGTCCCCTGCTCAGGGCCACGCCAGCCCACAGCCCCGCCACGCCGGGCTCAGCCTCCTCGCCCCACGCAGGGGAGGACCCGACGGCGGCACAGCCACCCACAGCCACCCTGCAGCGGTGCCGAGCTCTGAGTCGGGGTCTCCTCCCAGCCCAGAGCAGCCTTTCCTCTCGCCCTCGTGACCCCACCTGTGCCGCAGCCTGTGCCAGTGCCCGCGGTGCGAACCGCCAGGGAGCCTGGGCGTGGCCGTCTGTGCCCCGGTCCCCACCACCCCGACCCTCCTCTGTCACCCCTCGCGGCTCAGCCCCAGGAGGGAGCTTAGGAGAGAGTCCTCAGCCCCACCTGCGGCCCGGCCAGCTGCTAGCAACCTGGGGTCACGCCCAGGCCCCAGAACCCAACTGCCCGGGCACCGGAGCTGCTCCCACGAGGAGAGCCTTCCCGGGGTGCCCAGCCGTCCGTGGGCCCCCTCGCCAGGGTCACCTTAGCAATGGCCGTGGAGGGATCTGCAGCAGCGGTAGCCTTTTTTAGACTAATTCGTTGGTAATGGCAAAATCATGCTGAGTTCCCTGGAAAAAAAGAAATACCCGTTCTATCTCCTCATTAACATAATTGCAAACAGAACGAATCTCTCCTGATTTGGTGTAAACAACAGCTTGAAATAGTTTATAATCCTTGCAGGTATCAAATTAAGTTCTTACTTATGGTCTGGAAATTAATTACCCTTGCAGTGAGACAAATGTGAAAACTGTGTATTTTTGACAAGAAAATGAAGCAGCTATTGGGGAAAATGTAACTTAATCGTTGCAGAGAAAATTGTTTATAAATTGGTCGCGTTGTTTGAACTCTCGCCTGCGCATCGAGGGGCTGGGTTGATTTGTGCCCGTGCATTTGCCTAATTTGGGACGGGGAAGGGGCAGGGGCTAGGAACAAGGCGGGGAGAGGACGAGCGGAAGAAGAAGGGAGAAGGTCCCGGCGCGAAGGAGCCCACAGGAAGGGGACGTTAGACTGGAGTACAGGTGACCAGGTAGCACTTGCCTGACAGGTGAAGCCTGAACAGACACCTGCACAGGGGAAGGAAGCAGCTCCCTCAGGTGACTAGAAAGGGGCTCCAGGCAGAGACAGCATCAGAGCAAAGGCCCTGCGGCAGGTAGAGCCCGGAGCAGAGAGAGGGGCCGCACACCTGCACAGAAGCTCGAGGGGCAGAGGGGCCACACCTCGAGGGCAGTGTGCTCAGACTCTGGGCGGCCACCCACGGTGGGCCAGGAGGTCACCAGAGTGATGACCGCCAGCACTCTTTGGAACGGAGTGGAAGGGAATGTTCAACTTCTATGGCTGTATGTTTGTGTGTGCGTGATGTGCATGGTACATGGTATGTTTGTGTGTATGAGTGTGGCGTGTGTGTCTGCATGCATTGTGTGTGATGTACGTGGTGTGTTTGAGTGTGGTGTGTGCGTTTGCATGTGTCATGTGTGATGTATGTAGTGTGTTTGCGTGAGTGCGTGCCCTGTGTGTTTGCATGTGTAGCACGTGACGTCTGCAGTGCACTTACTCGTGTGAGTGTGACGTGTGTTCGTTGTGGCCACAACAGCTGAAGGGCGAGTTCAGATGGGTGCTGAATTTGAGCTTTTTGCAGTTTGTCACCGTTATCCATCCAGTTATGGCAAATACTCTCCTGTGTGTTTTTCCCTTGTATTTTATTTTCTAGAAGTAGGATTTCTGGGTCGGAGTCGAAAACATATAGGAGAATTTCTCTGTCGTCAGGCTTGTAGATGTGGAAATGAGTTCCCTGTCGCAGGAGGAAGCCGAGCAGAGGTCAGCCCACCTCTAGGCGGGCTGTGCACATGGTTCCGGTAGCTGGGCAGAGGCTGTGGCCTCGAAGGAGTGTGTTTTCCAGCCGTCCTGAGCTGCGAGGGTCCCACGCCTGCCCTCTAATCCTGTGTCCACCTGGGCGAGCTCACTGTGAAGACGCAGATCTGAGGTCCAGGGAGGCCGGGACAGCTGCCCGAGGGTGGGCAGGAGTGTGGGGCCCGCTGAGCCGTCACCAGGTCTCTGGGCCCTCAGATCAGGGCCCCGCCTTCACGACATCGTGCCGTATTAATCACCTCCTAAAGGTCTCATCTCCACACACTGCCACGTCGGGGGTGGGGCTTCCACATGTGGATTTGGGGGGCGCAGTTCAGTCCCTGGCGCCTGTCCACTGCCCGGGCGCCAGAGCCGGGGTGATGCCCACCCCACGCAGGGTGCAGAGGCCAAGAGGCCGGAGGTTAGAGAAGGGAGAGCTGGCGGTGGCGTGTCCTTGCCTCTCGGGGCCACACCCGCTGCCCGTGCCAGGGGAGACCGGCAGAGACGGGGACCCTGTCCCAGCAGGTCCTGGGTGCACCCCTCCGCCGGCTCCCGGCCCTCCCTGGCAGCACACGGACCTCAGAAGGCCGGAGCCCTGGGCAGGTCCCGGCACAGAAGGAGCCGACACAGGTTCTGGGGCTTACGCACCTGCTGGGGGCTGGGGGGCTTTGCGTTCTCGGTGCCAACGGCGGGGCGGCCTCAGGGCAGGGCGCGGAGTGTGCACTCTCACCAGCCGTGTCTCCCCTTCTGCGGTGGCCGTGGCCACTCCCCCTGGCCCGGGAGGTGCTGGGGACGCTGCGACCCGTCCGTCCTCTGCTCCCCTTTCCCAGGGGTTGGGCGGGGGAGGACAGGTGTGGCCGCACCCGCTTTCGGACACTGCTGGGCCCTCCTGGCCCGTGACTGTTCCCCTCTCTCCTCACAGGGACAGAGCTGACTTCAGGGTCAGGTGTCAGACCCCAGGCCTCCGCTCCCCAGCTGCTGGGGCTTGGACCCCTCTGGCCTTCCGTGAGCCCACCCGTCCCAGCTGGAAGCCCAGGGTGGTGCCTGGGCCCGGCTACTCTCAGGTGGGCAGAGGTGCCCGCACTGTGTGGCACCTCCTAGGCGCCAGGCACGGGTCCACGGGTCTGCACGCTGGCCTGGCCTGTGGGGCGGGCTCCACCGGGCAGGTGCTGGCTGTGCCCCGAGCCTGCCCCAGAGCCCTGAGCACCTGGACTACACTGGGGGG
>VBSM01001703.1:302181-314328 GCA_008086735.1 Cheirogaleus medius | reverse complement strand
AAAAAAAAAAAAAAAAAATTAAGTCTTCTTACTTTACTCCAAATTGTCTGGATGGTATCTGAGAGCTGATCTCATGTTTATTTTTAATTTCAGGTTTTCACATGGAGGTTTTCCTTTCAAAATGGCTCTTCCGCCAGCTGGCACAGGGCCTATAGTCTATGTGTTTATTGTGGGTCGAGGCCCATGTGTTTCTAAGACTCACAGAGGCACGGACACCTCATTGTATTAATAAGAGAGAACAAGATCACAGCAGCCTCTCTGAGACGCATCCTGGCCAACTCATATGGAGGCAGTTATATGCTGAGCAAATCTATGAAGACTGTAGACATAGGTGTGTGTGCAGATAGGCATGTATGTGTAAACGTGTACATAGGTGCGTGTGCGGGTGTGTACATAGGTCTGTGCATGTGTAGATGTGTACGCAGGTGTGTGCAGATGTGTACACAGGCGTGTGCATGTGTAGATGTGTGTGTGCATGTGTAGACACGTACATATGCATGTGCATGTCCAGATGTGTACATAGGCGTGTGCATGTGTAAATGTGTACATGGGTGTGTGTGTAGACGTGTACATAGGTGTATGCAGATGTGTCCACAGGCATGTGCATGTGTGAATGCATGTGCATGTACACATGTTTGGAATTCTGAAGGAAAGAATGCAACCTGGAATTCACATCACAATCCGGGGAGTCAGCCCTTCTTTTTCAACTTTTATTTTTATCCTTTTTTACATGAATAAAAATAGCAATTTTTTGCTTTTGCCGAGGCTGTTGCTGACCGTGGTGCGGGGAGGGTGCTACACGCATGTGGGGCAGGACGTGGGCCATGACCTCCCACGGGAGGGGACAGGGGACATTTCCCACCAGGCTGTGGCCTGGGCACGAGACCATCAGGACCAGGCGCCTGTGTGGCAGGACAGGCCGCCGCAGGGGGTCCAGGCGTGGGGGGCTCTGAGGAGCCCTGGGTGCCCCGCCGGCCCAGCCACAGGTGCCGTGGCCTCCCGCAAGGCGGCTCCGCAGCCGCCCAACCCCTGGGCCAGCGCAAGCCTCTGCCGGCTGCCCAGACACGGGGCAGGACCAGGCAGGGTGGAGCACCCTGGGGGGCGGGAGGGAGCACATCCCACTGCCCGGAGCTGACAGGGGCCTCGGTGGGGACAGCAGGTGGGGAGCGGGAAGGGAGGGCGTCTGCGGCCAGGCAGGGATCCCCCAGACCCTCGTAGGGACGGGAGAGGAGGGGTGCGCAGAGACATCGCCTGTGGGCCAGAGCCACCTGCAGCACCTCCTCCGTGGCCTCCGCCCTGTGAGGCCGGGCTGGGCTGACCTCTGACGGAGCTTCGAGGTGGGCAGGGTGGGCCTGAGAAGCAGATGGGGCAGCCAGGGGGGCGGGAAGGGAGGCTGTGAAGCTCTCAGGGTGGGGGGGCGTCACGGGGACGGCCGAGCCGAGTGGCTGCCATGAACTGCTGTGCCCCGAAGGGCGGAGTCTGGGGCAGGTGGGACCCTGTGGGGCCGTGGACTCGGCGTTCGTGGACCTGGCGTTCGTGGACCCGGCATTCGTGGACCCGGTGTTCGTGACACATTTTCTCCGTGTGATACTAAGTTTTAAGTTTCTTAATAACAGTGAGTGGCGCGACAGGACTTTCAACGGCTGTGCGTGAGCGGGGACAGGGAGGAAGCCACTCCTGGGCAGCTGAAGCTGCACGGCGACTCTTCCCGCAGGCGTGTGCACGGGGACAGCCACCGGCTTTCCAGGCAGGGTCACGTCTGCCACAGGCTGGCCGGGTGCAGCCACAGAACTGCTAGGACGTCCAGTTAAACTTGAACGTCAAACAACCAACGGATGGCTTTTTGCTGTAAGGACATCCCGAATATCGCATGGGATAAACCTACACGAAAAAACCATTAATTATCTGAAATTCAGATTCATCGGGACGTCCTGTATTTTGTCCTGCGACCCAACCTCAGGACTGGGCAGAGAGGTTCTTGCTGGGCCCCGCTGCCGCCCGAGACCGCCCACTCTGTGCCCAGGAAGGCCTGGGGCTGCCCCTGCCCAGAGCCACGGGGACCCAGGGCAGAAGGGAGCAGGTTTAGAGGCATCGGAAACAGGTGAAGTGAATTTACAGCCGTTGTCTAACTGATGCGCGACCTTCCAGAACACAGACCAACGCCCTCCTCCAGGACGGGCCTGCAAGGGCAGCGCCGGGCCTTGGGCCGGGAAGCCCCGGAGCTGCCAGAGTGAGGGTCAGAGGAGAGGTTTATCTCGGCCGTCCTGTCTGCTTTCAGAGTACAGTGTGGGTACCTCATGCATGTGCGTGAGGTCCTCTAAATAACACAGATCCCTCCACAAAACCAGCTGACGTGGGTTTTACTGAACGGCATACGCCACACAACTGCCCTCACTGCGGCACCAGTGCGCAGGGCTGGCTGGTCCTACCTCAGAAGCCCTAAAACTAGGAGGTAGTGGGTCCTTTTGGCTGCAGCCGGCAAATCTCCAAAGCCGTTGGTTGTCAGGGCCTCGTCCCTCCACGGGGAGGGAGCAGCAGGTGTCCTGGGGCCCAAGGGCTCGGCCCTCCCCACGCCAGGGTTGGGTCTAGGCGGGGCCGTGGCTCCCAGCAAGACCCTGAGGACCCGTCTGTCCACGTCCGTCCCGAGCGAGGCCTTCCCAGGGTCAGCTCTGCCAACCTCAGCCCTGGCCATGCCCAGGCCGCTCTCATCAGGGAGGTGGGACAGGCTCTCACTGTGCGCTCTCCCACGGCAGCGGATGTGCTATCCGGCCCACGCCAGGGAGGACCACGCTGTGTCCACCTATGCGTGAATGCAGGGCTCAAGAGGGGGCCCTGAGGAGAGGCCGTGGCCCCAGCCACACCTAGGTCGCGACTGAGGCATGAACGTGGTCCAGAGGCGGCTGCTACAAGACTTGTTTCTCCCAGTTAAGACACACGGAGTGCGTGGGCACCCGCGGTGTTTGAGGTGTGGCTGTCAGCAAGCGGACGGTTGTGAGTGTCCGTTGGGGTTTTTGTCTTTGGTGACAATACAGCATGGGGTCACCGTGAGAAGCCGTCCCCGGAGGGTGTCAGCAGAGCCAAAGCCCAGGCCAGCCGCCAGGGGCTTCCCTGGGATGAGAGGACGAAGCTCGGGCTGCGCGGCCCAGGCCGGCGGTGCTCACGGGCAGGGTCGCACTGAGCGGAGGTGGAGAACCCTGAGGGGCGCCAGGCCCCCAGGCCCACGCACAACCCTCGGCCCTGGCAGGGGGCCAGGCGACCCTAGTGGAGACGGCGGGGCTCGATGTCCCCAGCACGCAGCAGCAGGAAGCAGGACCTGGGCTGCACGGGGCCCAGGGCGGGGCCCACCAGCCAGTCCTCCCCAGCGCTGAGGACGCCTCCACGGAGGAATCTGGCTGTGGGAGCTTAAGGGTTAAGGTCCAGGCCATCCAAACCGAGGGCAACATCTGGCCACACGCGTGGCTGTGCCCAGCCCACCCGCCAGCCCGGCTGCTCCTCTCCGCAAGAGGCTCTTTGAGAGTTTACGTGACTGGCTCGTTCCACCCAGGGACGTGGTGCATGGCTGCGTGGGCCGAGAGCGGTGGGCTGCCACGGCCAGTGGCTGGGGACCCCGGGCCGGAGTCGGCGCCCTGTGCCCGCGCCGGCCTTCTCTTCCCTGAGCCTCATGGAGACCCAGCCGCGCGGCAGGGACCCGGCGGAGGGAGCCCTGTGCCCACCCGCTGGCGGCCCCACGGCGGACGCCACGAAGGCCTTCCCGCCTCCCCCAGAGGCCCGCGGGGGCCGCCGCTGCCCTCCGCCGCGTCTAGGAAACCAAACACATCCCCGACTTGGCCGGGGAGGCCGCCTCCCCCGCGGAGACCCCCTTCATGTCGTCCGGCATCTGCCCGTCCTCGCGCCACACGTTCAGCTCCCCGAAGACGCCGGTCTCGATCATCTCCTCCTGCCAGGGGATGGGGCAGTTGCCGGTGGCAAACTCCTGGAAGAAGTCCGTGTCCGTTTTGTCAAAGACCACGCCTTTGACCGTAGAGAAGGCACCGACGTCCTGGATGTTCTTGGCGTAGACGGTCCTGGAGTCCGGGATGAAGGGCGGGATCAGCATCCCTGTTTGGAGACAAGAAGCACAGACGCGGCGGGCGCGCAGGTGAGCGCAGCGGCCGCCCAGGAGGACGCCTGTCCCCGCAGCCCCACGAAGGCACAGGGACCCGGGCTCGCGCCTCGGCGGACTGAAGAGCCGGGCATGCGCAAGTTGGTTTGGAGGTTCCTGGCGGAGGGACCCGCCGGCGCCTGGTTCTCGCTGAGTACCCCCAGAAGCAGTTCCTTCCGCCCCTTCCACCGGGGCCTGGCCTCCCGAGCATCCCCCCAACCCTCTCGCAGACCCACGCCCGGGCCAGCCTCTCGGGTGGCAACGTCATCATCCTCGCGGGCACCGCACATCCCAAGCTGAACCTCGCGCCTCCTCTCCAGAGCCGGCTGCTCTCCAGACGCGCGCATGGGCCCCGACTCTCCGGCCGCCAGACGCAGAGCGTCCGTCACAGACAGCTCCCCGGGGGCTGTGCTGTCTCTGCGGTCACGGTGCGTGTGCGGCGAGCCCTCCCACCCGACCGCAGGCTCCCAGAGCGCGTCCCCTCTCAGACGCACACGCACAGCGCCAGACCCTCAGCCTGGTGCCCGGCTGGAGACGCCGCCGTGGTGGGTGGGGTCACACCTCCGGACCCACACCCCGGAACCCGACCTTCAGCGCCTGCGCAGACCTGGCCCGTTAGCGCCCAGTCCAGGGTGCGCGGGGGTGAGCGGAGGGTTGGGGGCGTCCCCAAGAGCCTCGGGTGTCCCTGCCCTGCGACCCTGGCCGGCCCCCTCCCCCAGTCCGCGCGTCCCACGGTACCAGCCTCCAGCTGTCTCCAGTTAAGGTCTTTGAAGAGGGGGTGGGCGCGGAGCCCGTCGCAGCTCTGGTCTCGGAACCCCAGGCGCCTCTCCGGGTCCTTCTCCAGCAGAGCCTCGCAGAAGTCCTTGCTGGGCTGGCTGAACTTCTCCGGGAACTTGACGGCCTCCGACATGATCCGCTGCTTGAGCTCTTTGTTCTCCACCTGCGTGGCGCGGAGGGGTTAGGGTTAGGGTTAGGGTGCAGAGGGACACGACACTACACGCCCAGCATGGACACCGCGGGGAGCCCTACCTTCTCTCCTCGGGCTCGGAAGGGTCCCCTGGCCGCGATCATCTCGTACAAGGTGACGCCCAGGGCGAAGTAGTCCACGGAGAAGCCGTATTCTTCGCCCCGCAGCAGCTCGGGAGCCATGAAACCTGCGGGCGGAGCGCAGCGCGGTTCAGAGACGCGCTCTCCCGCCCTGGCGATCGCGGAACGGGGGCTCCACACACGCGTATGACCCACAACACCCTCTGCTGGGGGGCTGCCCCCACCCTCCGCCTGGTGCAACTGCGTCCCAGTTGCGACCGTCAGAAACGTCTCCAGACATGGCCAGACATCCCGGGTGGGGCTGCCCCTGGCTGAGCACCCTGCTCTGCGCGCGTGCGCGGCGTGAAGTCCCACCGCCCTCTCAGGGCCTCAGACTCGCGGCGGTGGGAAACCCGTGATGGCGAGCACACACGGCGTGCGCGTGACCTGGGGCAGGTGCGGGACAGGCGCGCGGCCCCATACCCAAGCCCGGACGTCCCAGGCAGGTGGACTGTCCCGGCACCACACCCTGGCCCGGGCCCTGCGCTGCCCGCCGGGAGACCGAGTGTGCCGGCGCGGCCTCCGACAGCGCTGCAGGCAGCTGGCGCGCTGCGTGCGCCCGCGAGCACCCGCACAGATGCAGCGCACGTGCCAGCGCTCAGCCTCGGGAGCCGACGCCCTGCGAGCTCAAGTCACTCGCTAGAGGTGACGCAGGTGTCAGGACGGAGCAGCTTCCACTCTGGGCCCTGCAGCGCCCGCACCTGCGCTCCCGCCAGCCATGGCGCCTTCAGGGCGGGAGTGGGGCAGGCACTGATCCACCTGCGCGTCTTTTGCCACCTCTGAGTCCCTCAGGCGGAAAGGGTCGGTTCCCCGACATTCCAGGGCGCCTCTGGAGGTCGCGGGCCTTCCTTCTCCTCCGCCTCTCCCGCCATTCCCGGCTGCTGCGTTTCCTGCAGCGTTTCTTTGTTCCCAGATGACGTTGTCTTTCTCATTTGCCTGGTTTTCTTCATACTTGTCACCAGTGCACCCTAAGTTCCGCAGCCGTTCTCCAATCCCCTGACACATTCTGATTTATCAGATATTTCATCGATTTCGTCCTCACGAGAGAGTCTTCTGGAACCTTCTCCCCTGCTCCAGTCTGGACTCAGGGGCTCCTAGCCGGTGTCCCCGGGTCGTCCGTGTCCTGGGCCCAGACGCGGCCCCTATTCTAGCCACATCGCTTCTTGCATGCGGGAGGTGCGGAGCAAGCACATTTCTGAGAACTTTCATATCTGAAAACGCCTTTATTTTACCTTCATATTTAGCTGATAGTCTGGGCATAAAATTATAGGTTGGAAATCATTTTCTCTCCGAATTTCTGGGGTGTTTTCCCGCTTCCAGCACCGCCGTCCCCTCCTGGAAGCTTGTCGTGTCTTCTGTGTCCTGAACTGTCGTGTCTGTTTCAGTCCACAGGCGGATGTTTCTGACATGTGCGCTCACCTTGCTCCACGCTGCGGGTTTTCTAGAACTTTCTCACTGGCGTCTCTCCCGTTCTCCCCTGCGACGACCAGGCCAACATTGGGCTTTCTGGACTAGGCTTCCACTTTTCCTGTGTTTCCTCTCCTATGTTGCATATTTCTGTACTCTGATCTACTTTCTGGGGGAAAACCCAAATTTATCTTTCAGATCCTTTGGGCGTTTTGTTTCTCCCATATTCTTTTATTTTCCAAAGCTCTCTAGAAGTTCGTTTTCATCGCATGCTGTTTCTGCTTTGTGGACGCGGGGTCTCCTCTCACTTCTTGATGATGTTAGCAGGTCGGGCTCTAAACGGGCCCCTCCCCTGAGAGGGTTCTCTTGGCCCCTGCTCAGCCCCAGGCTGGGCCCGGGCAGGGCTGGGCCACTGCAGGCCCCAACACCAGGCGCCTCCTGGGCTCATTACCAGGGACACCCCCACGGTGTCACCTCCCTGCTTCCGCTCTCAGGCTGGTCATATCGTGCAAAGATGGGTCCTCTGTTCTCTGCCCTGGCCCTCGTCCTGGGGGCTGAGGTGAGGCCTGGGGACACCTGGACACACCTGAGCCCTCCCCCGGAGCCTCCGTTTGCCTGGTGCCCCCAGTCCAGTGTCCGCCGCCCCCTCCTCCACCTGTCATTGGCCACGGCCCTCCAGGCCCCGCCTCGATGCGCAGTGACCACAGCACCACGCCGCTCAGCCTGCCCTGAGCGCCCAGCACAGTAGCCCAGGTTAACCACATATCCACCGTGGGGTACTCTTGGCCATTGTACAGGTGTGGGCGTGTGGCGGCTTGCCCCAGGCCACAGGACACAGACCCGGGGCCACTTCCCCATCTCGACGGGCCAGCCAGCGTCTCAGGCCCGTGAGTGACATCGGGACCACGACAGACGTGCAGCGGGGCAGGGGTGGCTGCGTGGGGGGCAGTTTCCACGTCCCAAGGTAAGGTCCTTCCTGGCCCTTTAACGCGAGCGTGAGGGAGGCGAGCTCCACTATGCCAGTAAAGCTGCCGTGGCCACGGGACCGTCCTCCCGAAGGATGGCAGGAGTCACGTTCCCCGGAGCTCCCGGCCCGGACTCTGAGAGTGCAGGGAAGGCCCCCGACCCCAGGGCACTTGTCGTCTCCTTCTAGGCTGTTCCACAGGAGGCGGCTCTTTGTCTCTGGCCTCACGACACGCTGGCAGCAAAGCAGGTGACCAGCACTGGACGAGCCGGTGACCGTTTCCTAGCTGCTCCCGACCTGTCACTCATCTTCTTGCTGGAAACTCCCACGACAGAGCAGCTGCTCACCTCCCTCGGGGTCACCTGGGCTGGCGCCACGCAGCACAGAGAGTCGGCACACAGCTTCCTGTGCTTGGTACGCCCAGGCCGAGGTGCTGCGCAGGGCCAGGAAGGAGGAACCGGAGGGAGCTCCCCGGCCAAGCCGGTTTCGAGCTCTCATCGGACTCAGCATCTCCAGGTCACCGCGTGGGGTCATGGAGTGGCGGCTGCACTCACTGCCGACAGGGAAATGCGCGTGGGGGGTCTGGGCCCATCCAGGGCTCACGTCAAATCCCCAAACCAGCAGCACGGCAGCCACTGGACAGGCAGCGGGGGCCCTCTGGTGGCCAGTGCGGCCCTGGGCTCAGAGCACAGTGGGTCTGGTCCCTGCTGTCCTCGGGTCTGAGCTCTTCAAGTCCTGGCTTTGGGTGGTCCTGAGTCGCCCTGAGACACGGGAGGGGGCCCTGCCCAGGCACCCACGCCCGGGACTCGGTGAGGAGCGTGAAGGTTCGTGTGGCACCTCACCCTGCTGAGTCTGCTCATGAAGAGCAGGTACAGCCCCAGGACAGCTGCCTTCCAGAAAGTACTCAGACCTTCCATCGCTGGGGCACCTTGCACGGAGCTCCTGAATCGTGTGCCAAGTGCGGCCCGGCATGAGGGGTGCGGGTGTGGGCTCGGCCTCCCTCGGAGCTGGGGAGGCAGGTCACCCCCCTGCAGAGATGGCGGCAGGCGGGACAGACCTACAGGGCCACGGCACAGACAGACGGCACCTGAAGCGCAGGAGTTCAGCGGATTCGACGCCACTCTGCACAAACCCCGACATCAGCTGACAGCACCTTTTCCCCAAAGCCAAAACGACCCAGGGGAAGATGAAAACGTTCCCAGAAACCCCATCAGAAATAACCCAAACACATCGAGCCACCTGGAGTGTGGAAGAGAAGGAATAAGTGGTGTGGCCACTCCACGCCGCGCCAGGTACGACGGCCACAGCGCATCTCACAGTGAGCCGGTGCAGCGAACGCTGGCCCCAAAGGCTCAGAGGTCCAGCAAGTCATCCAAGCCGTGGCCGGGAGTGTGGAGCCGCCCGACCTGATGTTGCCCTGACGTTGCGGTCCCCTCTCCCCTGCGCCGCGGCTTCCCTTCCGCCAGGGCAGGGTGAGAGGGGAGGGACAAGACCAGGGCAGGGAGGCAGCAGGATGTGCCGGATGTGAGCCCCGACAGGCACACAGACACACGTGTGTGCACTCTTAGAGACATGCACACACGCATAACTGCACACTCACATACATAGCAACGTACACACCACACACAGAGAAACATGCAAACACAGACACACACATGCATGCACGACACACACATACACATAGACACACTTGCATAAACATAGTTGTACTCATGCACAGACACAGACATACACACACATGTGTGCACACAGACATATATTTGTGCACATGCAAGCACACTCGCACACATATGCATGCATGCATGCATACACATATACAAACAAGTACATACATGCACACAGACACACATGGACACATGTGCATGCATATGCACAGAGGCAGACACATGCATGCACACACGTGCACAGTTATAGATGCATGCACACAGATATGGATTTGCACACAAGGCACACCCATAAGACACACATGTATGTACACCCACACATAAATGCAAAAACATATGTTCACACGCGTACACAGACACTCACATGCACACACAAGCACACATGTGCACGTGGCACGAACGCACCATGTGTTGGTGGGTGCCCACGAGGGCTTTATTAAAGTTGGGCACATGCCCACTGAAGCCAGTCCCTGTGCCGTCACCCTGCGGCGTGGCCCATACAGTGACCCTCGGGCTCCGATTCCCACCCGCGGGCTCTCTGCACTGACTGGCTCTCTGGTGCCCAGAGCCACCGACGTCTCTGGGTCCCACTGGTCCCTGCCCGTGAGGGCACCGAAGCCAGCAGCTGTGACCACAGCAGGCGTGGTGCGCCCGACCGGCAGCCGTGTGTCGGACAAGCGTGGGGCTGTCTCCACGGCAACAACGAGCTCTCTAGCCGCAGGACACGGTGATGGCCCCAGTGTGCTCTGAGGGGTGAGGGAGCCGGCTGCACCCCCACCTCCTGCCACCCCCCAGGCCAGTGTGGCCTCTGCCCACCTCCGGCCAGAGACAGCCAAGCCCCGCCCTGCTCACAGCACGGAGCGCCCCACCCCGCCCCGCACACTCGCCTCACCTGGCGTCCCCGCGTAGCCCTTGGTCTTGGTCTGCCCGTCCGCCAGCTCCACTGCCAGCCCCAGGTCAGAGATCCGTACGTTGCCTGGAAAGCAGATGGGCCTGCGTCACGCGTGATCCACGGCACAGCAGCAGGCGCGGAGCCCACAGGAGCCCAGAGCCAGCCCCGGCACAGACGCACGTGCCCGCGAACACACACGCACCACACACAGCACAGCACACACCACACACACACATGCACACACCCCGCTCAGCCTCACACAGAGACACAGAGTCTCACACTCACACAGCCCCTGGCCGACTGCGGAGGGATCCCTCGGAAGCGCTGAGCCGGGCAAGCCTATCGCCGGAATTCTGGCGTGATCTGCCCAAACTTTATCCTCCCCGCGGCTCTGTCCCGCCCGGGCCACAGCAGCAGCTTTGCGCACACCTGCTCCTGCTCGCCTGGCGGTCGCCTGAGCCCAGGTTACTTTCCGACAGGCACCGGGGGACCCGCGCCCGGGCAGGAGGACAGCCCAGCACGCCGGGCTCAGGGTCCCACCACCTGCAACTGTCAGCGGCAGGTGACACCCCGTGATTCCAGGCGCCTCATTATGCACCGACTGTCACCGAAGCCCCTCAGAACTCAAGACGTCCCTGGAGACCCGCCAGCGGCCGCCCTGCTGCAAGGCGGCTGACGGAGCGGCAAACCTGCCGACTCTGCCCTGCGCAGCTCTGGCGAGTGCTCGGCACCCCGCCCGTCCTCGCGGGTGGCCGCGGCCGCGGGGAGGCGCCTCACCGTCGTTGTCCAGAAGCACGTTCTCGGGCTTGAGGTCGCGGTAGACGATCTTCCTCTGGTGCAAGTGTTCCAGGCCGCAGATGATCTGCGCCGTGTAGAAGACGGCGCGGGGCTCGGGGAAGCCAGGGTTCTCCTCGTCCACGTTGTAGATGTGGTACCTGTGGGCGGACCACGTGGGAGCCGTGGGCCCAGGGCGCGGCAGGGCGTGAACATGGACAGACAGGGAGCCGGCTGGAGGGACGAGGCTGGGCTGGCCGAGAGGTCCACGCAGCTGCCCGAGCTGCCCACGGCGTGAGGAGCTGGGGTCCACGACGCACGCGGTGACGTCCCCACCGCAGTCAGACTCCCTGCTGGGGTCTGCAGCCCGATGTCCCTTCCCGGCCTCCTCCCTCCCCGGACAAAGTCCCTTCCTCTGTCTTCCCGGACACGCTCTACAGAGGAGCAAAGTCCGGCAAGTGCGAGAGCCGCGTTGTCTACACCGGCAGCCCCAGGAGGGCCGATGCAGACCAGGCGCCGCAGCCCTGGCCGGGCGCGGTAGCTGGCATCTCGGTGCGCAGGGCTGGAGCGCGGAGCCTGCCCCTAGCACGTCCCCTCTCTCTGGGAACTGAGTGTGGCCCCTCACTGCTCCTCCGAGAGCAGGGCCACCCAACCTTGCTTCGAGGAAACTGGGGAGTCGGCGGGGAGTGGGGCGCACTCCGAGTGTTAACTTAATCCTCACAATGACCTTTGAACTCAGCTGTTATCTATCCCCATTTTACAGTCCGAGAAACTGGGGCCAAGAGCGGCCAACCTGTCCAGCAAGGGGTCCCACCCTGCTGGGGCCCAGGCCTGCGGAGCCAGGGCGCCTCCTCCCTGCCGCTGGCGGTCAGCATAGCTCCGGCAGGAACACGCTGTGCCCACCTCTGCTGCCACCGGGGTGGGCGGGACACGCTTCTCACGCCCCCCCTGCCCAGGCCCCGCCCCCCTCACGCAGCCTCCCACGGTGCACCTGCCACTCTGCACAGCTGCCCACGGCTGCTGGCCAGGCCGGGCCCAGACAGGGACATGGGGATTCTGCTGGGCGGGGGGCCTTTGCTCAGACAGCTGGGGGAGAGTGGTCCTCAGACAGCAGGGAAGGGGGCTCAGACAGCAGGGGGGGGCTCAGACAGCAGGGGGGGAACCTCAGAGAGGGGGTAAACCTCAGACAGTGGGGAGGGGCCACAGACAGCGGGGGGGG
>VBSM01001703.1:275222-289863 GCA_008086735.1 Cheirogaleus medius | reverse complement strand
TCGGCCTCCCAGAGTGCTAGGATTACAGGCGTGAGCCACCATGCCCGGCCCAGGTCTAACATTTATATCTTTCATTTTTAGTTAGGTTTTGCATTTGGTGTTGGGTGAGAGTCCAGCTTCATTCCTTTGCACGTGGATGTTCTCCCAGCACCGTCCGTGGAAAGGGCTGCCCTTCCCCACTAATGGTCTCAGCACCTTGGCAAAAATCATGCCACCCCATGGGCCAGAGCTTCCCCTGGGCCGGTGGTTCCGTCCCATCGGCCTCTGTCTGTCCTTGGGCCAGGACCACGGTTCTGATCATTGCAGATTTGTAGCAAGTTTCAAAGCCAGAGGTGTGTCCTCTGCTTTCTTCTTTTTCAAGAGTGTTTTGACCATTTGGGGTCAGCTGGGAGTCCATATGAATTTCAGGATAGGTTTCTTTTTTTTTTTTTTTTTTTTTTTTTTGAGACAGAGTCTCACTCTGTTCCCTGGGCTAGAGTGCCGTGGCGTCAGCCTAGGTCACAGCAACCTCAAACTCCTGGGCTCAAGCGATCCTCCTGCCTCAGCCTCCCGAGTAGCTGGGACTACAGGCATGCGCCACCATGCCCGGCTAATTTTTTTTTTGTATATATTTTTAGTTGGCCGATTAATTTCTTTCTATTTTTAGTAGAGATGAGGTCTCGCTCTGGTTTCGAACTCCTGACCTTGAGCGATCCGCCCACCTCGGCCTCCCAGAGAGCTAGGATTACAGGCGTGAGCCACCGCGCCCGGCCTCAGGATAGGTTTCTTATTCCTGCAAAACACAGGAATTCTTATTCCTGCAAAACATTGGGATTCTGGTAGGGGTTGCATTTAATCTCTGGGTTACTTGGGTGGTGCTGGCACCCTAACAATAGTGCCTCCCAACCCTGACCATGGCATGTGTTTCCACGTGTCTTCAGCCATGTTTTGTAGTTTTCATTGTGCTAGTCCTTCACCTCCTTGGCTGAGTTAATTCCTAAGTGTTTCATTCTTTTGATGCTATTGTGACTGGAATTGTCTCAATTTCCTTTCCAGATATTCCTTGTTAGTGTGTAAAAATGCAACTGGTTTTTCTGTTTGCTTCCTATCCTGCCAACTTCCTTATTAGTTCTAATAGTTTATTAGCGATTCCTTCGGATTTTCTGTGTAAGCCCGTGTTGTTTACAAACAGACGTCGTTTTACTTCTTTCGAATGCGGATGCCGTCGATTCCTTTCTCTTACCCGATCTCCCCTTGGCTAGCGCCACCAGCACCGTGCGGAACAGAGTTGGCGAGAGTGGGCATCGTGCCTGTCCCTGACGTTGGAGAAAAGCTTCTGGCTTTTCACTGTCGGGCGTGACGTTCACAACTGAGTTTTTATATATGGATTTAATTGTTGCAATGGTTCTCTCCTGCACCTAGTTGGTATTTTTAATCATAAAAGGGTCCTGAATTTTGTAAAATGTTCTTTCTACATCAGTTGAGATGATCACGTGACTTTCTTCACTGTGTTCGTGGGGTGCACTGCATTGACCGAGTTTTGCGTGTCGAGCCATCTTCGCATTCGAGAAGCAAATCCCACTTGGTCGTAGGGTGTAATTCTTTAAACACGCTGCTAGATGTATCTCACTTGCTGGTGTTGTGTTGAGGGTTTTCCATCAGTGTTCATAACAGACTGGTCTGTCTTTTACTTGTAGCGTCTTAGGCTGTGTTGTAAGGTACCGGTGGCCTCGCTGAATGAGTTAGAATGTCTTCCCTCTGCAATTCTCTGCAGAAGTTATTACTGGTGTTAGTTATTCTTTAGAAGTTTGATAGAATTTACCAGTGAAGCCATTAGGTCCAGAGTGTTTTTTTGTTGGGAGATTTTTTTTAGAACTGATTCAATCTCCTTACTAGTTAAAAGTCTACTAAAGTCTGTTCAGGTTGTTTTTAGGAATTTGTCCATTACACCTAGATTTATAAACTTATTGCCGTATAATTTTTCGTATTATTCTCTCATAATCTTTATTTCCGTAGAGCTGGTAAGAATGTCTCCATTTTCATTCTTGATTTCAGTAACGAAATCCTGTATTCTTAGTACCTCCAGCTAAAGGTTTGTCCGTTTTGTGGATCTTTTCTGAGTACCACCTTTTGGTTTCATCGATTTTTTTTTTCCAGTTTTTCTATTCTGTTTATGTCTGCTCTAATCTTTATTAATATTTCCTTCCTTCCGTTAGCTGTGGTTTAGTTTGGTCTTTTTCTAGTTCCTGAACGTGTAAAGTTAGGTTGTTGATTTGAGATTTGTTTTAAATGTAAAGCTTATAGCTTTCCCATCAACACTGCTTTTGCCACGTCTCAAAACATCTTGGTATGTTGTGTTTTCATTTTCCTCTAAGTATTTTGTGATTTCCCTTGAGCTTTCTTCTTTGACTCACTGTTTAGGAGCGTGCTATTTAATTTCCATAGTTCTGTGAAATTTCCGGTTTTACTTCTGTTACTGACTTGTAGCTTCATCTGCTTGTTGTCAGAAAAGACAGTTCACATGGGATCTACCTTTTAAATCCACAGAGACTTGATCTGTGTGCTGGAGACTGTCCCAGGGCTGCTGCTGGGTAGAGTGAGCTGGGTATGCAAGTCTGTGAGATCTAGTGGGTTCATCATAGACTCAATTTCCTGACTAATATCCACTCTTGAGAGTACTGCATTGGAATCTCCTATAATTCAAGAACCATTTCTCGCTTCAATTATGTCAGTGTTTGCTTCATGTATCTTGGTGGCCTATCATTAGGTGTATATAAATATTTGTAATTGTTTTATGTTTACTGTATTGAACCTTTTATTAATATATAATATTCTCCTGTCTAATTTTTTATTTAAAGTCTATTTTGTCTAATATTAGCATAGTTACCCCTGCTCTCTTGCGGTAACTACCGTGTTTCCCTGAAAATAAGACAGGGTCTTATATTTATTTTTCCTCAAGAAGACACCCTAGGGCTTATTTTCAGGGGATGTGTTATTTTTTTTAAGTATGGTACAACAATCTACATTTATTCAAATATAGTTAAGTCGTCTTCTTCTAGAACATCATCATAACTCTCCAAACCCTGAATTCCATCCTGAATTTCTTGCAACTCTATTTCCTTTAGTACCATTGGCTCCAATCTCTCATGTGGAGCCATAGAGCTCTCATGGGGCAGATGAGAAGGGCTGCTCGTCTTCTTTACCGCTCCGCAATGAAATGCATGGGTTGTGCAGATACGCTGCGTAGCCACGCCCAACACTAGGTCTTATTTTCGGGGCAGGGCTTCTATTTCGCAAATGCTTAGACATCCTGCTAGGGTTTATCTTACGGGTAGGTCTTATTTTCGGGGAAACATGGTATTTAAATAAAAGAATGGAAAAAGATACTTCACTTTCAATCTATCTTTGGACCTAAAGTGAGTACCTCGTAGACAACGTATAGGTCGACCTTGTGTTTTTATCCACTCTGCCAGTGTGTCTTTTGGAAAATTCAATCCCTTTACGTCGAAAGTGATTGCTGACAAGGACGTCTGTTATTTCGCTATTTTTCTACATGCCCTTTAGCTTTTTAGCTCTTCCTTTCCTGTATCAATCCTCTTCTGTGTTTTGTTGGGTTTTTGTAGTTAAAGTCCGTATCTCATTTCTTCACTTTTTCAAAAGTAATTTCTCACTCAGTTTTGAAAAACAGCGCTCCGATTCGAATTTACACCAGCTCAACCTTCCATAGGCTGCGACAATTCTACTCCTTTATCGCACTGTCCCCAGCCCTCAGGCCACTGATATCACAAAATTATCTACTGATACATTCTACGTTCAACAACAATTCCTTTAAGTGAATCTGTCTCTTAAATTATATAGAAAACAAGACGTGGAATTACAGACCAAAGTTATAATAATACTACCTTTCAGGCTAATAATTGAGGCTTTAAAAAAATGCATTAGTCTCGTACATCACGTAGAAAACAAAAGGGGGCTGCAAGCTGTTATTTTTGTTTTGTTTTCTAAGTTTTTATATTTTTATTATATGTATTTTTTTGGTTTTATTTTATTTATTTATTTATTTTAATTTCAGCATATTATGGGGGTACAAATATTACGGTTATGTATATTGCCCATGCCCCCCTCCCCCCTCGAGGCAGAGCCTCAAGCATGACCATCCCCCATACATTGCACATCTTACTCATTATGTTTGTATATACCCATCCCCTCCTCCCCCCTCCCACCCGCCCAACACCCGACAAATGTTATTCCTATATGTACACTTAGGTGTTGATCCGTTAATACCAATTTGCTGGTGAGTACATGTGGTGCTTGTTTTTCCATTCTTGAGATACTTCACTTAGTAGAATGGGTTCCAGCTGTATCCAGGAATATACAAGAGGTGCTATATCACCATTGTTTCTTAAAGCCGAATAGTACTCGGTATATAGTATATATACATATACCACATTTTGTTGATCCACTCATGTATTGATGGGCACCTGGGTTGTTTCCACAACTTTGCAATTGTGAACTGGGCTGCTATAAACATTCGAGTGCAGGTGTCTTTTTCATAGGGTGATTTTTGTTCTTTTGGGTAGATGCTCAGTAATGGGATTGCTGGATCAAATGGTAGATCGACTTGTATCGCTTTAAGGTATCTCCATATTGCTTTCCACAGAGGCTGAACTAGTTTGCAGTCCCTGCAAGCTATTATTAAAACACCGGCTTTTATGATCTCCCCTGCACTCACCTCTACTGAGACCTCGCTCTCCCCACAGGACTTCGAGCTGCTGCCCAGTGTCTGCGCTGGCGCCGTGGGACTCTCCGGAGCTCCCCGCAGGGCGGGCCTGGTGGCGACAGGCTCCCGCGGCTGCCGCTTATCCAAGGATGTCTCAACGCCTCACTTGCGAGGATGGTTTTGTTGGACACGCGTGGAGGACAGATTTCTTCTTCCTCCAGCACTTTGAACGTATTGGCCTCTGCCTCGTGGCCTCGGCTTCTGAGAAAAAGCTGCAGACGATTTTACGGGGATCATTTGTGCGTGACTAGCGGCTCCTCTTTTGCTTTTAAGACTCTCCGTCTTTTGAAAGTTGAATCACGTGTCTCTGTGGGTCTCTGAGTTCACCTCACCTGGAGTTTACGAAGTGCCTGGATGTTTGTACTCATGTCTTTCATCACACTTGGTGCACTTTCGGCCATTGTATCTTTAAATAGTCTCCTTGTCCGTTCCTGCTCCTCTCGTCCTGAAGCCCTTTGGCTTGGTGGCCGCCCGCGGGCCCCTCAGACCCTGTCACTTTCCTTCCATGTCCTTCTGTTCTGCAGACTCAGTTACTTCCATCGTCCCATCTTCAAATTAGCTAATTCCACCTCTGAATCACTCAAACGCATTCTTTATTTCAGTGACTGTTCTTTGCAGCTCCAGATTTTTTGGGGTGTCTTTTTAGGTTTTCTCTCTCTTTATTGATATTTCCTTTTCGATCACATATCATTTTCTTGACTCTCTCCACATCACCCTTATTAACGTCTTTGAGCGTCTTTAAGACAGTTGTTTAAAGGGGTTTGTCTAGTGTATCTGCCACCAGGCCTGTTTCGGGGATGGTTTCTGTTGATCTGTTTTTCCCCTTAATGGGACACACTCCCCTTTCTGTTGAGAACCGACATTTGATCTGCTGGTGCAGTGAAGAAAAGCCGGCTCCCCCCCACCCCCGCCCCCCGGCGTTGCTTACTGGGTTTTGACAGTCGTGGTCTCGTCTGTGCCAAGGGTCGGCCTGAGGTGCAGACTTGGGGTCTCCTCAGGTCTATCCTGAGCCTCTCCCTGGCTCGAACGTCACCTAGCTCCCCATGCACACGGCTGGCTGTGGATGTCCCAGCCGTCAACGTTTGGCTCCCAAAAGGGGAAGGAGAAAAACAAAGGGATGGGAGTGAAGGGAGATGGAGCCGAAATGGACCAAAACTCACCCTGACGCACTGACCAAGCCCTCGGCTGGAAGCTGGGAGCCCCCAACAGACGCCCAGTCACAGCCCAGCTCCGACAGACGGTGGAGACACAGACTCCCAGTCTCCTTCTCCGCCACTTCCCAGAATCTCCTCGTGACCTTTTCCTCCTTCTGAGAGCCAAACCTATGAAACCCGTCTCAGCTGTGGGGGCCGTGGAAGAGCACAGGAGCACCCAGGAGGAAGGGCGCCCGTGGCCTCCTCTGACCACCCTCTGCCTGCAGGGCAAGCTCCCGACCCGACCCTGGGGACAAGGGCTGCCCCAGGCGCCACTCCCGGGCCGAGTGTGACGCGGGAGGAGCAGACAGGAGTTCTCTACAATAGCCCTGAATCAGAGAAACACAGAGCTTGTTTAAAATGCCCATGCGCGTTTTATTAATAAAAACTAACAGTGCCAAGTTAAACAAGTCAAACAATTAAAGTCTCTTTATATTCCATAAAATATTACAGAAAAGTTTATTTGTGTTTCAATAAAAAGACTATCGCTTTAGAACAGGCAGCCAACAGCAACTGTGCAGTTAATGGTATTTTTGTGAATAAATTTTAACAGAGACGACTGCCTGTCCTTAAATTCCTTTTTCTTCTTATAAAAAAAGAACTATTAAAAATGATTGACAAATTCTGAGTTAAAAAACTGTTAAAACATTCTCTATATTTAATTTCAACTTTATAATAGATTACAGGAAGATGCTTACGAAACAAACATTGACGTCTGTTTCGGTACATGTCTTTAAATGATAGACTCATAAGCATGTAAACAACTATATAATAAAAAGTTTCCAAACGCTGCCTGTAAGAAATCAGGCAAATTTTACCATAAGCAATAAACCATTCCAAGCCTTCCAGACAGTCTCCATAGCTGCGCCAGCGTGGCCATAAACTCTTGCCAAACGAAACAAAAACAAACAAAAGAAGCACTTTGCAATCTGTTGCTGCAATACAGAGAGGAGAAACGGCGTATAAACTCAATGGAATCTCAACAGCCCATGTAATTCAGGGGAAAATGAAGTCGTGACAGAATGCACGCTGCTCATCGCCTGGACGTGGAGCTCCGCCGTCTGCGTGGTTCTCGGGGCGCCGCACACTCACGATGTCAAGCTCGGCATGAGCCTTGCCGGGTGCCATCAGACGCGCTGCAAACAACGCACGTGGCCCGCAGCCCACATGGGGCGGTGCTTCATTGACACTGACGTGGATGGAGAACAGCTTCCTCAGCAAACGCAGCGAGAATTGTTAAGAGGCAAAAATAAACTCTTAATTAAAAGAAAGAAAGAAAGAAAACGAAAACACAAACCCTAAGGAGTAGCGAGAGGCCCTGGGCCGCGGGCAAGCACCACGCACACCCACGCACGCCTGGCGCAGACCGCGGGAGCAGCCCGCTCATCGGAGGCGCGTCTCCAACCGACGGCTCACCAGCGTCTTCTCGGGAGTCGGCCAAAAAGAAACAGAAAAACCCACGTTAAAACAGTTCCTCTTCCCTCGGCAGCTTCTCCTGCAGCTGGAGCCGGATGCCGCGCGAACGTCAGTCCTCCTCGTTCTCGTTGAAGTCGTCGTCATCGTCCTCGTCCTCCCCGACGTAGGACACCGGGGTCTCCACCCGGGAGCCGCTGTACTGGGACCCGTTGGAGCTGGTGGCCAGCGTCCCGTCCCCGCCGTTGGTCAGGTCACTGCAAGGACAGGGCCGGCGCGAGGTCAGAGGCGCCCGCGGCACGGGCTGGCGCAGTCTCTCCCATCACACCCACAGCGCAGGACCCGCGCCGGCCAACAGGCCACCTGTCCCCACCCCGCCCAGCCCGTCGTCCTGGACCCGTCACTGAGACGGGGACGGCGGCAGAGCCCCTGCGGCGAGTCCCCGCTCCCCCTCAGAGACAAACCGTGAGGGGCACACGCTCGACACCCAGACCCCTCTTCACCGCCCGCGCGGGGCGGGGAGAGGAGCGCGCGGGGCGGGGCGGGGCGGGAAGCAGGGCATCCGCTCTGGCCGCGTGGACGGAGCGCGGGGTCGGCAGCACCACAAAAGGCCACCGCTGGCCAGAGCGGACAGCGCGTGCAAACACTGAACACTAGCGCCAAACCACGGGCACGCGTGTCAACGCCTTGCACAGGCGTTTATCAACCCTGCACAGTGAGACTGGCGCATGTACTTTCTGATGAGCCACATGGCGAAATGACCTGGGAACGGCGAGGACTTCAGCCACGGGGCTGCTCGCTTTCCTCCTAATTGGGAACCACCCAAACACCCTTTCGTGAATGGCCACTGGGAAAACTGGTTTTCTTCTCAAACGGTGCTGGCTTTGTCTCCACTGACAAGTCTTAAAAGTTCCATTAATAAAAAGGATTATGTGAAGACAAAAGTCTGAAGATACCCGAATGCCACCCCACAGAGCAGCCCTACATGTGCACACACAGCTGGGGATGAAGAACCGAAAGAGACTCGCCACACATAGGCGCCGTCCTGGCTCACGTCACCGCCTCGCTGGTCCTGTGGCCGGTCGGTGACTCTCAGTCACAACCCGGCTCCCAGGCGAGTCGCGGCACCTGGACCCCACCCCGCACACTCACCCTGACGCACCGGGACGGCGGCAGAACATCCCAGCAGGGCGTGAGCGCGCCAGGCTTATAGATCAGCCCTGTGATCTGGACCTGTAGTTACTAATTTTTTATCTTTCACAAAATTAAACATTTTCTTAATATTTGGGATTAACATAAAGTAACTTATAATGCAAAACAATGAAATATAAAAGTTAATAAAACCATTGTTTTATTAATATCTGCTGTAAAAGTTGTCTTATATTTATCTTTAAAAACCTAAAATAAACCCCGGGGGACGTCATTCTGCTCTGTGGGACCGCGAGGTCAAAGACTAAATGTACTTTTATTTGAATAATAAAACTCCTTCAAGAATGTGGAAAACACGTACCATAGACTCTAAGATGGGAAAAGCACACAACAGGACTATATTTAACCTAGGACCTCAGACATGTTCTTAAAAATGGGGGAAACCTAGAAACACTGTTGCTTAGGCCACGCGGGGTCGTGGTGTTTGGGTGGTTCTCTCGCTCTCAAATTACTGGGTGCTACTTTCCAAAAAAATAAAAACCAGGTATCGCTTTTAACGTTTACGGAGACAAAGCCAACATGGGGACAGGCCCAGAGCAGCTGCAGTGGCCTCAGCAGACCAGCCACGTTCTAAATAGGGCAGGGACCCGGAGCCACATTCTAAACGGGGCAGAGACCCGGAGCCACGTTCTGAAAGGGGCAGGGACCCGGGGCCACGTTCTGAATGGGGCAGGGACCAGGAGCCACGTGCTGAACGGGGCCGGGATCCGGGGCCACGTGCTCAACGGGGCAGGGACCCAGGGCTACGTTCGTGCTCAACGGGGCAGGGACCAGGAGCCATGTGCTCAATGGGGCAGGGACCCGGGGCTACGTTCTGAAAGGGGCAGGGACCTGGGGCCACGCGCAGCTGGGCCGCCTCCCCGCCCCCGCGCATCACCTGGCAGAGAGTCTCATGCCATTGGACGTGGAGCCGGCCGTGGTGAGGAGGACGCCACCGATGGATCCCTGAGCCATCTCTACGAAGAGAAGGAACACGGTGATCGGCGGAGAAACAGCCACGCACACTGGACGGGCGGCCGGGGAGCTCGCGGACACCGCGGGCCTGTCAGGTGCGTCCGTGCGGCAGAGCGGGGTGTTGGTCTGCGGTTGCACAGCCTGTCTTTTCTGACGAAGCACGAGAGACCTCGAAACACGTGTGTTTACTTGTAAGCAACAACCTCGTGCTGCCGTATCGGTGCCATGTCCCTGTCACACAGGTGATGGGGACTCTTCTTCACGCCCCCGACGGGCCCCGCTGAGGGCAGACGGGGGGCGAAGGCTGTGGGCAGGAGTCCTGCCAGCGTGGGCCACGGGGCCCGAAAATGCTTCTGATTACTTTGTCAGGGACCAACCAGCTCGCTTTGGGGGAAAAATCATCAACCTAATCACACTCCATGAAGAATTTCACTTTCTCCTGCTTTTGGCCTCGCCTCGAGGGGAAACCCTGACCTTCCTCTGTAGCTTCGCCCTACAAACCACAGCAGCGCGTCCACAAACGCCCCTCGCGGACGGAGACCCCCATGTCCGAGCAGGTGAGGCACCGGTGGACCCGCCCACCCCGCCCCTGCAGCCGTCCCCAGCACGGCCCCTCGTCTTTGCGCCTGGTCCTGCGCACTCGCAGGGGCGCGGAGAACAGGCACCAACGGGGGCTGGGGCCGGTCACTCTAGCCGCGCACCCTCGCCAGGGCCACCTGGGCGTGACTGACCTGTCACGTACGGTTCCAGAGCTTTCGGCACCAAGCTTCTCGCCACTTTGAGGTCATCCGCGGAGCAGCTGCCAGACTCCAGCCCGCAGGCCATGCCCATGCGCTTCAGCACCTCGATGTCGTCGTGGATCTCGAACGTGTTGTCGAAATTGAACAAGTACTCGAACCTGAGGGGAGAGGCAGCCCCGGAAAATGGAGGACGGGGTCTCCCAGACGGCACGGCCCCGCGGGAGCCCCCGTCACTGAGCCTCGCCAAGATACCACACTCAGGCCAGGCACAGTGCTCACGCCTGTAATCCTAGCACTCTGGGAGGCCGAGGCGGGAGGATCGTTCGAGGTCAGGAGTTCGAGACTGGCCTGAGCAAGAGCGAGACCCTGTTTCTACCAAAAATAGAAAAAATTAGCCAAGCGTGGTGGCGCATGCCTGTAGTTCCAACTACCAGGGAGGCTGAGGCAGGAGGATCACTTGCGCCCAGGAGTTTGAGGTTGCTGTGAGCTAGGCTGACACCACGGCG
This sequence comes from Cheirogaleus medius, assembly GCA_008086735.1. Lineage (NCBI taxonomy): Eukaryota > Metazoa > Chordata > Mammalia > Primates > Cheirogaleidae > Cheirogaleus > Cheirogaleus medius. Next base: position 279,089 of record VBSM01001703.1, on the reverse strand, counting down.
CTCTAGCCCGGGCAATAGAGCGAGACTCTGTCTCAAAAAAAAAAGGGGGGGGGACCACACTCAGAAATAAACAGCAGGCGGGCTCAGGTCACAGCACAAACCACTGTGCACAGCGAAAGGCAGGATACACCCCAGGGACACGCTTGCCAGCCCGCGGCAGTCTGCAAACCTTGGCTATCGTATGATATTTCAAAACTCGTCCTAGTAAGAATCCTAACCGGCTTTAGCTCCCCTAGAGCTCCCGTCCCGCCCAGGACGTACTTGTCGTTGGAGATGCTGCAGTCGATGACGGTCTTCTTGCTGGTGTTGACGATGATGAAGGGCAGGTGGATGACCGAGTTGGGCGGTGGCGGCCGGCTGGCCTGCTGCTCCGCGTGCCGGTTCCTCTGCACGAGGTTCTTGAAGGCGATTTGCTGGGAAGGAGGCAGCCGTGGGCACTTGGCCGGCAGTTGCTGCGAGCAACGTGCCACCCCCCAAGGGCCACACACCTCTCCCTGGAGCACAGCCCCGGCGCCCGACACTGCATGAGGTGAGCTCTGAGTGCGCAGGAAACCGACACTCAGAATCTCAGAGACTCGACTCACCACGCAGGAGCGCACCCTGCCGCTGGCAGATGCCGGAAAACCGAGTCAGTGGAAAAATGATCTCCCAGGTAAATATTTTCTTACCTGTAGAATAAGCTCTTGAAGTTGAGACTGTTTCTGTTTTATTCTTTCAAGTCTTCTCTGTCTCTCCACCTTGAAAAACAAACCGCAATTGTGCCCTCCACACGTGCAAAACCTGCGCTCCCTCAGCACCCCGACGTGCACCTTGAATCCAGTCGCAGGGACACGCATGCGTCTAGAACACGGCACATGCTCAGACACGGCTGAGTCTTTCTTCCGTTTCCAAGCTACACTTCCCTTCTCTCATCTCTTGCATCTGGCTATGACTTTCTTTTTAAAAGATCCCACAAACTAGGAGTCAGAATTAACAGCCACTGGAGTCTGACACATTCTAGTAGGCCAGCCGTGCCCCCTTCCCGGCCGACACACCTGCACGGCCAGGCCAGGATGGGGCGAAAGGCGCCCTACGCTGGGCACGCAATCGTGACACCAGGGACCGAGGGTGCGGGGATCCTGCAGCGGCCCCACCCAGGGTGCTCGCAGCCGAGACCCCGCGGATGACAGACGGGCGCATCTGCGCGTGCGCGGCACGGAGCTGGCGGCGCACCTCCAGGTTCTGGCATTCCTGAGCGGAGTTGGTGGGGAGGCCGATCCACCGGATCTCCTTCTTCTCCTTGGAAATGATGTTCATGGCCATGAGCACGTTTAAGGCGTCGTAGACCCGCCGTCGAATGTTCTTCTGGTCGTAAGCCTGGGGAGACGGAGGTAACCGTCCAGATGACGCAAAACCTTGCAGAGTAACATGGCGTGCTCTAGACCACGGGCACCCACCACCCACAGCTGCATCGTCAGCTCTTCCCACGGAGCCACGACTCTCCACACGTCTTCACGGAACCCCCAGTCCTGCACGGCTGGGGCCGGGCGGGCAGAGCCACGCCCGCGTGCTCACACGTACGGCGCCTCGCCAGCAACGCGCCAGCAAGTGGGTCAGGAAACATTGTTATGATGTATTTGGAATTTTCCGTACGTCTGTGACTGTTTCAAATTTGAAACCCGTGAACTGCGCCACCCCGTCAGGCCCCACCAGCCCTGGCCTCGCGCACTCACCGATTCGTTCGGCAGGATGTGGTTGTCGGCAGCGCTGAACTCTGCGACCAGCTCGTCCGCCACCTCGTTATAGGACGTGGTGCCCTTCCTCTGCACCTTCTCGCACACCTTCATGGAGAAGTGCCGCAGGCCCTTGCCATTCTTCTCGCCCTTCCTGTTGCGTTTCCTTCAAGACACAAAGGGGAACATACACGGCCGTGAGCACTGGAGAGTCAGCCGCGCACCGAGCTGCACTTTCCCCTGAAGCGTCTAACGCGCTACGTGAAGGGCCGAGCCCGAGTGCGGCAGGGCCCGCGGCAGGCCGGACTGCCCAGGCGGGCACGGGACGGCGGCTCCGCCCAGTGCCTGCACCCTGAGGACGCAGACAGGTGCCCAGTGCTTTTAAAGGCCAAAAACTGAGCGTTTGCAAGGCCGGATCACGCCTCTGTGCTTTCAAATGCCAAGACAACTGGGCAGACGCCCCAGTGGGTGAGAATCAGCAGGTATCTGACACGTGTCAGTACGTTAAGCTCCGCTTTTCTACCGATGGCAAAGACCTCTGGAATTAGGAGACGTTTTAGTGTGAACCTGGCAGTTCTGGGGGCAAATTTCAGCAGGCTGTGACTGCGTAAGGCAAATGCTTAAGACTGCAATGGCCGCTTGACACAGGTGGAAACCGCCAGGTGCGTTCAGAGCAGGAGGAGAGCTCCGATCTGCGACCTCCGTTCAGTGACCACGTTAAAGACAAAGGCCCAAGGGTCTCATTGGCTAAGTCTGGGCACTGACGACTTTTGCTTTAGAACAAACACGGGTTACAGTTCCGTGTGCATGTTTGTAAGGACAGACATGCCGCTGACCTGGGGTCAAAGCGTTTCCACGTCAGACTCTGCTTCAGTTGAAGCAGCGGCTGAGCCGGAACCATCCGGTGGGGCTGTGACTCGAGGTGCAGGCAAGGCTAGGTGTCCCCAGTGCGGACAAGGGAACGCGGCGTGTCCCAGGCCCTGCTTGGCCAAGAGCAGCCGCCATCCCAGACGCCACGGCGCGGGCGGGCCTGGCTCCATGACCAAGGCCACATGCCCGACTGCGGTCTGCGCTGGGCACCACGGAACGTTTCCCAGTCCGGATGGGAGGACTCGCTGAGGGGCTCTGAGATCAACATACGTAGGAGCCCGTGGCACTGTCACGCAACACATGTGGCCGCGGGAGGCGGCGGGGGAGGCCTGCAAGCAGGTCTACGGCTAAGGGTGGGAGGGAAGTGCTCACCCGGCAGACCAAGGTGAGGAGTCGGAGGGCTGGCTCTGAGAGACAAAGTGAGTGTTGGGGGTGTGTGGGCTTCCTACCACGACAGTGTGTGACGCTGCCGGTCTCTGCGGCGTACCAATGACCTACAGTCAAAAGAGACAATTCAGAACAATCAGTCATTGCCCATGCCACGCCACCGTCCTCGCCACGCCTGGTCATCCACAGCCACTGCTGGATTTCGCTGACCACATGGGAAAAAGAGTGAGAGTAAATGCCCAGCGGCTGATGCCATGGGGCGTGCTGTGCCGCCACGTCTGCTCTGAGCGTGACCTCGTGTCCCTCCTTCACTCGTAGCCATAGGCGCCACAGAAAAAGAGCCACAGCAAATGTAGGACAACCGTGGCAGGTCAGGCATGGAGCGAAGCTCCCTCCACGCAATCTGTGACCACTGGCCACAAGTGGGACCATGAGGGTCAGGGGTGACAATCAGGAGTGGTACAAACCTCACACGTGACCTCAACAAGCTCCTATTCCCCTGCTCGGCAACGTAGGTGAGCATAACATTGTGGCTTCCGTGTTACGAAAGACGCGAAAAACAAACAAAAACCAATCTCGAAAAAAAGTCAAACATGGGGTAATAGCAGCTGGCTCGCCAGAACAGCCGCCCCTGGTGAAAACCGCCATCTGGTTTACATTTGTCACTGGTGCCTGTCCCAGCGGGAGCTCTCTGGGGAATGTGGAGTCCAGATAGTACCAGGCAGGACCGGGGAGGACTTTAGCGCTCTCTGGGGGAACGTGGAGCCCAGACAGTCCCAGGCAGGACCGGGCAGGACTCTAGCGCTCTCTGGGGGAATGTGGAGCCCAGAGGGTCCCAGGCAGGACCGGGGAGGACTCTAGCGCTCTCTGGGGGAATGTGGAGCCCAGACCGTACCAG
>VBSM01001703.1:257518-275122 GCA_008086735.1 Cheirogaleus medius | reverse complement strand
CAGGAGCGCCCCCACCCCAACCCTTGAGCGGGAGCCACCACCCCCTTCACCTGGGAGCCCCTCACGCCCCAAGAGCACCTCCCCAGCCATCCTCATTGGTTCCAGCTCCAGCCCTGTGGCCTCAACCACCTTCTGCCCTGAGAGCACACTTTCGTGCCTTAACTTCACAGACTCTGAAACTGAAATTGGAATCACCTCTGTGTGCGCTGTGTGACTCCTCTTACATAAAGAACCCCGAAACAGACGGAAGGAAACTGCGACGTCTGGGGAGTTACGCTCCGGAGGTAAAATTACAAACAAAAGGTAATTTTTATAATAAAATTCTCCTTTCTGGGGAGGGGGCTGCCCCACGGTGCTTCTGGGAGGGCTCGCATGGCAGCCGCAGCTCCGACCCGCGCTCTCTGCGCACACGGCAGCTTTGCGGACGCCGACAGCCCTGGGGCCTCTCCACCACGTGGAGCGCGCAGTCTGTGCACTAGTGCAGGTGCCGATGGCGGCCCAGGGACTAGAGAAGGTCAAAGACCCAACACGCCCCCCAGGCTGAGGACTGAGCCACCACACATCACTGCCAGCCAGTCCCACTGTTAAACCTTTGGAATGTAAAAAGGTTTGAGAGACATTGCAATTGGTGAGTCTCAATCCACAGCACAGGGCCTTTGCAGAGGGAGGCGATTCCAGGCTCCACTCAGACAGCTGAACCCACATCAGTGACGTGACTTTCAGACTGATAAAGTTTAAAGCACATCAACAAACAATTTTCATGCTAATTTTCCTCCCAGCTATCTATGCTGGCAATAAAAACGGAACTACCACTACAATTATTTTCCAAGACAAACTGCTCTGATGTACAAACAGCACCTGTAAAAATCAAACCGTGTGAATCACAAAACTCAAAGAAACTGGGCTCTTAGCTGTAATCGAAATGACATTTGCTAAGTAGCTGTGACGTGCCAGGGGCTTCCACAAACAGCCACTTCCAATGACCCTCAACATTCCACAAGCAGGAGACTGTCCTGTTTCCCCGCAGGACGCTGAGCACCGGCAGCGCCAGGAGCCCCCAGCCCAGGAGTGTCTGCCCTCCTCACACCACCGCGGGCAGCAGCATGGGGCCTGTCACCAGGGGCCCTGCTCACGCCCTGGTGCCACCTCTCAGCTCTGCCACAAGCCACTCCCTCTTAAAACTCAAACACCGAGATCTGCTAAAGGGACCCAGGCGATTTCAGGTGTGTCTAAATAAATGCAAACAGCCGAAATGAATTTAAAATAAAGACTGAAGTGTGGAAATGACCAAAATACCCGTGGTGTGTGGTCACTCTTCTCTGATGGAAACGTCATTACGCAGCAAGGAGACCGGCCCACAGCACAGAGCTCCCCCGGGGCAGGGGACAGTGCTCCAGACGCAGGTTCCCGTCCTCCAGAGAGGACACGGCCAGGTGGGCCGGGGCAGGAGCACAGCCAGAGGGCTGAGGGGGCCGGGCCGGGGCAGGAGCGGAGGTGGCAGCCCCCCACGACCAGGACGGGCCAGAGCCTCTCGGGTCAGGAAAGAGTCTTCGGGTGCCTGAAGAAGGTCACAGAGGAAGGGCTGGAGGCCTCAGGGGCCGAGCCTGCATCCCACCCACGAGCTCCGGGCCCAAGCGAAAGCCACTTGACTCCTGGGGCCCTGACAGCCCAGGTGAGGCCGAGACGCCCTTGTATGACGGGCTCCAGGTTGGAGCCCACAGAGAGGGAAAAGAAAATGGACACAAAGGCAGGAAATGAACTCGGTGAAGAGCAGTGTTAATAACCAAAGCAGACTGCAGCCTGGGGAAGGAGGGGATGGCCATGGCCGACGTCCCCAGGTCGGGCCAACTCCCACCACGACAACCACCATCAGGTGAGCAGCCCCCACGAGGCAGCCCCATGACCCTCCGCCGACCCCCCTTGTGGCTGCGCCCTGCAAGTGCCCCGCCCCAACCGGAGCTGCAGCCCACACGCCCTGCACGCCGCGCCACCCAGTGCCCCGGTCGACGTCCTCACAGGCTCCGCGTGGCCCCGGCGCCTTACCACTTGCTGGGCAATGTTGACATTGGACTGTCCGAAGGTTTTCGGCAAGAGCTGCTTCCCCAGCGGGTTTACCGTGGATGGGTGAACGGCCACCAGGGACACCACGCCTGCAACACAAGGACACGGGTCAGCGCGGAGGCTCTTTACTAAATTAAGGCTAAAAGTGGCAGTTTCAGGAAGATGAGGCTTCCAGTTAGAAATTCTTCCACTTTTACCATTCAGACACACGGCTCATCTGCAAATATGTCCACTAAGCTCAATTCCCCACTTGGAAAATGTGCAGAGGGCTACGCCGACAGGACACACGAGCTCTTTCCAAATGGCCGGCTCCTCCCCAGCACCACACGGGGGCTCCGGCGATGCCCCAGGGGCGTCCACGGCAGACTGCGCTGGGGCCACTCTGCCCGGAGAGTCTGAGAGTCCAGCACAATCACAGCATGGAATTTTAAAGTTAACTTTTACCCCAGTGTTTCCCTATATAGTTGCAAAACCAGTTCAGAAATCTAATAAATCCGCTTCTCCTTAAGGAGAATCACCTGTCTGGCTGCCACCTCTGGACACACCCGACAACCTGAGCAAAGGTGGAGCGGGGACCGACCCGCGCAGAGACGCAGCCCTCGCCCCTCCGAGGTGCCATGGAGAGTGTGTGCACCAGCGCAACAGTGAATAAATATCATGAAATGTTTCCTTCACGTGATAAATAGTAAAACGAATCAGAATTGATAAAATTCAGAAAATTGGACTAGAGAGCAGAGAGGCCCAGGCGGTGGCTCCCAGGGGCGCGGTTGAGGCGGGTCAGGAAACCACGAGGCTGGAGGGGCCTCAGGCAGCGGTGAGTCCTGGAAAGGCCCGGTAGGCCGTCCGGGGCGAAGAACAACAGTGATTTCTGGGTCCCGACAGCACCAGGAAAAGAGAGATTCCCACCCTACCAAGGCTCTACCCCTTGGGTCTCTCTAAGACATCGGCCTGCCCCACCCATGCCACCTGCCCCACACACTCCCTGCACCCGCCAGCCACCTCTCATCCTCCACCCACAGGCCCCTAGGACCAACACAGGCTGAGTGGGTGTCCAAGGGTTCCACAGCCAGGAAAGGGGGAGAAACAGGCGGAAGGAACCCCCCAACAACGATGTCGGACGCAAGCAGAGTGAGGGACCCTACAAAAGCTCCCCCACAACCACCCGGAGCCCGAGCCCCACATCGGCCGAGGGGAGGGTTTCTGAGCCCCGTGGACTCGCCAAGCATAGACAGGAACTGATGGGGGAGCTGGGTGGGGCACCCAAACCTGGTCAGAGATGTCCCTGCGTCACCCCACGGCAGGGACCGAGGGCAGGAAGCCTTCAGGGTAAAGCCGTCTGGGTTGGGGTTAAGGTTAGACACGGCCCTTCCAGAAGGGCCCTCACGGATCACGGCCAAGCACACTCCCAGCCCGGCGGTCAGGGGCAGGCCTCTCCCCTGGACACACCTAGGACCACAGGCTCTCAGGGCTCTGCCCACAGGGCCCCGTGCTGGGTGGGCTTCTGTTTCCACTGAGCGGAAACCCTTTCAAATACAAAACATGACAAGACAAACCACCTCATGCCAGGATGCCCACAATTAGCCATCATCACATCATAGTTCCTGTGCTTCCTGAAGAAGAGATAAAATGATAGTCCCTGGAGACCCCTGGTCCCCCCATGCCACCAGCCTGGGCTGTCACTCCACATCTAACACCCTCCCAGGCAGGCGCTGAGCCCAGGAACAAGGGCTGTTTTTGTGGCCTCATGTTGTACGCGTCCCGCAATTGCACGTCCGCCTTTCTGAGCCACCCAGCTGAGTCCCTGCACCGTCACAGCGCGATCCCACTACAAAAACACGGCTACATGGACATACGTCCTGCGAACACGCTGTTGGCTCCCACTGACTTGCGCAGGCGTGCACATGCGTGCAGGTGTCTCAGGCGCACCTGAGGTCTGGGTGCCTTCTGTCCAGGACTTCGGCCCCCCCCGCCCCCCGTGGGGCCAGAACACAACAGTGGTAGGGCTGCAGCCCCGTCTCCGCCTACTGTCAGCTCTGCGAGACCAGTCGCTTCCTGCCAATCTCAAGGGTGAAGTGGGGTTTCGTTTTCGTGTTAATCTGGAAACGTGGAAAGGATGTTTTACACACACGACCTTCTTGGGAGGGCTGACGGCACAACTAGCGTGAGTCATGCTGGCCTGGGAGCCAACTCCCCAGAATCCGCGTGGTTTAAACTGTAAAACGTATAGCAAAGCCTCTTGCAGAGCAACGATGTCGAACGGTTTTCATGTGTTGTTATAAACGGGGAATTCCTCTCTTGCAAGAAACCGTTTAAGATCATACATGGTCTCGCCTGCTAGGATCCACTAACAGAAAAAGAATTCTAAATCTATCACATTTATGTTTTTATAATTACTCATCGTATTTCACTAATATCTACAGAGTTCAAGATAAATCACGGGAGGATAAAGTTTAGCGTTTTCTCAAAAATAACTCTAACTGCACGTCCTGTTTCACGAGTCGCCACCCAGCCACGTGCTGGAAACACGGCCAAGCTCGCACCTTTGCCGCTCATGGGCATCTGAGCAGATAAAACACAACCTTCCACCTGAGCTACCACAGGGAGGACGCCCCACACCCTGCCCAGACCCCGTGCAGACTTGGGGAAACGGGTTCCACAGCTGCTTCCTGATGGGACAGGCCACATCCCTGCAGCGCCGGAACGGCGGGCCTGATGGGCAGGACACGTCACTCGAGAGATCCTGCAGGCTCCAACCACTTGCACAGCCCAGGTGCGCCCCTCGGAGCTCAGGGAACAGCCCCAGGGCAGCGCCCACCGCTTGGGAGTCATCGCACTGCCTTGGCCCAGGACAGGACAGCTAAGATGTGTCATCGAGGGGCTGAGGATGGACACTGAGCTTTAAATGTCCTTCTGGCCACGGATGGGGCAGGGAGAGAGGAAGCAACCCGGGGCAGCGTGCTGAGGGGCAGCCAGGAGGCACACCCGGTCCCCCGACATTGGCCCCCCCAAGGGCGGCAGAGACCCGGTGGAATCACTCATGACCCAGGGTGTGTCTCGGGGGGAGCAGCTGCCACGAGTCAGCAGTCCCGTGGCCACTGAATCATCCTCTCCCCACTTAGAATCCCGTCCTAAAGCTGCGAGGCGCCACACTGATGGGGAGAGAACACGTCACCGTCAGCCAGATGACTCGGGCAGCAGCGGCTCTGGGCCGAGAGTCCGTGGAGGAAAACCCGACCACCTGCCCACGCGCCAGAGCACTGCGGGAGCCAGGAGGCACCACAGGACCGGGTGTGGCCTGGCGCCCCAGGGCTTCCCGGCAAGAAGACGGTTTATCGTGTTGACCGTCAGCCACACGGTGTGGCAGTGCGAGGGAGCAAAGGTCACAACGATGGAGGTGGCGAGCAGCGCCACGTAGCCGTTAAACCACAACAGGAAGGGCCCTCATGACCAAGAATGGACGTCACCATGGCGGGACACGGCCACCGGCCGTCACAGACACAGCAGTGTCAGAACGGGTGCGCCAGGGCTGGACGCGGCCTTCAAACAAACGCACGCTCCCACCAGCACCCCAGGCCAGGCGCTGGCTTTGCAGCGAGCATCGGTCACTCCCACGCGGACCAGGTGCGGAGAGTCCCCCCGGCGCCACACGGCTGGCGAGGTCTCCTGGGCAGGGGCGGGGGGGCCCGGGCCAGAGCTTGGGACAGGCAGAGCAACCTGGACAGACGCCACCAGCTCCGCAGGGCACGGGCGTGTCCGGGAGGGAGAAGGACAGTGAGGCATGGGAGGCCTAAACCCAGCGACACCAAGCGCAGTGAGGACGTGGAGCGGCTGTGACGCCCTGTGACATGCAGCAGCCGCCTGGTGACCCGACAGTTCCTCGGCCCCTGCCCGGAGGATGAGCACGCGTGTCCATGCATAGGTGTCCTGCCGGCACCTGGCCACCAGCCAGCATCGGAGAGCAAGTCCCACGGCCACACGCCTGAGTCCGGTGCGTCTCACCCGGAGAAAAGCAGCTTTCTGACTCTGAGGGCACGATGGTGGGTGTCACGCATCACTCTGGTGACACTCCGCTGCACGGGTGCTAGAAAAGGCAGGAGGCCTGGGCCTGGGTAGCAGGACGGTGAGAAAGGTGGAAATGCGCAGTCCTGCACACAGGACTTGGGACGTGACGCGTGTCAGCCGCTGCGCACTGCGGCTCTGGAAGGCGGGAGCATGGCTGACGCGGGCCCTGCCCTTTTCTTCACAGCCTCAAGGAGTCGCGAGGAATCCCAAGATAAACATGGACATGGTGCACACCACTAACTAGGTTTCCTTAGAATAACGTGTTTACTGGCACCAGAGATTTTATCTATGTTCTTTCCAGACACTCTCTGCGTGTTCTTTGCTGTGACCTTGCGTGCCTTTCTCTGCAATAAATGCAGAGGTTGGAGACGTGCGGGAGCTCTTTGAAAGGAAGAGAGTCTCTCCTTGTCCTCCAGCCTGAGACCGTGGTCCGGAGTGTTCTGCGTGGCACCGCGACACTGGTAGAGACGCTGGACGATGTCTACACCCCACCACCCAGGCGTCCGGCAAACACCCGCCTCGCACCGCCTGGGCTCTTCTGCAAGCAGCTCCTCGTGGGGGAGACCACCCTGCGCATCTGACCAGCCGAGGCCGGGCGCTCCCGGAGCAGGGTCCTGCCTCAGACTCCAGCACCTGCCCAGCTGAGACCCCACAAGCAGGAGGCCGCACCCTGGAAACAGTCCTGCCCCGGGCGTGAGCTGTCCCCACCGCTCCACCCCTGGAGAGCTTGGGGACACGGGAAGCCCAGTGGGGGTGGGGGGTCCTTTCTGAGGAGGCAGCAGGACCCCACTCTCTACTGGGGACAGCATCTGGAGCCACACCCTGCCCACAGCAGCGTCCTCGGTGAAGCCAGGGCCATGCCCCACACGCAGACGGACACCGGGTCCCGCCTGTCAGAATTCTCCACAACACGCCAGGAACCAGGCCGGGTGCCCACATGCCGGGGGCAGGAGAGGGGGGACCTGGCCAAGCAGAGACTTTGCTGTGCACCTTCGCAGACTTCAAAGCTTTGAAACGTGAAAATGTCGCTGACGCGGAGTCATTCTCTGAGGCGTCTGCCCGAGAGGTGGGAGCGACTGAGTGCCAGGCCGGGTGCAGAGCTGACCGGTCCAGGGCTCCCCTGGGGCAGAGCGGCCACGGCGACCGCCACGGCTGGGGACCCCTCCGGATGAGCTGAGCACAAACAGGAGACTGCGAGGACCAGGTCAAACGCCGCGCACGCTGCGATGGGCTGACACCAGAGTCAGTTCCGTCCTGATCCCCCCAACCCAGCTCTGTGGCTCAGGACTGAATTCGCACAGACTCGTCAGGGAGGACGGAAGGACACAGCCGCATGGGACAGGAAAGCTCCCTGGGTATGTCCGGACGGTGGAGGGTCAGAGTGAGCACCGTGGCAACAGACACCGTCGCTTCCAAGCCAACAAAACTGCGAACTTTTCCACTCGAGGGAAAGAGTCACGACTGAGACTACCGTGAAGTTTCAATGTCCAGTCAGCTACTGTGAAACCGCATTGCCTCCGAGCAGTCTGCAGTCACTATGCACTGATGAAACAAAAAGCTCCTAAATGTGAATCCTGAGAGGGTTAGGGTTAGGGTTAGTCTGACCTCCATCCTCAGGAAATGAGCAGGGAGGCGCCAACGGCAGCAGAAAAGCAGCCCCACAGCAAGTGCCAGGGTCGGGGTGGGAGGGCCTGGGCCAGCTCCAGCCGGGCCCGTCCTCCGCCTGTGCAGAGAAGAGCCGGGGGCCCAGGCAAGGCCCCAGGACACGCCAGCCTGGCCCCCCGGGGGGCCCACACGCCCCGAGCTGCAGCCAGCGCCAGGAGGCCACTGACCAGGGCCTTGCTGTCAAGAAGGAAAAGAGCCAGTTTCATGTCCGAGAGTGATTTGGAGCATCAGAAATAAGTGATGCTTGAACAGACCTGAAACCAAGTGCTCAGGCCCCTGCGCCCGCCAGGCTGACACAAACCACTGGGCATCACAGCACAGAGTGCACCGAGGCCTCCCGGCCTCCGCCATAAATTCCTCTCTGGACAGAGTGAGCTTTCCCAGAGTCCGTCTCTGTGCCATAGCGACCTGCACTAACCGCCTCGCACAGCCTCGCGGGGGCCAAGCATCCACATCGATGCTTCAAACAGGGGAACCCCCCTCCCAGCACCAGCCAGGAGTCTGTCTGTGCGGCAGCCGGGCGAGCACACATGCGTCCAGTTGGACGCATCCACCGTCCCACCTGGAGGAGAAGAAACCGCGAACCACGGGTCCCCGAAGAGACGTGGTTTTCACCCCCCAACCCCGTCCTCCTTGGAGTCTCGGGACCCAGAGACACGGCAGGTCTCCAGGAGCCGACACACACACAGCGGGCACGGGAGGGTGCCCAGGCGGGGCCAGGTGGGCGCTGCGGTCCCCGCAGACCCTCCCCCTCTCTGCAGGAGCGCGCAGGCTGCGGGAAGTGCCTGCGGGAGCCACACTGCTGGCGAGGGGCTCGGTACGCTGGGTGGAAGGAAGACAAATGATCTTTATTTTCTTGCTCACATTATTCTGCATTTTCTGAACCTTTGCAGACAGTAAATGGGAAACTGGGAAGTCAGAGCCCACAGCGCCGCCAGCGTCTGAGCAGGGCCCCACCCAGGGGGCGCGGAGCTCGGGGGCTCCCACGGCAGAGTTTGTAGTGAGCAAAGGCTTCCGCGCCACAGACACAGACGCGCCAGGCCCCTGCGTCACACACGGACTCACGTTGCAGGTGGGTCCTTACCTTTTCCCGGGCTCAGGTTCTGGTCTATGAAGACCTTGAGCTCTCCGTTGGCTTCAATTAGACCGGCCTGCGGAAAGTAACAACAGTGACAGTGAATACAGCGTCTGGGAGCAAATGGCAACGTTGTCAGCAACCGCCCTCGTCGGAGGGTCCATGAAGTCACACGGGACGACTCTCCGACACCAGGAGAGTGCCGAGACGCGGACGTGTGGGGTCACTTCGTGCCTGAAACAGCGTCTACCGGGAAGCGGCCGCGCCCATGGACTCCGCGTGGCCACAGCACCCGTGGAGCAAGAGCAGCAGGGGCCAAAAGCACAGCCATGGGGCGAGCACCTTGGGAAGGCGTCTTGCCCGACCGTCACCCTCGCTGTGTCTGCAGCGAAGACAGTGAAGCCTTTCGTCCTCTGCCTACTCTCGGCAGAACCTCAGTCCCCGGCTCTGCGGCAGAAACACTGTCCCAAGAGGCGGTGCCGGAGGGACAGCCTCTGGGAGTGGCATGTTCACAGCACACACGTGGCGGAAGCAGCCAGGTGCACATGCGGTCAGCTGTGCACGGCCCGCACCTGGGCGGTGAGGCTGGGAGAGGTGGGGTTGGTGGATGCCACAGAGTGTGAAGCGTGAACACACCTCACACACCCAACGCACTCTTCCACACAAGCAAGTGAGGAGCAAGCTGTGGCTCCACGCTGGAGGTCAGGAGTCACACGGGGTCAGGCAGCTAAGCCCAGCAAGGCCACTGGGGCAATTTCCTGGACTTCTTGAAAACTCCACCTTCCTTACCCAAAGGAAAAAAAAATTTGCACTTGAATGTTTACAGCAGCACAATTCACAACTGCAAAGATGTGGAAACAACCCAAGTGCCCATCAGTACATGAGTGGATTAACATAATGTGGTATGTGTATTCCATGGAGTTCTACTCAGCCATAGAAAAAGTGGTGATCTAGTACCTCTTGCATTTTCCTGGATGGAGCTGGAGCCCATTCTAAGTGAAGTGTCCCAAGAATAGAAAAACAAGCACCACATGTACTCACAAGCAAATTGGTACTAACTGACCAACACTTAAGTGCACATATAGTAATAACATTCATCGGATGTTGGGCAGGTGGAGGGGGGCAGAGGAGACGGGTATATTCACACCTAATGGGTGTGGTGTGCACCGTCTGGGGGACAGACGCGCTTGCCGCTCTGACTTGGGTGGGGCAAGGGCAATAGATGTAACCCAAACATTTGTGCACCCGTGAAAATTTTGAAATAAAAAACAAAAGAACTCCACTTTCCTACAGAAGATGAGGAAGAGGACAGTCGCCTGCGCGTTCCTGAGCTCCCCAGGACGACGGCAGGTGACAGCCAGGCAGCTCAGAGAAGACCACCTGTGAGGGACCAACACGTTCCAACTGGGCACAAGACCGCAGAGCCGCAACGTCCAGGCCGTGTGCTCTGCTGCGGCGCAGCCTTGAGGACAACTGCCACAGGGCAAGACCCCGCCTACGCCCGGACGGCACCTCCCGATGCCACCGCACACGACGGAGCAGCAGCACTGAAGCCGCAGGTGCTTGGGCAGAGAGGACTGTGCGGCCCGTGTCCCAGCCAGGGCCAGAGCCGGGCAGGGCCGTGCTGGGACCCCCAGTGCACTCCAGGAGACCGAGAGCTGCCGCCACCAGGAGCACAAGACCCGGCCCTGGCACAAGGCATGAAGTGAAGGCTGGGAGGCTGAGACCAGGTGGGTGAGGCCATGAGGTAAGAACATGTGGGTCAGCCATGCTTGAGGCCAAGCGAGTAGAGGCAGGAGGGGAGGGCCACACATAATTAACATGGCCAGGAGGTCGGACCTAGAGGGCAAAGCCAGGAGACTGAAGCCAGCAGGTAAGAGCAGGAGGTTAAGGCCGGTGAGCAGGCCAGCGGGGGCAGGCAAGGAGGCTACGGCCGGTGGGTAAGACCAGAGTGGTGATGCCAGGATGTTAGGCCAGGTGAGCAAGCCAGGTACGGAGGAGGAAGAGGTTAAGGCCAGGAGGGGAAGGAGGAGGGAAGGGATGGCCCACTGTGACCATCCCTGCCCCGATGCCCACAGCTCCCCCGTGTCCAGCTGGGGTGCAGGTGCGGGGACATGCGTGGCACAGCTGCGTCCTGCACCTGCCCTTTCGCTGGAGGAGGGAGACACGTCGCCCCTGGCCTGTCCCCTGCGCAGCTGTCCCGTGGGAGTGCACCCTCATCTGGGCTGCCCATCTCCCCGTGGCAGCTGCCCAGCGGCCTGGCGTGGACAGACGTGAGGCGAGGGGCCGTCTGTCCTGCGAGCCCAGACCACGGCACAAAGCCAAAGGAAGGAAAGGCAGCTCGGCTGGAAGAGGACTCCGGTGCTCACCAGCTGGGCACCACGGGCGCAGCACATGTGGCCCCGGCTACAGCCACCAACAGGCCGCATCTAGGAAAGTCCTCAGATCCCTCACCTGCACGCGTTACGTGTGGTCACGTCTCGCACTCCAGACAGAAGTGAGAAGCAGACCAGGTGGTGGCATCGCAAACCTGCAGCCTCAGTTCGAATCCCACGACCACGCATCCCTGAGCCCCTGGGGCCTGCCCGCACCTGCTGCTCCCGTGAGATGGGTCAGGGCCCGGGCACCGGGGTTGGGGGAGGGCAACACCCAGAGCAGCTTTCTCAGCAGCGCCGAGCCCGGGCCGGGGGTCTGCCAGAGGCTGTCCTTCACCCGCCAGGTACAGAAGCACACCCCACCCGCTGTGACAGCCACGGCCCTCCCTAAACATTGTACCATCTCCCTCCACCCAGAACCACAGACTCGAAGTGTGGTTTAAGGCTGCACTGCCTCTAAGACCCAGCTTCCCTGCAGAGCTGACGGATAAATAAGTATATTTAGCAATTAAGTAATGTACTAATTAAGGCTATATGCTCAACCTTAATTTCCAATTAGGAACACGAGACCTACACGACCAGAAATCGGCCTAAAAGGAAGCCACGCAGCAGGCCCCCATGGCTGTCCGTAAACGCCTGTCTTGGGAGCACCAGCTCACCCCACAGTGAGTCTGACAAACACAGAATGACTATTTCATAACGCAATGTATGTCAAAATCTCAAAGGAAGTGCAAGCTCTCCTTTCCATACAGGAAATTAGAAAACAAAAATACGACTTAGAATTCTTTTGTTCATAGACAATCTGAGCAGTAACACAAAATTTCTACTAGCCAGCACGGGGGCACGGTGACCTTCGGCTGAGACGGGGTCTTCACAGGCAGAACTGCCACCCCTGGGCCAACACACCTGGACAGCAGGCGCCGTGGCTGCGGTGGCCTCCAGGAAGGCTCTGTTCCCCATGCGGTGGCACAGGAGGCCGGGCGTCAGGGAAGTGACCAGGTCCTGAGGGCGGAGCCTCGGGATGGGACCAGAGCCCTCGCAGAAGGGACCAGAGAGCTGCCTCCCCTCCCCCACGTGGGGACACAATGACAAGCGCCCAGAGGAGGGGTGGGGCGGGGAACACAGGGGCCCAGTAACTAACTCAGGCTTGAGGCCACACGGCTGCGCAGCTTTGTCACGGTGGCTGCAGCCAGGCAACTGCGGACCAGGGGTCACACCGTGCCCCAGTAAAACTCAATCTGCACAGCAGGCCACGGAAGTCCAGTGGCACTCGGCACAGGTGCAGAGAGGCCAAGCCACAGGGTGCAGGGTAATAGTGACATGAAACCCAAGAGAGGAGGCTACAGGACAAGGCCATAACCAGTCTCACCCAGAGACAAGGCCACAGGTGTGCCGTGGGAGCCCACGTCTGCCACGGGAGGATGGAAACCGTGTCCAGCACCAAGGCTACCCGCCACAGGTTGCACTGCGGGACCAGACATGAGTGCTTGCACTGCCTCCCACGCCCGCACCCACTGGACGAGGTCGAAAAAGATAAAAATTCACCCTCATTTGTCGTCGTGAAAACCATCAACAATTTATTTACTGTACCAATGGCTTCCCTTTTATCAGCAACAACCTGGCAGACAGAAATCCAGTCCCTTTCACAACAGCCACAAAACCGCGAAGGAATGATCTTAACAAGCGCTCAGAGCCGAGAGCCACATGGCGTCACTGAGGGACACCTGATGACCAGAGCCCGTCCACGCGTGTGCAGAAACGCTGACATGGCAGCCCACGCGTGATGAGCACAACTGCAGACAATGCTGGGAAGCCAATGTGCCGGCCAGGACGGCCCAGCCACCCACTTCTCAGCTCCCGGCCTCGTCCACAGCCTGCCTGCAGCCACCAGGATCCGGCCGTGGTGAGGCCGGGTCTCAAGAGCCCGTGAGGCCCACTTAGCTGGCGCGTCACGCCCAGTGGCAAGGAACTGGGGGTGGCCGCAAGCCCACAGGCCGCGAGGGACTGGACTCCCCTAGGAGCCACCCAGCAGATCCCAACACACGACCGACAGCCCAGCAGATCCCAACACACGACCGACAGAGCCCAGCAGAACCCAACACACACCCATCAGAATGCAATACACGCCTGACAGAACCCAGCAGATCCCAACACACGACTGACAGAGCCCAGCAGAACCTGGAACAGCTGAAAACCACGGGGGGCCGCAGGGAGGCAGTTCCGGGCGCAGGAAGAGGAGCCCCCCGTGGTCATTACCTGCTCTACAGCCCAGCAGGCCACACCTGCGTGGACCCTCGACAGAAACACCCAAGTGCACAGCACAGACCATGCAAGATGGCCTAGGCTATGTGCTACTGCAAAATAACCCCCAGGAATAAATAATAAGTACCTGGTGGTCGGCCTGACTCTGTAACCGACCCCGAACGCAGCCACAAAGACAAACTGAGAGGCAGCTCGCAATTTCCCGTCAGACCGAGCACGTGTTGTAGGCTTGCTGTCAAGGAGCTCAGTGTCGGACGGGCGCCCTCCCACAAGATGACAGAAACGACGACGACTGACATGACCGTTTTGGAAAGCGCCCGACAGTGTGCGTCAGAGGCACAGTGCGTGCACATGCACACGCGGCCACACCCCCAGGACGCGTCCCCAAGGTGCAGCGGAGATCTGTGCAGAGTTGGGAAGACTCGACTGGAAACCAGCAGAGTCCAAGCCACAGGGACCCCGGGCAGCAGAGGGCGGATGTTCTCCTAACCCCACCAGCCGGCTCGGCAAAGCAGCTGGCTCTCGGTGCACTCTGTGACGCGCCAGTGGCTGACAGCTAGCGCCGAGGACGAGCTCCACAGCCACGGCTCAGCCGTGGGAGCAGGGTTGGGGCGGCTCCGGGAACGCCGAATTCTCGCTCACCGCCCAGCCAGCTGCTCTCCTGCTTCCTCTTCTCAGGCCCAGGCCGACGGTGCTTAGCGGGAGGCCGGGTGCACGGGCCAGCGCCTGCGCGCATCCCGGGACCACGGGCACTGGCGGGCACATCTGACCACGTTCCCTTGGAAACTGGGGCACGTGTTTTGACGAGCATAGACTCAGGCTCACACGACAACTCCCGGCCTGCGGCATACCTGGGCAGAGTCCGTGGGCTACGCCACGGCTCAAAGGCCACGCACGTCTGCACGGCAGTCTCAGCACCAGCAAGGCCTGTGCTGTGTGCAAAGACGTAGATGGCAGTTTATGGCCAACACCACAACGACGACTGTCACCGAGTTAGAGGGACCCGGGTGAGGGCCACCTGGCCCAGCCGCCAACTCGTCAACGCCAACTCCGCCCGCCCAGCACAGGCTAAGCTGCCGCTGCCCGTTCTCTGAGCAAAACCTGAGAAATCCAGTCCCTTACAACAAAGCAAAAATGATTTAATACAGTGCAAGTCAAGCTAAATATCAGCTACAAATGTGAATTTTCTGACTGTTCTACAATGAAAAGTAAAGTTTTTTAAATACCAAGAATGAAGAGTTTTTTAAAACAGCTAATTATGTGAAGCAAGGTCTCCAAGCCCCGGTCCAAGGCCCATTAGGGGCCCGGCCGGAGAGCTCCACACACTCCCTGCCGTGGGAAAACCATCTTCCGTGTAACTCAGGAAACGGAGGGGACAGTGATGACAGCAGGAGGTGGCAGCAGGCGAGGGACCAGTCCCCACTGCGGTGTCACTGCCCGAGCTCCGCCCCTAATGGAAAACCGTCTTCCATGAAACCAGACCTGGTGCACAAAGGCTGGGGACCGCCGCCCCAAGAATAGCTGAGGGTCACGTTTGAGTCCGCTGCGAGTCACACCAAGGTGCAGTTTCTAACTGCTGTACCAGGAACTATAGGAGTCACTTTATCAGACACCCAAAGTAAAGAGCTAAAAAAGAGTTATTCTGTAAGACAAAAGATATCCTTATCTTTTGAATTTTATACCAGGTGTTCATGTAACACCCCTTTTAAAGCAAGATGTTTTGGGACCAGGCGCGGTGGCTCACACCTGTAATCCTAGCACTCTGGGAGGCTGAGGCGGGCGGATCGCTTGAGTTCAGGAGTTCGAGACCAACCTGAGCAAGAGCAAGACCCCGTCTCTACAAAAAAAAAAAAAAAAAAAAAAAAAAAAAAGCAAGATGTCTTAGGAGCAAAACGTTTAATTAAGCTGCAATTCTTTATTTTGAATATCATCTCAGAATTTGTCCAATTTCATCACATGTAGAAAAAAATTAGTTCCGAAACGTGAAAATCCTGCTGTGCAAAAAGCGCACCCTGCAGATTTCTCTAGCGCTCCCGCAGAAGCGCGCCGACTCGCCGGCCTCCGACGTCAGGCACGAGGATGTCTCTTTGCGGGGTTGCGAGGGCGGGCAGCACTGAGCCAGCAAATCCGTGCCTGTCCCCGGACTCGCGTCTCCACGGGCTGCCGGGCCGCAGGTCACGGCTGCACATCAGTCTGTGAAGGGACATTCGGTGCGTGTATTTTCAGAGACGCTCATTAGACTCCTCTTGGCGCTGCCGGCGGCCTCATCACCACACCCCCCGGAAGCTCAGAGGACAGGACGCGCTTCTCTGTGGTCTCCGGCTCGCGATGTTGCGATTCAGGGACTTCCCATAAACTCGCAGGACACGAAGTGGCATCACGGAGCAGCTCTCAAAGCCGAGGGACACGACACCGATCAGGGGCTGACACGCCGCGTTCTCCTCGGGGGCGCCAAGCAGGCGCAGCCGGCACGCGCATCAGGTCTGCTGACTCCCCACAAACGGCACGGAGACCCTGGGGTGAGGGCAGGGCCCCAGGACAGTCCCCACGGCAGCCGCACACTTCCCCTTCCGCTCACAAACCTCCGTGATGCTGGACTGCCACGTGCGAGCACAGGACCTCCGGGAGACATGGCCACGCCTGACCACGGCGAGGGCCACGTCTTTCCTGACAGCGAGAACACTCTGCCGGAAGCTGAGGCACCCTTGCTGGGCCACGCCAACTCACCACAGGCCCCACCAGCCCAGCTCCAGAACCCAGGACCCCTGCGGTGGTCGGACCCCAGGCCTGAGACCAGCCGACACTGAGGACTCCGGGACACTTTCCAGGACGTGCACCCAAGGTGGCTCTGAGCAAGTCGCTGCGGGAGACAGCTCAGGACCCCCAGCAGGTGCACGGACCCCCAGGGTGTCTGCCTCCTCGCACGGGTGGCACCCAGAGGGACAGTCCCCGATGAGGACTCGCTTCCCTAGGATGCCGACAGCAACCGACGGTCCTCTTATGCCGAATGTCTGGAGGGACCCGAGCGCCACTCGGTGGTCGTGGCGAGACGATGTGGCCATCAGACTTCTACGCAGCCGACTCCGCTCTCTCCTGCGGCGTGTGAGTGCCAACATCCCCTTGAACCTTTCGCCAGGAGCAGTTACCAGTTCATCTCAAATAACAAAATTTAAAGGCAGAAACCAAGGCTCTGATTCTGGAGGGCAAAGACTGCAGCACCCCCCCTCCACCGCTGCCCGGGCAGGCCCCGCCCAGTGCAGCCCTAGGGAGCTGCCTCAGTTTCCTCCTCCACCGTCCCCAGCCAGCGTGACGGAGAAGCGCTCCCGGCAGCCATGTTCCTGCTTCCTGCGAGCGTTTTACAGGTACTTGGTACCAGTTTAAATGGAAGGTTCGCTGCTCAGCACTAAGGAGTCAAGGTTATTTTCATACATGGCTGGAAGACATGGGTTTTTTCCTTTCACACAACAAAATTACAGTGTCTCCTGTAGATACCTTTATTCAAAATATGCAAATATTTGTTTTAGAAACAGAAAAGATGTAATATTTATAGTAGATGCCAGGGGCCACACACGCCCACCAACACCCACTCGAGCCCTTGGGCTCATCCTGCTCTGCCTGCTGGGCCTCCCAACTTCACCTCGAACCCCTTCTCTGAATCCCCCAAGACGCCCCCACACCACGGCTGACGTCGCGGGAGCAGGGCAGACCACGCTGGCACACGGGCCACCCGTGAGAGTGAACGGACGCAGGACAGGGGGTGAGATTTCCAAAGCTCCAGGTGCTCCTGGCCCGCCCCGGCAAGAAGTCTGTGACCAGGCCCAGCAGCTGTGTCCGCAGCAGGAGGTGAAAACTCCATTTTCCAGGCCTTTGTGAAAAGATGGCTCGGCAAGGACGGTGGGAGGACCACATCCCAGCTGCTCTGAGGCCAGGCCGGGATGCCTCGAGCCAGGAGTGAGAGCCGCCTGGCAGCAGAGACGGCCGGCAGAGAACAGACAGCGTGTCCGTCCACGACAGACGAGGTACACCAGTGCGGGGAGGCCCGGAGTAAAACCCCCGCTGCCCACACCCCACCTGCACTGCTCACTGCCCACCCCCAGTACCCGC
>VBSM01001703.1:213930-257418 GCA_008086735.1 Cheirogaleus medius | reverse complement strand
CCCCACTGTCACCCCACCCCCACAGCCCACTGTCCCCCACCTCCACGCCCACCCACCCTCCTCACTGCCCTGCCCTGCGCACCTTCTCAGAGCGCCCATCCTCCCACGTGAGCAGCTGCTGTCACATGACCCCCCACCCTGCCATTTGTGATGACACCTGCCAGGCCATCCCTACCTGATCCCCTACCCCCACCTCCCTCCAGTGCAGACACCTGCGGGCACCTCCTGCCTGCTGGCCCCGCTAGGGGGTCGCCGAGACGGCCTCCTTTCCCCACAGCAGTAACGGCCGCCGGTGAGCCCCGTCCTCTCAGCCCCGCCCAGGGCCCTGCCCGAAGGGGTCCCAGCCCTCACCCCCAGGGCCGGCGCCCACCCTGGCACTGGGCTTCCGTGGCCACCTCAGCTCCCTGCCGCTCCCCCACGCTGGAAACCCCCACCTGTGCACTGGCTCCCTTCCGCAAGGGCTGCTGGCGTCACCTTCACAAACCCCCGCCTCGCCCTCCGCCACGTGCAGCAGGCCCGGCCGCACGGCCACCACCCCGGGGAGAGGACAGCCAGCGCCCTGCCAGGTGCCGTGGGACCTCCCGGCCCGCCCCGGCCCAGACCACAGCTCGCCAGCTCCAGGGAGGGACGTTCGGGTCCTCCTCCCGCAGACTGACCGCCGGCCTGCGCGTGCCACCAGCCTCACACTGGGCGGGGCACACAGACGGTGCCAACTAAATGGATGGGAACGGAAGAGGGGCTCAGAGACGCCATCAGTTAAGTACCGTAGCCTGTTTGGCCAGGGCCGCGCTCTGACAGAGGCGCTGGGCCCCATGCCCCATGGAAAGGGCACCCACGGGTCCCGCTGCCCAGAGCACACCGCCAGCGCCCGGCGCAGCGTGGAGGCCACACACAGCCCCACACGCACGCCACGCCTAACGGCCAAAGCCAGCGGGCGCCACACTCAGATGAGGACTTCGACTTAAAGCCACACAGGGTCCACCTGTGTTCATGCTCCCTCTGCAAAGCACCCATGTGCTTGGGGACAGGGATGTCATGTGACGTCGGGGACATACTGGGCAAGGCTTCTCAGGGCCTGTCCAAGCCTTCAAACCATGGACACGGCTGACCTCCTACTGGACACTCTGTCACCAGCTCAGCCTGTATCTGGGCAGACGCCGCACGCTTGGCCTGGGTTTCCTGCCAACTCCGTGTGACAAGTAAGTGAGCAGTCAACACCCTCCCCTGGCCCTGTTCACAGAACACGGCATTCTGAGACACGCTAACAGATGAAGGCAGCGTTCCATGAGTTTAACTGGCCTTACCAGGTGCCCTCGAGAACTACGTGGCCAATAGAACAGACTGCTCTGCTGGACCCCAAAGCCTGTTTCTCCACAGAAGTTAGAAAATTGTTCAGGATGTTCTACAGTTTTATGACAAGTAAGTGAACCGGCAGTTTCACCACATTTCATTAGTCACCAAATGTCACCTTCCTGAGAAAGAAGTGGCCAGACACGTGCTGAGCACTTGCGGGTCAATCCTGAGGCTTCCTCTGCAGGGAGGCAGGTGCTGGCCCCATGCCCCTCCCCGGGGACGTCCCCTCCACAACCAGACCCTCCCCAGGCCGTGTACCCAGAACTGTGAGTGTGGCACAATAGGGAAAATTAAGACCAGTCAGAGCAGCATGGCCGAAGCAGCACCTGCGTGCAGCGGGCACCTGCTCAGGGCGCCAGGTGGCTCCGGGCCTGTGCCCTCCACCCTGCTCAGGGCTCTGCAGTCTGAGGACAGCGGGGTGCGGGCAGGAAGCCGCGCTGCGCGGACACACTTACATCTTTTGCCATGTTACCAGATCCGGGAAATCGTGCTATGAACGTCCCCCTCCACAGAAGAAAATGATTTTCCTGGTAAAAAGGAAGGAAAAAGAAGAAATGAGTAAGAATGAAAAAAGAAGTTTAAAAAATACCTAAGCGTGCCCATCCCAGCCACGGGGGCCCGCAGGTGACAGGGCCCCGCGCCCCGCGCGGATGTCATGCGTCTCAGGACCCCGGCCAGCGCGCCGGACACAGGGGCCACGCGGGGCACAGCGGGGGGCCGAGCCCGCGCCCTGGGCACAGCGGCCCCCGCAGACCCCCACGCCTGCGGCAGTAGAGGACAGGTGGGCTCAGGTGGCCTCCAGGGCCCCGCCCGCCCCGACCTGTCACCAGGCCTCGGGCCGCCCGCGCGGCGCCTCTCGCGCGCCCGAACCGCGTCCCCGCGGGGGCAGCCTCCCCGGCCCGCGCTCGGCGGACCCGGGACTCGGCCTGCTGCAAGGGCGCTTCAGTCGGCAGGGCGGGCCCGGGACCCCCGCCCGCCGGTCACCTGGCCCCGCAGAAGCGCGGGCCACGGGCCCAGGAGCGCGCGCGCACGGGAGGGCGCGGGCCGGGGCCGCGCGGCGCCCGCACGCGGCGGGGGCACAGGCTGGGAGGCCAGGGCACCCCGCGCCCGCGCCCCCCGCCCCGGACCGCCGGCATCCTCCGCCCGCGCGCACCTGGCTCGCCCGGTCCGGCCGCGCGGGCTGGGGCTGGGCCGGGCCGGGCCGAGCCGGGCGGCGGGTGCGGGCGCGGGGAGGCGCGGGGCGGGGACCGGGCCGGCGGTCCCGGCCGTGACGGGGTCCCTGCCCTGGGCCGAGCGGCGCCGGGACGCGGGGCTCACCCTGGCCGAGCGTCGGGCCGGCGTGACGTGCGCGCGGCGCGGTGACGTGGGCGGCGGCGGGCCCGCTCCGCGCAGCGCGCCTGCGCGTCTTTTCGCGCCTTCGGCGCCCTCCTCCTCCTCCTCTGGCTCCGCGGGCTTCTGCTCCTCCCGCCAGCGCTGCGCGCCCCGGGAAGCGGGAGGGGCCATGCGCGCGTGTCCGTGTGTGCGCGTGCGCCCGGCGGGGATGGCGGCGGGCTGGGCCGGGAGAGGGGCTGTACGCGCGCGGAGTGCGCGCCTGTGTGTGTGTGTGCACAGGGGAGAGGTGGGCAGCTGTGTGCATGCCTCTGCGGGTGTGCATGCCGCTGTGTGTGTGCACGGAGGAGACGTGGGCTGCTGTGTGCATGCCTCTGCGTGTGCATGCGTGAGGGTGCGCACGGAGGAGTGAGGGCCGAGTGTGTGTGTGTGTGCACCCGCAGGAGAGAGGAGGCCTGCTGGGCGTAGCTGTCACGGGTATGTGGACACACGAGGAGAGAAGGAGATGGAGTGTGTGCGCTCGTGGCACGGAGGCCCCTGCCCCTGCTGGACCGTGTGGCCTCCACGCCCACGCCCCACCTTTGCCTGGACTCCCAGCCATTCCTGGCGTCCTGGGTGCCTGATGGACTCAGCCCCAGAGGGCCCTGGGAGGGAAGACCCGCAGCGGGGTGGGGAAACTGCAGGGCGGGCCCCGAGTCCTGGAGGCACCACCTGTAGCCCACGGCTCCTGGCCAGCCTGAGAACCTGGCAGAGGGCGGCCCAGGCCTCCGGAGCCCAGGCCAAAGTTCAGGGCTGCCTCGGGCGGGCGGCAGCATCCAGAAAGCAAGGACAGTCAACACCAGCGAAGGACTTTGGTGGGGCGAGGGGTCCCATACCGCAGGCCTCCCGCCCCCACTTTGCACTGCTCCACAGTGCAGCCACTTTTATGCTGATCACGGCCCCTCCGGCCCTCTGGTAAAGCTCCGCCCCCTGGAATTGTGCTAGGTCTCAGACTGCTTGCAGTTTAATTAGCTTGGTTTCTTCTCTGAAGACAAGCAGAAAGGTCCCGTTCTGAATGCTGTTGTCACAGCAGCTACTTAGAGGAAGGGCGTTGGCAGGTGGTGGGTGTGAATACAAGGCCCCTAGAGGGGTCCCACGGATTCTGTCCCCAGGACGACCTTGTTCTCTGCAGGGGGACATGTATGACCGTCGGCAGGTGTCCTGGAATTCCAAACACACACCCCTCGTGTGGTTCCTCAAATGCGCCTGTTTTCCTAGCTCTCCCTTTTCTTTCTCAGGAAATCTTTATTTTTTACTAAATGTTAATGTCCCACGCCTGACAGCAGCGGTCAGCGCCCCCCCCCCCCCAGCCCTTGGAGCAAGTGCAGCCTGGCCTCTCCCTGAGCCCCGCGGGCTTCGGGGCTAGAAGGACACAAACTCGGGGTCAGAGCGCGGGATCCTAAACCCCTTCCCACAAGCTCGAGATTCTGGTGGTTCCACGATATTTATACAGGTTGGTAACTAATATTCAGAGTAATTTCTGCACAGAAATCACTGTAGTGAAATATTCTGAACTCGCTGGGGCACTGTGCTGCTTGGGAAGAGGGCGGAAGTTACTCCCTTCTGCCTCCCCAGAGCCGCACACCCTGCAGAAAGCCCCTGTTTCTGTATTCACAAAAGTCAACGACAGAGCTCTACGGGGTTTTTTGTTTGTTTGTTTTTTGAGACAGAGACTCACTCTGTTTCTCGGGCTAGAGTGCCGTGGCGTCAGCCTAGCTCACAGCAACCTCAGACTCCTGGGCTCAAGCGATCCTCCTGCCTCAACCTCCCAAGTAGCTGGGACTACAGGCATGCGCCACCATGCCCGGCTCATTTTTTCTGTATATTTTTAGTTGGCCAATTAATTTCTTTCTATTTTTAGTAGAGACAGGGTCTCGCTCTTGCTTAGGCTGATCTCGAACCACGGACCTTGAACTATCCTCCTGCCTCGGCCTCCCAGAGTGCTGGGATTACAGGCGTGAGCCACCACGCCTGGTGGAGACTCTATCTTTTTCTAACTAATTTTGCCTCCTTTTGACTGAAGATCCGAACATGTTTGGCCGCCCCTGCCTAGAAATGTCCAGACTGGATGCTGAACCCCGGGGGACGGCCCCACCTGGGTCTGTCTAGGCTGTGGCCTCCAGGTGTGTCCTGGGCTCCAGCCGCTCAGGATGGGACATTCTCTCAGCGACAGGCTCGATCCGGTGCTCGCTTGACCCACATCCGGCCGCTGCCATCAGCCCAGTCAGGTTGGGGCCGTGAGGGTCTCGTGTCACACGTGGGGAGCCAGGTTCGCCTACAAGGCTCGCGCAGCACGCAGATTGGTCTGCGCCGTGTTTTACAAGAAGAAAGTTTTTTTTTCCCCCGGAATATTGTGGGGGTATAAACATTTTGGTTACACGTGATGCCTTTGCCTCACCCAGGCCAGGGCCGCGAGCAGGCCCCTCCCCCATGCAGAGCGCTCTGCACCCGTTAGCGGTGAGTGCACCCTCCACCCGGCCAGACCCAGGGAGTGCCACCACCATGTGAGCGCCTTAGTGTGATCGGTCAGCACCCATGTGATGGCCAGCATGTGCGGTGATTGTTTTTCCACCTTGTGACACCCCACCTCAAAGGACGGGCTCCGGCTCCACCCACCCAGGGTGAGGAGGAAAGCCTTCATCCCCCAAGCACCGTGCCCACCCTCGGGCGCGGTGCCAGTCCTCACTGAACTGTGCTTAGAGAGAGGACGGACCAACCCCGTCCTAACCTGCCACATGTCCAGCGTGGTTCCCCACAGCGACCTTGTCTTTGTCCATCTGTCTCCCGTTTTCTGCCTTCTTGGGTGACTGCAGCCACGGGGACATCTCGAGGCCCGTGGTGGGAGGCTGAGGAGTGGCAGGGACCCGTGGGATTCACAGGGGACTTAGTGGTGACATTCCTGGGGGTGGGCAGATGACATTTCTCGCTCTTGGGTAAAACAGCCGTAAAGCATCTGTAGACGATTTTGCTTATTTGTATCATGAAAGACGATAAAGTGGGTGTGATCTCAACCCCGAGATGCAGCCCCCGCCTTGGGGCCCACCCTCCACCTGGACACAAGAAAGCACTTTTATGTCTCTTCTCTGTCTTACATCATCGCTCCTTTTCAGAATTCCCGGCCACACACAAAGGTGCCCCTCTGGGAGGGCCCACAGCAGCCTGCCACACGGTCACGCTGTTCGAAGTGCTGTCGTGCTGTGTAGACGGCTACTGTTTGTGCCCTAAAGACTTCCACATCCATTTGCAGTCTAAAGCTAGGGCCCTTCCAGAATTACCCCATGGATGTGACGATTCTAGAGGATCGTATTGTCTGATTTACAAAAATCTAGTTTACCCAAATTTATCTTGCCGGTTTTACCTCTTACTTAGACATCTTCATTTGCTTGTTTTTTTTGAGACAGAGTCTCACTTTGTTGCCTAGGCTAGAGTGCCATGGCGTCAGCCTAGCTCACAGCAACCTCAAACTCCTGGGCTCAAACAATCCTCCTGCCTCAGCCTCCTGAGTAGCTGGGACTACAGGCATGCACCACCATGCCCGGCTAATTTTTTCTATATATTTTTAGTTGCCCGGCCAAATTTCTTCCTATTTTTAGTAGAGACGGGGTCTCGGTCTTGCTCAAGCTGGTTTCAAACTCCTGACCTGGAGCGATCCTCCCGCCTTGGCCTCCCAGAGTGCTAGGATTACAGGTGTGAGCCACTGTGCCCTGCCTTCATTTGCTTTTCATCTGGAATGTTCTCTGGCTTGTGCCATGAAGGAGACCCCCTTGACGACTCGGCTGTTCACACCACAGTCCTGCTGAAGTGACCCGGCACTGGTCCGGCCAAGGTGACGTTGAGGCTGTGGCCTGTGGAGAGACATCAGGGGAGACCCGTGCTCTCCTGGCATCATCACCTTCGCCGTGGGGCGCAGCCGTGGTCAGCGGGCGTGGAGGCCGCGACACCATCCCAGGCGCACTCTGTGTGAGAGCCTCGATGTGACCTGCCTGGAGTGGCTTTGGTGGCGTCTGCCCTATGCTTGCGCCACACGTGTTCAGAGTCCACTGGATGCGGCCCGGCGGCGGGAAGGGCTCTCAAGTCACCCGGGATGGGTGGTCTCGGCCCCCGTGCGGCTCGAATCCCTTTAACTGAGAGGTAAAAAGGTCCAAGTGCAGTTCACTGATGAGAAGACAACCCACGGCCTCAACAGCTCCCTCTTCCCGTGTCCTCCTTCCCCAGACAGACGTGTCTGAGCTCCTGGTGTGTTCGTGACGCTGCCCCACACGTGGCGCTGCACAGACGAACACTCACAGGCGCACAGGAGGACAGACCGGGGCACAGTCACACGTTGCGCGGTGGGACAAGGCTCTGACCACGGTCGGGAGAAGGGGTCATGGGAGCCGGGCCCAGGAACAGCCTCTCTGCGGAGAAGGCAAGGTTGAAAGGGCTGTCAGGGCCGAGCACAGACAGGGGCGTGTCCAGCGTGCACGTGTGTGTGCATGTTCGTGGCGCCACCCGGGCCCGTGCATGCTAGAGAAGGTCACGTCCCTCCCTGATTGCTTGTGTGGATGAGCCGGGGAGATGGTCGACAGTTCCCACCGACCAGAGAGATTCCTGCTCCGGCCAGAGAAGCCGCCGGGGTAGGATCGGATCGGATCAGAAGAGAAGGGTCAGGAGGTCTGGCGCCCACGACTAAAACCACATGGAGGGTGTGGAGGGACATGCATGTGGGACGTCAGATGGCAGCTCAGACGTGCCCAGGGAAAGTGGTGCCCGGAAGCTCTGGACGTTCTAGGTGTCTGGGACCCCAGGCACAGGAGGCGAGGGGAGAGCACAGGCAGGGACGGGGGAGAGGCCAGCGCCCCAGTCCCGGCTGCCACCCCACCCGCCCTGCGGCACTGCCCTCCCCTCGCCCTGGTCCCAGGGGACCCTCTGGTCCACGCAGACTCACCAGTGGGAGGCGCAGAGGAGGGAGCTGGGGGTGTCGCCTGGCCCCTCCCGTCCCCAGCGCCAGCTCCGCTGGGGTCCCCACCCGCTTCCTCCCGGCCTGGGGACCGTGTGGCTTCCTGCGGGTGCCGGCCCTGTGGCCAGCGGGTCACCCTCAACCCGTCTGCCCAGGGTGAGGCCTCTGAGCGGCTGCCAGTTCCCTGCCAGGTGCAGGGATGATCCCACCTCTGCCAGTGAGAAGAGGCTGCAGGTGACAGGCGTCGGGCACAGACGGGCGTCGGGTGCAGACGGGCGTCGGGCGCAGACAGGTGATGCACGGAGCCAGGAGAGGACGTGTTTTCCGCGGCGGGGGCACAGCAGAGTCACGTGACCAGGGTCGGGTGGGATGGCAGGCGGGTGAGAGGCCCTGGCCCTGCGTGTTGATCAGGGACGGCCGTGTTGAGGGGCGGGGCAGCGGCGTGGAGGGAAGGTGTGGGGGACACGAGACCTGAGTGTCTGTGGGCGGAGAGGAGCGCCGTGGCAGGAGGGGGTGGCGGGGGGGGGCGAGACCACAGCAAAACCGAGTCTGCAGGAAGCGGACGCCCCTCCCGAGACCAGCGGGAAGGAGGAGGGCGATCGCCTTTTCTTTCACGCAGCCGGTGCCGTTCCCACTGAGTGGCCTCACGTAGCGTTTCGGCAGACTTGTCCCCCCTGCACTGCGCGCTCCCCGCACGCCGCAGACATGGCTTCCCTCCAGACCCGGGCGCCACTCTGACTGGGGCGCAGGTTCCTTAAGGGAAAACCATTTAACGTCTCGGCTTCGTGGACGCCCCCGTACGCCCTTGGTGGGAGTGCTGGTATTAGCACGACCTCTCTGTGAGGCACTGGGCAGTGTCATTCACCCTCAGTGTCACCTGCACAACCCGTCCCCGACAGCTCCTCCCCCAGACGTGCTGGCAGGTGAGGGGCCACGTCCCTCTGACGTCCCCACGGCGCACGTGCGAAGCCCTGCCCGCCGCGGTGAGGGCGTGAGAGGTGGGGCCTCTGGTGAGTGAGGACGCCACGAGGGCAGAGCCCCAGGGTGGGGTCGGCACCTCACGGGGGGCCGTGCCCTGCCCCACGGGAAGGAGCAGCGGACGGTGGCCGCACGCGAGCCCGCGGGCTGGACCTCGCCAGACCCCGTCTGCGGGCACCTCGGCCTCGAACTCCCAGACGCCAGAACTGTGAAGGTCTCTGTCCCTCACGAGCCACCGGCGCCTGGTGTCTTGTCACGGCAGCCCGCGCAGACGGACGCACTCGCTGCTCGCTCCCGCGGAGACCTGCAAGGCCACGGTCCCCTCGCCCCACTCACGGCCACCAGCCGCCACGTCCTGAAACCCTCCACTCTCTTCCGTCTCCTCTGCCTCCGCCCCGGCCACGCGGGCGTCCTCCTCACCCAGGACCACGAATAACTGGTCCCTCTTCTCCTTTCCGCCGACCTTGTCCTCCCGTCTGCTCGGCAGCCAGAGCCGTGTTTAAGAAATGCAAATGAGATCCTGCTACTTCCTGCCTAGAATTCCTCAATGAGCTGACCTGCTTTCTGGGGTGATGAGCAAGTAGGAAGCACCACAGTAAACAGACTCCAAGCGAGACTCGCTCTCTAACGCACCGCCGTCTCAGAAGCGTAGGAGGTGTCTCCAGGGACCAGATCCCAAGGAGTCTCCGTGTGCACTCGAGAGAGACGTGTCTGCTGTTGCTCCGTGCAGTGCTCTGCACGTGCCCGCGAGGGCCGGCTGCACGTCGTGCGTCCAGGTCCTCTGCTCCCTTGACCCCCGCCTGGCCGCTCTGCCCGGCACCCGAGTGGGTGCTGACGCTCCTCCCAACCGCAGACGCCTGCTTCTCCTCGGCGTGTCAGAGTCCACTGTGCGTACTTGGGAGCTCCGGTGTTCAGTGCATGTATGTTTATCATCGCTACTGTCATCTTGATGAATCGGCCCTTCTAATAACTGTCCTTTTATATAAGATCCTCCTGTGTCTCTTGCGACAGTGCTGTGATGTAGTCTGTTTTGTTTGACATGAGTGCAGCCACTCTTGCTCTCTGTTGGTTCCTGTCTGCATGGAATATATTTTTCCATCCTCTCACCTTCAACCCACGAGAGTCCCTAGACCCAAAGCGAGTCTTCTGTAG
Source organism: Cheirogaleus medius (assembly GCA_008086735.1). NCBI lineage: Eukaryota > Metazoa > Chordata > Mammalia > Primates > Cheirogaleidae > Cheirogaleus > Cheirogaleus medius. The sequence continues at coordinate 247,628 of VBSM01001703.1, read as the reverse complement.
ACCGCACGTGGAAGCTTTGTGTTTATCCATTCCTCCAGTCTATGTATTTTGATTGGTGAGTTTAACCCATTTACATCCTTACACATTTTCTACCCAAAACATAGATTTATAATTATTCCTATGTATTTATATTTTAAATCATGTAGGAACTAAAAGGTGAGGGGTTTTTTTTTCTTTCTTTTTTTTTTTTTTTTGAGACAGAGTCTCACTCTGTTGCCCGGGCTAGAGTGCCGTGTCGTTTGCCTCGCTCACAGCAACCTCACGCTCCTGGGCTCAGGCAATCCTCCTGCCTCAGCCTCCCGAGTAGCTGGGACTACAGGTGCCACCATGCCCGGCTAATTTTTTCTATTTTTAGTAGAGATGAGGTCTTCGCTCTTGCTCAGGCTGGTCTCAAACCCCTGACCTCAAGCAATCCTCCCGCCTGGGCCTCCCAGAGTGCTAGGATTACAGGCGTGAGCCACCCACCGTACCCAGTTGATTACAGGGTTTCTGTTTGGGGTAATAAAGTTTTGGAAAGAGTTAGAGGTGATGGTCGCATGACATTGTGAATGTAATTAATATCACTGAACTTTACACTTAAAGTGGTTAAAATGGAAATTTTAGTTTTATATATGTGTTACCACAGTTTTTAAAAACTAATAATATACCAAAACCATTGTGTGTTTTAAATGGGTGAATGTATGTGAATTATATTTAAATAAAACTACTTTTTAAAAGGTCCAAAGGACATTTTGGGGACAAGTGGGAAAGAGCTTACATGGTCCAAATATTAGGCAAGAGAAGAAATTGTTATTTTCCTGAGTGTGATAACGGTCTTGTGCTGGTGTGGGAGATTATTCTTAGAAGAGGCAAGATGATGAACTTAGGTACTAACTCTCATAATATTGAAATTTTACTTTCGAATGATTAAGAGAAAAAATGTGTGTTACCGTGCATATCCTTTCAGATAGGAAAGGAAGACAGAGAATAAAGTTGGCAAAATGATAAAAAAAAAAAAATCACTTATATATGGTTGTATATCTTACTATCTGTTCAATCTCACTGTATTTTGAAATTTACAAAATAATTGGGAGAGAATCTCATTTCTATTTAACATTAATCAGAATATCCTCATCAGGGATGGGCGAGGAGCAGGTGCCCAGCACGGGGGTGGGGTGAGGTGGGGCGGGGGGTGGGCCAGGTGCAGGTGCTCAAGATGGGGAGGGCAGCCCTGCTCCAGGTGCTGGGAACCGGCTGTGCAGAATAAATTACGCAGAAACCAAACAGCTCCCAAAGTCTTTTAACTATCTCCATATAGTCACCATGACGTCCCACGACATTAATAAAAATATTGTGTTTTCATTCAGTTATTCAAAACACACATATTAACTGTATATTATGTGCCAATGTTAGGATTTTTTGTCATATATGTTGAAAATATTCTTCCTCGATTTAAATTTGGCTTTGAAATCTGCTGATGACGTTTTGTGATGTGCTAAAATTTCATATTTTCATATGGTAACATCCTGGTCTTTCCCAAATACTATGATTTCTTCCATTGCTCATTTTCCCAAGAGTTTTAAAAGTCCTGATTGAAGATATTCAGTTGACCCATGTTTTAAGTTCTACTCTCCCATCCTGCCGTGTGGACGCCTGGACCTCCCCGGCACCTCCACCTCCCACCCTGCCGTGTGGACACGGAGTGTCCGGGGCTCCCACTTTCCCAGGCCCGGCCGTGCGGGGGGCTTGAGGGACGGAAGCCTGGTCAGCTCTGCTCTGGAGCCATGAGGAGCCTCGGGGAGAGGACTCGAGCAGACATGAAAATAAGAAATAAATTGTTCTGTGAGCACAGAGAACAGGCGATCGAGGGGCTGTTTTAGGTTAGAAAATTAACACAACACCAGTGGGCAGGGAGCAGGCGGAGAGGTTGTGGGAGCTCGTGGCTGGGGCCTGAGCCGTGGACCCGCACCCGAGACACCGACACACGCAGGTGTCCCCTGAGCGCCAGCCCCTGCTCCGGTGCTGCTGTCCGGGTGGCTGACACGCCGTCCCTAGCAGTGCGGTCTCAGACGCAGACCTGGCAGGGACCGACCGTGACCAGACACGGATTTTAAAGTTTAAGATGAGAGCGTCATCTCCGGCTGGAGACTCTCCGAGACTCTCCCCACCCTGTGATTCCCGCTTCCTCTCCGGGGTCACCGACGTGCTCTGCGTTCAGGCCACGGGGCCCGGCAGGGCAGGCTGAGGGGACGGCTGGGAGGGGAGGAGAGGCCCGCCCTCCGGAAGTCTGGGTGGGAAGCAGCCGGTGGCGAGGTCAGGAGAGGGTTCTGTGGGCTTGGCCGGGAGAGGCCGGAGCGAGTCTGCAGACCAGGACGGTGGCAGAGGCCTGGGAGGGGCTCACGGAGCCGAGTCTCTTTACTGATTTATCATCTCACAGGGCGACGCTAATTCACGTTCTGGGGGAACCTGCTGTCACCCTCACCAACAGGTTTCATTCAGTTCAATAGAATGAGAGCTCTTGGTGGTCACAGGGGCTGGAGATGCAAAAGGAAAGCCCCTGTCCCCAGCCCCGCCGTGTCCTGAACGCCGGGACGGGGAGAGGCCGCGTCCCAGGTGCAAAGAGCACGGCCGCGACGCTGGTGTTGAACAGGGATCGGTGCCCCAGGCCTGGCTCACTCGCCAGCTACGATGAACACACCCAGCAAAGCTGCGGGGAAAACGGTGCGGGGGATCTGGAGTCATCTAGAAACAAATAAGCCCGATGCTGCTTTCTAAAAATAAGCAAGTCTGTATCATTTCTCCCTTAATCTGCTTCAAACTAGACACAACTTACTTCAAAGTGTTTCAGTCTACGTCAGTGTGACCCACAATTTGCATGTGCGATACATAATTACACCTGGCGTTTCTGTCCCTCTGTCTCAAGTATTCTGGTCAAACTGTTAGGCTCTTAAAACCTATGTTTATAGAAAAACTGGTTTAAAGTACCTGCTACGTTGTACACAGTAAGTTCAATTTTATCTGTCAATTAAAAAAATGAGTGACATCGAAAAACACAAGAATGTAGCGGCTACAGTTTGAACGTTTCTGTCTCCCAGGCCCGTCAGAACTTGCTCCCCAGAGCAGGGGTGGGCAGGTGTCCTGGCCCCACGCACGGCTCGGGGAGGGCCACTCCCCCCCACCCCGGAGGACCCCGCACCCCGGCCCTCCGAGGACGCAGCGGAGAGACCAGGCCCTGACCTGCCGGCGCCGTGGGCTTGGTCTTGCTGCCTCCAGAACTGTGAGAAACAAACTTTGGTTCTTTATAAATTACCCAGTTTCAAGTCTTCGGTTCCGGCAGCACGAAATGGACGGAGACAAAGCCCCTGAGAGAAACCCTCTTACTCAGATCCTCATCTGGGTGGCTTTCTAAAATGGGGCACGTTATAGCCAAAACATACCTTTTAAATGCCAAAAGTTAGAACTTAAGCTTTTCAAATAGTACTGTATTAATTTGGCCTCTTAGGCCGGGCACGGTGGCTCACGCCTGTAATCCCAGCACTCTGGGAGGCCGAGGCAGGAGGATCCTTTGCGCTCAGGAGTTCGAGAACAGCCTGGAGCAAGATCGAGACCTCGTCTCTACTACAAAAAAAAAGAAAGAAAGAAATTAATTGGTCAACTAAAAATATATAGAAAAAATTAGCCAGGCATGGTGGCGCACACCTGTAGTCCCAGCTACTCGGGAGGCTGAGGCAGGAGGATCGCTTGAGCCCAGGAGTTTGAGGTTGCTGTGAGCGAGGCTGACGCCACGGCACTCTAGCCCAGGTGACAGAGTGAGACTCTGTCTCCAAAAAAAAAACAAAAAACTTAATTTGGCCTCTTGAAGACTAGTATGGTAATATAGGAATCATCTTAATAAAAAAAAAAATTGGCTGAGATTTTATGCAAAGATTAACTCAACACAAAACTTAATAAAATAGATCTTCAATAAATTTCAATTAATTATACTCTGATCATCAATGATTTTTGTTAAAGAATGCATACTCCTGCGATTCAAAACCAAATATTTAAAGAGTGATTACACCTAATACAAAGTGACAGGAAAGTATTTTATTTAAAATAGTCAAAATAAAAGGCAAACAAGCATCTATATTTGTCTCATTTTAGAAAACATAGGCTTTAAGGATCAAAGTAAGTTTCCCAACTCAATGCCAGAATTAAAATTTCATGTCACAGGAATGTTTAATAACAAATATTCGATGAACAGATAATTCTAAAGCTGTACAATAAATTTAAAAAGCTGTCTAATTTTTCTGCTTTACCAAAAAAATCATGAACTGATGAACCAACAATAGAAAGTTAATAATAATTTCAGAAAAAAAGGCACATCCAGGCAAAATATTCAAGGCGATTTGTAAAATGCAGTGTTATAGTTCTACTGCGAATGATGAACTGACTACGAATAAATTACTCTGATAATTCTACGATACGACAGGAATATCCCGAAGAGCCAGGAGAACACGTGCCTTTGCTGGGTGTTCTTCTGTTCCAAGGAAGGCGGCCCGAGGACGTGGGACCGCAGGTGCTCCCTGCCCACCGAGGTCCCCGCCCGGGCTCCACTGCCGCTCCGCGCGGTCAGAGACTCGACCGTCTCTCGGGTCTCGGCACGCACCTCGTGATGGCAGCTCTCCACAGCACCGGGGCAAGCAGGAGGCTGAGCGTGGTCACACTTAGTATCAGGAGGTACACCTGCAACACGGAGACACCGCGTGTTCACACTGAGCACGGGCAGGGGCACCTGCAACACGGAGACACCGTGTGTTCACACTGAGCACGGGCAGGGGCACCTGCAACACGGAGACACCGCGTGTTCACACAGGGCATTAGGGGGGGAACCTGCACGTGGACAGGCCAAGCGTGTTCACACTGAGTGTCGGCAGGGGGACCCGCACGGGCGTGAGGCCGAGCCCCGCACAGGTGTGAGGCCGAGCGTGTTCACACTGAGTGTCGGCAGGTGACCCGCACAGTCACATTAGGGCTACACCTGCAAGCCGGAAGTCCAGTGCTACATCTTTGGGGCGCATCCAGGTACAGCCACAGGTGGGACAACATTCGATGTGGATGCGCTGACGCTGGACAGTCACTGGGAAGGCGTGGCCAGCCCTGAGCAATCGCAGGGCCGTATCCCGGAGTCTGCGCTTCCTGGAGGCGGATCCTGCGTCCACCGCAGACAGACCCCGCAGAGCCCGCAGAGCCGGGCAGCCGGGCCTGGTCTCGGTGGAGCCTGTCGCACCCGGTCCGCTCTGCAGCGATCATGTGCGCTGTGCTTCAGTGCTGAGGATTCTAAGGCTGCTCCTGCCCTCTCCACTCACAAACACACGGGCCGTCGGCTCGTCCCGTGCACGCTGCAGCATGTCACAGCGTGCTGTTCATAACAGGAGCTTTTACACGGCACGCAGCCCACATGTGTGTCTCGTGTCTCTCAGATGTTGTTCATACACAAGGCAGCAGCTTAGCTTTAAAAATTAGTTTTCTTTCCCCAGGAAATACTGGCATCAGAGCGCCTTGATTATAATTCTCGTAAAAGGTAACTGCGAGAGCTCTGGCAGTGCTAACCGGTAACTCCATCCCCGGGATTCCTCGTCCCGGGTGAGCAGAGACTGCGCAGCCCGCCATGCGCCCGCCGCGGCAGAGTCTCCACGCCGGGCCGGGCGCTGCGCTGACGGGGGACCTGGGCCTCGAGGGCTAGGAGACCCGACCGGCACACGGCGCTGGCCCACGCCCGCCCCCACAGGGCCGACATGCGCGGGGCGCGCGGACACTCACCTCCCGAGAGATGATGCCGGCCCTCCGCGCGCGGCTCCCCAGCACGAAGGAGAACTCGCTGACCTGGGCCAGCCCGGCGGACACGATCCACCTGATGTGCCGGCTGCTCTGCGGCAGGACAAGCGACAGGACCAGCACTGCCAAAACAAACTGCGAGGGCGGTCACCGCGTCAGCGCGGAGGGCACGGCCCAGACACGCTGAGACGCACAAACAGCAAACCCAGAGAGAAGGCAGCAAGACACCACAATAGTTCTTGGATAGCCTACCGAGTAAGGAAACACACGCAGGCGCTTCGAATGCCCACAAGGCACCAAATCGTGCAAAAAATATCTTGAATAAATCCACACAGAAGGTGGCAGACTCAGGATTGTGGTTCACTAGCAGAAAACAAGCCTTTATCCCAGACTAAACTAACAGCATTTAATATTAACTATTACGTAGCATTCGAGATGGAAATTTAAAACAGTAAGACAGAGAGGCGCATGTCTATGGGGTAAGCAGCCCAGAGCTGGTGGGGAACCCCAACAGTTGCCAGAGATTCTGGCTCCTTAAAATGGAAATATTTTAAGTCAAACTTTGCAATCCAGAAAGCCAGATGGCTACTGAACAGGTAACCACACCTGACACGTTACCACATGGAAACTTGACAACCTGTGGTCACCGAGGGGAGACAGACGGAAAATACCCATGCCAGTCTCAGGCCTTTAACAAGTACGCCGGCATCCGTCATGAGGGGGGCTGTCTGGCGCCAAATTCAACGTCACAACCCAAGGACCCATCTCGAGGATCTAGAAAGGACTTTCTCCCAACTTTTGGGAATTCCTGATTTTCAACATCCGCGATTCCGAGACAATGGATCGTACTGAAAATCCATCTCCCCCGAGCCTGACCCGAACCTGCCTCCCCGCAGTGGTCGAGCCGCCCCGCAAGAGCCTCCCAGGGACGTGGGTGGGAGGCGGCTGAGAGAGGCAGAGCCACTGCGGACGGGCCCTCCCCAGACGTGGGGCAGGCTGGGCTCCCCACACGTGCCGCGGTCATGGCTGGAAACCAGGCCCCTGGGAAGGAGGCTGAGCCGCGCAGCACATGAGACCAGAGGACCGTGGACTCGCCCAGGCCCGAGTTACCTTCATGAGCACCACCGACAGAGTGAGGAACACCAACACCGTGAGCTCGTACACCACAAACGTGGGGAAAACGTGGAGCCCTGCAGGGGAAACAGGTCAGACAAGTCACTCACGACCCTGGGAACACGCTCCCACCAGTTCACACCCACCTCCCAAGCATACAGCTGCATCCTAAGTGTGCGTGAAACTCGTTTCAACGAAAGAACTAAACACCTGTAATCCGAGCATTCTGGAAGGATCGCTGGAGCTCAGGAGTTAGAGACCAGCCCGAGCAACAGCAAGACCCCGTCTCTACCAAAAATAAAAAAATTAGCCAGGCTTGGTGGTGTCTGTAGTCTCAGCTACTGGGGAGGCTGAGGCAGGAGGATCGCTTGAGCCCTGGAGTGTGAGGCTGCAGAGAGCTACGATGACGCCACGGCACTCTACCCAGGGTGACAAAGTGAGACTCTGTCTCAAAAAAAAAGTCCTGAATTCTTGAAAGTGCACTCGTAAAAGCACCAGCAAATGCAGTGAGCCCATCGATCCTGGTGCGATCCCAGCTACCACCCTCCAACAGGCTCACTGCGGAGGGCGCACCGGGGTGCCTGGGAGGCGCTCGGCCGGAGTGTTCAAGCCGAGATGCAAACGAGCCCCAAGCCTGTCTGTGCAGCCCGACAGCGCCGGGGTGCCACACTCAGGGGACATTTGTTGCCAACATTCCTTTTCCTTTTTTGTTTGGCTCACACCTTTGGAAAAACAACATTTTCCCTAAATATCTTTCTGTCTCTGCTCTCAAAGCTCCTCCTGGGGCCTCACCGGCTCACTTGGAAACCACACGTGGACACGTATGGTGGACACTCAGGCCCTCTGTCCGCCCGGCGGCAGAACATTACCTCGAAAGAGCAAATCCAAGCGTCACTGGTGTTCACGAGGGAGCTGACATGAGCGAGGGGTGAAGCTTATCACAGAAGTGATGACAGAGAACTCTCCAACTTGAGAGAGACGTGAACACCCAGGTGCAGGAAGGCCTGAGAACACCAGGTCCAACCCACGTAAACACCCCAGGGCATTTAATGTGCAAACTCCCAAAGGTCCGGAACAAAGAGGGGATTCTAAAAGCAGTAGGAAGAGAGGCAGACAACAGAGAAAGGAGCTCCAATTCACCTGGCAACACTTCTCGGTAGAAACACTCAGGCCAGGAGGGAGTGGAACATTGTCACGGAGCTCAAAGAAAAAAACTGCCATCCAAGGATACTGCACTCAGCAAAATTATCCCTCAAACGTGAAGGAAAGATAAGTCTTTCCCAGACAGACAAAAGCAGAAAAACTTCGCACCACCAGGCCTGTGTTATAAGAAATGCTACAGGGAGTTCTTCAATATCAAAGTAAAAAACACTGACGTGCAAAAAGAAAACTTTTCAAGGTACAAAACCCCCATAAAAGTACATGGACAAACCTTAAGAAAACTCTGTTACCATAATTATTACGATGTGCAATCCACCTATAACTCTAGTAGAAGACAAATCTATCAAAAAAAAAAAATAGATTTAGCCACCTGTTAAGACATAGTTAATATAAAAACATGTAAGTTGAGACAACCAAGAGTCAAAATGTGGAGGGGATGGACTTAAAGTACAGAATTTTTGTGGAGGTTTTTGCTTTTGTTTCTATTCTTTCATTTGTGATCTAAAATAAGCTATCGGGTGTTGGGCGGGTGGAAGGGGGGAGGAGGGGATGGGTATATACAAACATAATGAGTGAGATGTGCAACGTATGGGGGATGGTCATGCTTGAGGCTCTGCCTCAAGGGGGAAGGGGGGGCATGGGAAATATACATAACCGTAATATTTGTACCCCCATAATATGCTGAAATAAAATAAATAAATAAATAAATAAAATAAGCTATCGTCTCTTTAAAATAACTTGTTTTATCTATACAATGTTTCTTGTAAGCAAAAACATGTTCATGGTAACCAGAGCGCAAAAAACCCATAACAGATTCATTAGAAATAAAAAGCAACAAATTAAAACATATGACCTGAGAAAATCACTTAACCACAAAGGAAGACAGGAAGAAAGGAAGAGAAGAGTCTCAAAGTAACCAGAAAACAAGCAACAAAATGGCAGTAAAGAGTCCTTCCTTATCAATAATAGCACAATGTAAATGGACTCGATTCTCCAATTAGAAGACACAGAGAGGCTGATGGATAAAGAAACAAGACCAAACTATATGCTGCCTTCAAAGAACCCACTTTACCTATAAAGACACACGTAGATGGAAAGTGAAGGGGTGGAAAGCAGAAAAAGATGTTCCTTGCAAGTGGAAACCAAAAAAGAGAAGGAGTAGCTATACTTAGATAAGATACGCTATATATCAAAGACCATAAAACCAGATACGGAGGGTCACTATATAATGAGAAAGGGGTCAACTGAGCAAGAAGATACAACAATTATAAATATCTATACACCCAACAGCACCCGAGTATATAAAGCAAACATTAATAGACCTAAAGAGATTGACCATAATACAGTAACAGCAGGGGTCTTTGACACCCACTCTCAGCAATGGACGGGCCATCAAGACAGAGTCAACAGAACAGTGGCGTTAAACTGCGCCCTGGACCTAACAGGCCCAGCTGACAGTCACAGGACATTACAACCAGCTGCCGCAGAACACATGGAATGGTCTCTAGGACAGACCACAGCTTAGGCCACAGAACAAGTCTGGACAAATCAAAGAAACAGAAGTCGTATAAAGTATCTTTTCTGACCACAGTGGACTGAAACTAGACATCAGTAACAAGAGGAACCTTGCAAAACACACAAACACATGGAAATTAAACAGCGTGCTCCTGAATGACCAGTGGGTCAATGAAGAAATTAAGAGAGAAATTATTAAAAAATTTCTTTAAACAAATGAAAGTCGAAATACAACACGCCAAAATCTATGGGATACAAAAAAAGTTGTACTAGGAGAGGAGTTTATAGCAACAAATGCCTGTATCAAAAAAGTAGAAAGACTCCAAATCAACAACCTAATGGTGCACCTCAAGGAACTAGAAAGCAAGTACCAACCAAAGCCAAAGTTAGTGTCACAGAAGGAAAGAAACAATAAAGATCACAGCAGAAATAAATGAAATTGAAACTAAAAATAAAATATGCAAGATCAATGAAATGAAAAGACGGATTTTTGAAAAGATAAAATTGGCAAACCTTTAGATAGACTAAGGAAAAAAGAGAAAAATCAAGTAAATAAAATCAGAAGTGAGAAAGGAGACATAACAACTGAGATCTCAGAAATACAAAGCATCATGAGAGACCACTGTGAACAACTAAATGCCAACAAACTAGAAAACCTAGAAGAAATTAATAAATTCTTGGACATATAAAACCTATCAGGATTGAACTATGAAGAAACAGAAAACCTCAACAAACCAATAACAAGTAATGAGATCAAAGCTGTGATAAAATGTCTCTAATTAAATAAAAAGGACAATAATTTTAAAATATAAAAGAAAAATAAAATAGTTGTATACCAGGTACCAGAGGGGAAAAAAAGAATAATAATTTTAAAATACAAAAAATCTCCAATCAGAGAAAAGCCCAGGACCTCATGGATTCACTGCTGAATTCTACTAAGCATTCGAAGAACTAGTAACAATTCTACTCACACTCTTCAAAAAATTGAAGAGGAAACACTTGCAATTCATTCCACGAGGTAAGAATAACCCTGATACCAAAACCAGACAAGGACGCAACCAAAAATGAAACTACAGGCCAACATCCCTGACGAATACAGAAGCAAAAATCCTCAACGAAATACCAGCAAACAGAATTCAACAACACACTGAAAAGATCCTTCAACATGATCAAGTGGGCTTCATCCCAGGATGCAAGGGTGGTTCAACATGTGCAAATCAATAAACATGATACTTAATATCCACAAAATCAAGGACAAAAACCATGTGATTATTTTAACAGATGCCAAAAAAGCATTTGTTAAAATTCAATAGCTCTTCATCACAAAAACCTCATCAAAAGGGGTACAGAAGGAATATACCTCAAAATAACAAAGGCCATAGATGACAGACCCATGGCTAACATAACACTTAACAGAGAAACAGTGAAGGCCTTTCCTCTAAGGAATAGAACAAGACAAGGATGGCCACTTTCACCAATTTTATTCAACATAATACTAGAAGTCCTGGCCAGAGCAATTAGGCAAGAGAAAGAAATCAATGGCATCCAAACTGGAAAGGAAAGAAGTCAAATTAGCCTTGTTTGCAGACGACATGGTCTTACACCCAGAAAAATCTAAAGATCATGCCAAGAAAGTGTTAGAACTGATACACAAATTCAGTAAAGTAGCAAGATACCAAATTAACATAGAAAAATCAGTAGCACTTATATTCGTGAACAGCTAACAATCTGAAAAAGAAACCAAAAAAGAAATCACATTTACAATAGCTATAAAATATACAAAATACCAAGGAATCAATCAATCTAACCAAAGAGGAGAAAGATCTATACAAAGAAAAGTATAAGGCCGGGCGCGGTGGCTCACGCCTGTAATCCTAGCACTCTGGGAGGCCGAGGCGGGTGGATAGCTCAAGGTCAGGAGTTCGAAACCAGCCTGACCAAGAGCGAGACCCCGTCTCTAAAAAAAAAAAAAAAAAAAAAAAAAAAAGAAAAGTATAAAACTATGATAAAAGAAATAGAAAAGGATACAAAAAGGCAGAAAGATATTCCATGCTTGTGGATTGGAAGAATATTGTTAAAATGGCAACACTATCCAAAGCAATTTATAGATCCAGTGCAATCCCTATCCAAATACCAATAACATTCTTTACAGAAATAGAAGAAAAAAAATCCTAAAATCTGTATAGAACCATGAAAGACCCAGAATAGACAAAGCCATCCTGAGCAAAGAGAACAAAGCTGGAGGCACCATGATACCTGACTTGAAAATATACCGCAAATACTTTAAAATACACTACAGTAACCAAAACAGCATGGTACTGGCATAAAGACAGACACACAGACCAATGCGACCTAACAGAGAACCCAGATATAAATCCGCACATTTATGACCAACTCATCTTTGACGAAGGCATCAAGAACATAACAATGAGGAAAGAACAGTCTCTTCAAAAAATGGTGCTAAAAAAATTGAACAACTATATTAGGAAGAATGAAACTAGATCCCCATCTCTCACCATATACAAAAATCAAATCAAAATGGGCTGAAGACTTGAATCAAAGACTGGAAACTATCAAAGACTGGGAGAGTCAGGAGGGGGGACTGGGAGCTGCTGGGGTCAGCAGGGGTGTGGCCCGGCGTGGGAGTCAGGAGGGGCACAGGGAGAGGACAGCGAGGAGCGGACAGCAAGAAGGTCAAATGTCAGCAGAGGCCGCACTGGGCATGGCGCTACCTTGTGCACCAAGAACCGCCAGGTCCCGAAAGCCCTGGTGGAAGGGGCCTATTCCACCTGATGCAGGGCGCGCCCCAACTTCGGGCTGCCCCTCTGGGACCATCTTGGCTATTCGCGGGGCCCCGCACGCTACTTGGGAGGCGTTTCTGAATCAGCTGCTCCATTTCCAGTCTTGCAGGGGCTGCGCTGAGTCTGTGGACCTGCGGCCGGTGCGTGAGCACCTCGGACAGCAGACGTGCCTGCGTGGACCGAGGCCGGGTGGACAGTCGTGACACGGGACGTCCACGTGACTTTGTCGCTGCCGAGTTGTTTCTCCAGCCGCTGCTCCAGAGACCCTGGCTACGGAGGTTTCTAGAGCAGTCACCTGGACATGCTCCGGTTAAGGTTTCTGCGTCAAAATTCATATTTCCTGAAAACTTACCACTGTGACGCATCAGTCTGAGTGGCGAACCCCATCTCAGGGCCCACCCACAGTGCCCCTCAGCGCCAATCAACTCGGGGCGCACCTGCTGATCCGTGGGCTCTGGGGCCTCTTTTTCCTGTTTCAAAATAAGATTTCTCCTCACGCTCTAGAAAAATATGCAATAGTTTCTGGCTACTAGCAATCCAAATTGAGATATGTGGAACATATTTAATTTTTTATTTTTTCCTTTGAGACAGAGTCTCACTCTGTTGCCCAGGCTAGAGTGCCATGGCGTCAGCCTCGCTCACAGCAACCTCAAACTCCTGGGCTCAAGCAATCCTACTGCCTCAGCCTCCCGAGTAGCTGGGACTACAGGCATGCGCCACCATGCCCGGCTCATTTTTTCTATATATTTTTAGTTGTCCAGCTAATTTTCTTTCTATTTTTAGTAGAGACGGGTTCTCACTCTTGCTCAGGCTGGTCTCGAACTCCTGAGCTCAAACCATCTGCCCACCTCGGCCTCCCAGAGTGCTGGGATTACAGGCTCGAGCCACCGCGCCCGGCCTTAATTTTTAAAATAACTTTTTGCTGTATAAAACATAAGCATGCACACACACAAACACGCCACAGACCTAATCCACAAGCACACAACAGACATGATCGCAACGTGAAGAGGAAAGATGACCTATTGACGCGAAGAAGACGATGGCCAGGAAGTCCCGGATGGGCTCGATGCAGGACGCGATCTCCTCGGTGGCCGTGTGGCCCTGGGACGAGATGAGCACCCCGGCCAGGAAGCAGCCCAGCTCCATGGACACGTCCAGCAGCTCCGTGACCTGGGGAGGAGGCTGAGCGTTACACGAGCACACGCGCGGGTGCCCGAGACCCCGCAGGACCGCGGCACCGGGACGGACAGTGGAGCGTCGCGACGCAGCCCGCGCCCGCCAGCAAAGCCCAGGAAGGGCCTGCGGGTGGACAGCCACCGAGGTCACCATGCCAGGACAAAAATGCTGCTTCGAAATATGTGGAGCCCTCGTGTGGACTGCTGTGAACTTTGGAGTGAGATATTTCCCAAAACTTATCCCCAGCATTTGTGGTGCGTGTTCTTTGCCTTGACTCGGTGAACGGCCCGTGGTGACCCAGACAACGCAGGTCTCGAACCCCCGAGAGTGCAGAGCCAGCCAGCGAGCCCCGAGAGGACGCGGACCGGAGAACGGCGCCGGCAAACCCAGAAGCGACTGGTCTGACGACGCACGTGTGAGCCGGAGCAGAGGGAAGGACAGGCGTGGCCCACGGGGTTCCAGCTGCAATCCTGTTCACGCAGGCTTCAGACACAGCCTTACTGGGCCTTTCCGACACAAACAACGGGAAAGACAGTTTTCATTTCAAGAAAATAAAACTACAGAAGAGAGCAGTAACAAACAGAAAATGAACTTTTAAAAAAAGACCATTTATACTGGCATCAAAAACACTGAATCCTGAGAAATGAATCCAACAGAATGCAGAGAAACACGAACGGCGGAAAGAGGCCCAGGGGAGGCTCGACCCCACGCAGGGCCAGTCTCCCCCCACGGGGCGGCAGGTCCACCGGGTAACGGGACGCCCCGCACGTGGACACCAACACGCTGATCTAAAAACTCACGTGGACTCGGGAAGGAGCGTGAGTGTGGCCCGGACACAACAGGCATCAGGTGCGGTGCGTGGCGGGACAGGTGAGCAGAGGGACGGAACCAGAGCCAGAACACGCACACCACACACATGGGTGGACACCGCTCGTGAATCACACACATGCACATACACACCGCTCACAAAACACACGCTTGTACACATGCCATGTGCAAGGCACACACATGCATGTATATATACCTCGCACATACAAGTACACGCAGCGCACACCTGCATGTGCACACACAGCTACTCGGTCTCTAACGCGTGGCATCCAGCAATGCACGTGGACAAAGAACTCCCGCCACCACCTCCTCCGCACACGGCAGCCGCGCCCGGGCGGAGTGGTCTGGCCCGGGGGTGGAGAACGCACTCTGAGATGCCCACATCTCGCGGCTCCGGGTCACAAAGACTTTTCTGCAGAGCACACAAAGCGCTGACTGTAAATAGGACAATCGGTGACTGGATCACACTGACGTCAAAAACTTCCGTTCATCATGAAATGCCACCGGGCGCGGAAAGGCGAGCCACGAGCCAGGCGACACCGTCACGGATGCATCAGGCGTGGAGAGGAGCGGGCGCTGGCGCCTCCCCACCGTGGACAGACTCTGAGGATGGTCCACGAGTCGAGAGCCGGGTGCAAAAGGCCACCTGCACACAGCGCCACTCTGGCAGAGCGTCCAGAGGCAGCACAGCCACACAGAGGGCCGCAGAGCTGGGGTCACGGGGACGGAGGGGAGACCTGGGGGTACAGGCTTCCTCCTGGTGACGGGCACGTTCTGTGACTGGGCGGCGGCAACGGGCACAGCACGTGAACACGCTCAACTCCGCCAAGCCGCACACTTCAAAACGCTGAGATGGATTTCTTGCTTTGTGAATTTCACCTCAGTAAAAAAAAATGACAAAAATTTGCCAGAGCGCGTATATAAAGAACTCTTACAAGCGAGCAAGACAATCACCACCTTACAGAAAACGGCCTGAAGACGTGGACAGGCTTGTCCAAGGAGGACGCCCAGACACTACCGAGACAGGGACGCGGAGGCCACCCGGGCGCCGCCCCCAGGAGCAGTGTGGGCGAGGAGCTCTCACAGGGGTGAGTCGCCCAGCGCTTGGGAGACACCAGGGCAGTTACCCACGGCAAGCACTGCGCTCTGACCTGGCCACGCCACCTCAGACACGCCGTGCACGCATCAGAAACGGCATCGTGTGTACACGTGTGTGCACAGCCCCGCATGTACACGGCCCCGGTACCCACGTGGCAGGATAGGCCTGACAGATGCACGGGGTGAGCAGGGAATCGGAGGCACAGCAGCTCGGCTGCTCGGCAAATGCCTCTGGGGAGAGAAATTCTGGCACGGGGAGCCGCTGGGAAGGGGCGTGGAAGCTGTCCAGATAGGACAGATCTGTTGGAAGTTACTTCCAAAGGGAGAAACACTCTGAATGGACAAAGCAGGGTGAAAATCTAAATGCGCCGCATTCGCAAAACACAACTGCTGGGAGCAGCTGTGGGCAGGCGCGAATGGAGGTCTTCTCCCAACACTATGAAATGCCAGCAGCCAATTATACCATAGACAAAAATAATTTTTAATTTATTTCTTCAACTGAAACTTTTTGAGACAACCATCGTTCACGCGCAGTTTTAAGGAATAACACGGGATTCTCCCACACCCTTTACTCCCCTCCCCAAGGGTGACAACCTGCCAAACGACAGGTGGGGACAGCGCCGGTACCCCGACGGGGACAGCGCGAGGACGAGGCACACTGTCCCCCACCCCCAGCCCTCCGTCTCCCGGCCACCACTCGCTGTCCCTCGGCTTCTGAATTCTGTCACGCCACGAATGTTGCCACGTGACACCTGCCTGAGACCACCCGGGCGGGTGCCGTGTGGCGTCACCGCGGCGAGCGTCCCACACTGCGCATGCTGCACGTTTGACAGTCACCCGCTGGAAGATGCTCGGGCTGTTTCTGGCTAACGCTCATACAGGCGTGAAGTGAGGTGGTTTCTCTGGGACGAACATCCGGCAGTGCGGTGGCCGGGCTGTGACAGAGCGCACGGGGACATGGCTATTTCGCCCGTCCACGGGTGCCCGAGGGCATCTCTCACTGCCGTGAACAGCCAGCCCGTCCTTGACACCGGGAGCCGCTGCTTCCCACGGGGAGCCTCCCCCGCCCGCCGCGTGCGTGCGGCAATAGACGCTGCACCGCTAACCGGCTGGTTATCGCCAAACAGCTAAAAATTGTTCTCGAAACGTAATCCTGTGATTCAGGTGCAAAGCTGCTTGAAAGCTGACGACAGAGTAACACGGCTTGATGCTGGTGTTTGTGAGGCTTTTACGATCACAGATTTGTCTGTGACGCGCACTCACAAACAGCACCTTAGCAAAGCGCTCGAGAGCACGAGTCGAAACAGACCGGCAGGCTGAGCTCGCTGCGCCGCGTGCTGACGGGCAGCGCGATAAAAAAAACTGTGTACGAAGTTAAAAACGCTCGTCAGCGTTTCAAATATTTCAACCTCTATTAACATGAAAAGATCAAGAACCGATCACAAGCTTTCAGCGAAACAGACGATAGATCAGACTGTATAAAGGACGCGATTTGAGAATTACCGTCAGCATAAAGAAGATGAGGGCAGATATTCCCAGGATGAGGATTTCCTTGTTCCCTTTGCTCTCCGCGTGCAGCCGTCGGTAGTACGGCCCCACGAGGTACGTCTTCATGGCGAGGCACACGAGCAGGACGGCGGCCAGCGAGAGCAGGATCCGGCCGGTCAAGACCAGCATGCGCAGCACCGCCACGGCCACGCTGGGGGAGAAGAGATGGACACGTCACTTCCACGACATTTTTCTCTAAAACTCAACAAGTGATTTTCACTTTTTTCTTTAACATGCTACAGAATAAATCACCCAAATCATACACATTTTTACTTTCAAATACTGAAGTAAAACCCATGAGTCACACTAGTTCCAGAAATTAAGTCACTTGAATCAAACGCAGAAGGTGGAATGTTTTGCGATCGATACTCTGGAGCAAACACAACATTTTCTGGAATGTGCGAACTCCCTCCGGCAGCCGTCCTGTGCCAGTGGACACTTGGCAAGGAAGCTCCTCCCCAGGAGCCAGCCCCCGACGTTCCTCGCGAGGCCACCGTCGCCCTCGAAGCTGCGCTGCGGCCCGACACTCGCGGCCTGACTACAGGACTCCAGCGCCTGCAGCCGAACGTCCCTGCGCCGCAGCCAGGAGCCCCGAAGCTCATGTCCAGCACCGAGACTCTCCGCCACGCCCCCTTTAGAACACGCCACCAGATCCCAGGCTGTGTTAAGATCGCGGCCTACGGATTCTCACAGGAAAGGCACTACTGTGTGTCTGTCATCTTTACACGTGGATGCACTTTTTTTAACTCGGCTGTCTACCATTCAGCCCAAACTGGTTTAAACGTCTCCTCGGCAGAGGAAGCCCGTCTCATTCCCGGGAGTTTCTTCACTGCAGCCTAGTGCCAAACACAGATCTCAAACGGCCCCATTTCCTGGGGGAATCAGGACAGAGTGGAACCTGAAGCAGAGAAAGGTGGACTGAAAAAAACCAATGGCAGGCACGTGAGCAAACGCTCAGGGGAAAGAGTCCCCGAGTCCTTCGGAAGAGTCCACGTCTGTGGACAGGGACGGACAGGAACTGACCGCACCGACCAGCCAGCCCACACAGCCAGCCCGCAGTCCTGGCCGGGGTCCCACCCTGTGTCCAGCCCTGCGGCCACCACCGGGCTGGGCTGCCGGCTATCCCTCCACAGTGCTAGCGACCGCCTGCCCGCCGTCCACAGAGGCCCACCGGCTCGCGGGGAGCGTCGGGCAGCTCCGGGCCTGCGACGGGCCTAGATACCCTGGCCACTCCCCAGAAAAGATACACCATGGCAGACAGTAACCAAAACAGCAGGAGGAGCTACATTAATGACAGATAAAGCAGTGACAAAGGAAGGAAAATTACCAAAAACAAACAGGATACTACATAATGACGACAGGATCAACCCAGCAGGAAGACAGAAGGACCCTGAATGAGTGTACCACAATGGTAAAGGAATACCACAAACAGCCATACACGTGGAAAACTGACGACTGAGACAGAATGGAGCAATTCCTCCAAAACCTAAACTACCACAACTCGACGACATGAACTAGATACTTTTAATAGCTCTGTAACTATTAAACAAATTCAATTTGCAATTTAAGCAAACTCCCCAAAAAGAAATCTCATGACCCAGATGGTTTTACGGAAGAACTCCACCAAACATTAAGGAAGAATTAACATCCATTTTATATTATGACATTTTCCAGAAAATAAAGAGGAAGGGATACTCCCAAAATCATTTTATGAACCTAGTATGACTCTTAGTACCCAAACCAAATAAAAAGTGTATGTAAAAAAAGAGAATCACACACCAATATCTCTCATTAACTTAGACCCCAAATGCTCCATAAATTAGCAAACTGAATGCAGCAATGTATAAAAAGAATTATATACCTAGACCAGATAGGATTTACGCCAGGTGTGCAAGGCTGGTTCAATTTTCAAAGCTCAATCAGTGTTATCCACCACGTCAACTAGCCAAGGAAGAAAAGTGCACGACCATATCAACTGGTACAGAGAAAGCACTTGACAAAATCCAGCGATAAACACCGTCAGCAAACGAAGAACAGAGGGCAACGTCCTCATCTTGACAAAGAACATTTACAAAAACCAGCCCGGGCATGGCGGCTCATGCCTATAATCATAGCACTCTGGGAGGCCGAGGAGGGAGGATCGCTCAAGGTCAGGAGTTCGAAACCAGCCTGAGCAAGAGCGAGACCTTGTCTCTATAAAAATCGAAAGAAATTAATTGGCCAACTAAAAATAGAAAAAAAAATTAGCCAGGGATGGTGGCGCATGACTGTAGTCCCAGCTGCTTGGGAGGCTGAGGCAGGAGGATAGCCTGAGCCCAGGAGTTTGAGGTTGCTGTGAGCTAGGCTGACGCCACAGCACTCTAGCCTGGGCAACAGAGTGAGACTCTGTCTCAAAAAAAAAAAAAAGGATATTTACTAAAACCTACAGCTAACACCATGCTCAGCGGTGAGAGTGAACCACCCCACGGTCAAGAGGAAGGCACGGTGCCCTCTCACGTGATCTTGCTCAATACGGTGCTGGGAATCCTGGCCAGTGCAATACGGCAAGAAAAAACCCAAAGCGTTCAGATTAGAAAGGAAGAAATGAAGTACACGAGACAGGTCTTAGCATTCAAACTGGTTCCGAAAAGTCTACTAACTTTGGACCAGTTGCATCCTTACTGCAAGAGATGTAATAAATGTAGCCTCCGGAGATACTTCAGATACGATATTTATATGCATAAATTACAGTGTATTTGGTTAGCACGAACCTGAGCTTTCAGTCCTGTGCCACAAGCAACTTGCCCTCACACTTTATAGGGCACCTAGACTTCCCAGTGGTGTGAATTTTCTTACTGGCATCCTCAGAATGTATTTTACACGCGGTGTAACCTACGCCCTTCTGTGCTCACGAGCCTGCGCCACACGAACTCTGAACATCTCTCTGGAAAAAGGCACTCGGTAGGATTTTCAACACAAACGGTTTTAAACTAGAGCAACAGACAGTGTACAGCAGAGGCTTACCTGGCGGACGTGCCGGCTCCGGCTTGGATGAGCGTCGGCAGGACGGCTATGAACAGCCCCAGCTGCACGTCCTGCGTCACCAGCATCCCCAGCAGCACGGTGCTGTAGTCGATGTCGCCTGTGCGGGGAGAGAAGGGACTGAAGACACAGGTTCCCCGTGAGCTAACGTCGCGGGTCAACGTGCAGTCGTCGTGCGCGTTTCCGCGATGATCCAGATAACCTGGTGCCTTGGACTTTAAAATCTCGGAGAACGAGCACCGAAGCACTTTCATGCCTAGAAACTTTTTGTAAAGGAGATCCCCAGAATGTTGTATCTCCACTGCTTGCTAAAACTGCCAAGCCCCCAGAAAGACTAGCGAAGCGAAAGGAAGGAGAAGATGCAAAGTGTCAACATCAGGAGTGAGACGGGATGGCACCCGGGCCCTGCGACACCAAAGGAAGATGAAGGAACACCACGGACAACTCCACACGTGCAGAACCGACAACGGAGATGGAACGGAACGCTCATGGGAAAGGCCATCGCAAAGAGATGACATGGGAAGTCAGGGGACGACAGGCTCGGACGGTCGTGTCAGTCTCGTCCTGTGCCCAGAAACATACAGAGCAGCTCCGCCTCTGACCTGTGGCCTCCCCAAGCTGCTCCGGAGAGGCCCACGCAGCCCGTCTGGGCCCAGTGCCCGTGCCCCACACATGCAGACCTCCCCACCCAGGGAACTCCCCGCCCAGTGAGGCACACGCAGGCTCGGGGGACAGACGGGACAGACGGCCGTCACCACACCTGGCTGGCAGGAAGAAAGGGAAGTGCCACGTTTTCCACGAATTCGACACGGTGCACACGCCTCCAATGTCTCCATGTCGATCGCACAATTCTGACTTCTGAGAATTAAGCTGCATCATCCCCTCACTCCCACCTCAAAACAGGGTACTTTTTATTTTTAAAAGAACTATCGGTATTAACAGATTTTTAAAGACTAGTCTCATAGCATAAGCTTATATAAAAAGCAGAACTAAACAAAAACAAAAACCCTTAACTTACTGCCAGTAAAAATCTCATTTTGATGACAAGTTCAGGCGATCCTTTTGGGGAGCCTGATTTACTTATCACATAAAGTTAAGTTGTTGGTGAGCAAAGCGTCTTGGCTTAGAATCTTACAACGCACCGACCAGACGATCGCACCAGGCTGCTGTTGCTGCAGCTCTCTCTCTGCGGGCACGCGACTCGGTGGACAGTAAACCGCCTCACGCGACACTGAGCGTGTGGCACGTGGCACAGCGCTGGGCTCCACCGGGTCCGCGGTCATGGCAGGTCGGAAGCTCGCAGCTGCGCCGGGTCCTACCCGCCACCCCCCCCCCCGCGCAGACCAACACATCTCAGACCTGCGGCCGTCACTGCGCCCCTTCTCTGTTTAAAGGAAATATAAAATTTCTCGTCAAGTCTCACTTTTTAGAGAAAGCGTCTGATGATACACTGCGAGCGTTTTGTGAATATTTGAAGTTTCTGTTCTCTTCCTTCACGCCTGAGCGCGCGAGCTGGCTTCGATCAGGCCAGGCCGCGGGCGCCAAGGGCAGAGACCAGGCGGCTCCGGCGTCCACGCCTGCAGTTCCTGCGGGAATTCGCTGAGGCTACGAGTAGAAAGGCAAATGCTCATAGTAGAGATCAGCATCACACATAAATAAATGGTGCGATCAAGACAACATGAAAATAATCTTACTGCATTATTAGGTCATTAAGGATGAAATGTTCTATTTCCTTAAGCACTGAGCTTGACAGTTGGTGTCTCTGACATCTCACTTTGACACTTCTTTTTTTCCCCTTTTGTAAAGGTACACATTTCAAACACACGTTTTGGCTTCTGATTATCTTTCTTGTTTTTTTTTAGAGCAATTTGTATGAAACCGTGGGTAAGTAAAACATTTGTGTTATTTTTGAATATTTGCTCTATCATGGAACCAAAGCAGTGCAGACAGCTTGAAATATCAACCAAGTGTTTGGGAAGGACGTGGCTAATGAACGCACAGTGCATCAATGGTTTGAGAAGGTCCCTTCTGGTGATTTTAATCTTGAAAATGAGCCACGTGGGTGACCTGAGACCAAGGCGGATAATGATGAGCTGAAAGCTATCGTGGAAGTGAATCCATCTCAACCTACGCGTGAATTGGCAGCAAGATTTGAAATTACTATTCCAGCAATATTGGATCATTTGAAACAAATCAGCAAGGTAAAGAAGCTGGACAGATGGTTCTGCGTGAATTAAACGAGCATCAGAAGAGAAATCGTCTCAAAGCTTGCCTTTCTCTGCTGTCACTACGTAAAGGTGAACCATTTCTACACCGTATCGTTACGTGTGATGAAAAATGGACTCTTTTTGACAACAGCAAACGTACGGCACAATGGATGGATACAGATGAAGTGCTGAAATGCAGTCCAAAACTGAATATTCATCAAAAACAGCTAGTGGTGTCTGTTTGGTGGTCCAGCACCAGTACTATCCACTACAGCTTCAAGAACCTCGTCAATCCATTACGGCGGATCTTCCCTGCAACCAGTGGATGAAATGATGGGGACGCTTGTGATTAAGCAGCCGAGATTGGTCAACAGAGATAGGCCAATCGTCTTGCAAGACAACATTCGATCACATGTCGCATAAACAACACTGTTCAAACTACAGCAGCTGGACTTGGAAACTCTCTGTCACCCACTGTATTCACCAGACCTTGCACCGACTGACTACCACTTCTTCTAGGCTTTGGACCGCTTCTTGCAAGGAAAATACTCAATTCTCAACACACTATGGAAAATGCCTTTCGTGACTTCATCACCACTTGCTCTCCAGGCTTCTTCGCTACTGGCTTAATAAACGAGCTACCGTTAAGATGGCAAAACTGTGTCGATAGTTTAGGCACACACCTCGGTTAATTGTACTGCTTCTTGTTTGAGATATAATAAACTACAGTTTCGATTCTAAATCAGACATTTCATACATAATTGCCTAATATTAAAAACTACTTCTAACATTTTCATCTTTTTCTACACTTTGCACTAGTTTAATTTTTGTGCTTATCACTACTACAAGCATTCTAATTTTTTCCTGTTTTTCCATCCCTTTTACCAAACAGTTTAAATGTCAGAAAATAAGGAATATCACAATGCTCACGTATCCATTACTGAATGTTGCTGAATTTTAAACTTTTGACACATTCACGCCAGATTTTTGAAAAGGAATGAAACAGTCCAGGCCCCACCGAGGAGCCCCGTGAGCCGTGCTGGGGGCCTCGCTCCTCCCACAGCCCAGCCGCGACTCGATGCAATGTTCACCCGCCCCTTGAGCGCATTTCTACCCTGATACCACATCTGTGTATTTGCAAACACTGAGTTCACTTTATAATTTTAAACCTTACACAATCAACATTTCTGCAACCTGCCTTTTTTTTTTTTTTTTTTTTTTTTTTGCTCAACATGATATCTGAAAATTATCCATGTTGATGCACAAAACTGGTTCATTTTGAAAACTGTTGTGGAACATACTATAATTTTTATCCATTCATCTATTGACGGACATTCAGGATTTCAATTTTTCCACTATTACAGACAACGCTGCAATGAACATTCTAGCAAATTGATCAGGAAGACTTTCCTTTCCCTTACTTGTATTTTCACAAGAAGGGATTTCTCGCCCAACTCCTGGCCTCACACACGCCACTCCCCCAGGACCTGGGTGCTTTGCATGGGAACGACAGCAGCTCCTCCTCCCCTGGCGAACCAGCCAGCCCATGGCAACCGGCCTAGGCACTCATTCCCTCGATGGCGGGCCCTGCCCAGGAGGCCTCTGCAGGTCAGAGCTGCACAAGGCTGGGCAGGTAAGTCTCGTTCCAGGGTTAAAGAGGAGGCTGAGGAAGCGCAGCCCTGCCGTAAACTCAAGCCACATCTGTGCCAACTTCGTCATCCTCAGGCTGCTAATTTTGAAACCCAGCTGCCCGAGTCCTTTGTTCACCTTCCTGCGGGTTTCAGCACAGGCTTGGCAGAGTCGAGTTGTTTACTGGACCCCTTTGAGGGTTTGGGCCCCAATACCTGAGGTACTGGCCGGAAATCGTGAGAAACAGAAAAGGAGTGGAATTTGGACCAAAACCCACATAGGAATAGTGATGGAGGCTTCTAGTGTGGCCAGGATGAGTACCTTTAAGCTTCAGTGGGAGAGTATTAAATGCGGGCCATGTAGAAATTCTTTTTTTTTTTTTTTTGAGACAGAGTCTTACTTTGTTGCCCAGGCTAGGGTGAGTGCCGTGGCGTCAGCCTAGCTCACAGCAACCTCAAGCTCCTGGGCTCAAGCAATCCTTCTGCCTCAGCCTCCCGAGTAGCTGGGACTACAGGCATGCGCCACCATGCCCGGCTAATTTTTTCTATATATTTTAGTTGGCCAATTAATGTATTTCTATTTTTAGTAGAGACGGGGTCTCGCTCTTGGTCAGGCTGGTTTCGAACTCCTGACCTTGAGCTATCCACCCGCCTCGGCCTCCCAGAGTGCTAGGATTACAGGCGTGAGCCACCGCGCCCGGCCAGAAATTCTTAATAAAAATGTCAAACTATGCAAAAGTAGAAAGAATAATACAACACATCTCTAGGAACAGATAATCCAGTTTCAAGGATGACTAATCTTCTTGCATGTCTTAACCTCTATCCTGTCCTCTAGGGAAATCCCGGACATCCTACTAGCCATAAATCTCAGTGTGCATCTCTAGGGTGTGAAGCTGGTGTCAGAGTTGGAAAGGAAGAATTAAATGATGTCTGTAACAGATGACATTGCTTTACGTGCAGAAAACCCTAAAGATTTCCCACACACATACACACAAAAACCTGTTAGAGTTAATAAACCAATTCACAAAGCTTCAGGGCACAAAAGCAACACACAAAAATCAGTTGCATTTCTACACACTAGCAAGGAACAATCTGAAAAGGAGATTAAGCAATTCCATTTACA
The DNA here is from genome assembly GCA_008086735.1 of Cheirogaleus medius. Classification (NCBI taxonomy): domain Eukaryota; kingdom Metazoa; phylum Chordata; class Mammalia; order Primates; family Cheirogaleidae; genus Cheirogaleus; species Cheirogaleus medius. The sequence continues at coordinate 222,613 of VBSM01001703.1, read as the reverse complement.
ATAGATCAAAAAGAGTAAAATACTTAGGAATAAAGCTAATCAAGGAGGCAAAAAAACTTGTACACTGACAATGTCAAAGCATCACTAAAAGAAACATAAGAAGAAACGAATTAGTGAAAAGATATCCGGCGTTCATGCACTGAAGATTTAACATTGTTTAGACGACAACGCTGGCCAAAAAACTACCACAAATTCAATGCAATTCCTAACAAAATCCCAGTGCTTTCTGAAAAAAATAGAAAAACCCACCCTAAAATTCACACAGAATCTCAAGAGATCCCAAAGGGCCAAAACAATACTGGAAAAGAGAACAAAGTTCGAGGACTCACAAGTCCTGACTTCAAAACTCACTACCAGACCACACTGACAAAACAGCGGAGTTTACCAATGACAGGTTCATTTCCGCTTCTTAGTGGTTCTGTTGTTTTTAAAAACAACAATCATAAAACACTTTGGATAGAAAAGGTGCAAAGCATGAAGTGGGACAACTCCCGCCATCACCCACCCCATGAAAGGGAAACGCCAACAGCCCAGCTATGCATCCCTCCCCACCACACGACAGCCCTAACCCTAACCCTGCCACGCTACTTCGGGATTTATCTCTCACTCTTCTCACATGCCTTCACACTTTACACATGGTATCCCACCAGACGTTGTACTCTGTACCTGGTGTTTATTCCTCAGTACTGTAGGATTAATTCGTTTTCTTCTGTAGTACTTTAACATGACCACAGCATAATTTAGTTATCCGGCGTGCCACTGAACACTCGGGTCACTTTTCAATTTTTTTGCTATTAAAAATAATGCTGTTTTGAATATTCTTGTATATTTGCAAGAATTTTCTAGGATACGTATCTAGAAATGGAATTTTCTGTTTGCAAAGTTGTTCTCCAAAGGGGCTGAACCAATTCACATCCCACCGGGAACCCCATGTTCTTGCTGACAACGCAAGGTGCATCAGTTTAAAACCCTGCCAGCTCCATCACGTGACACGGCATCTCAGCGCTATCAACCCGCACTCCCCAAATACAGTGAGGGGCGGCATCTTGTCACGTGTTTACTTAACAGTTTCCTCTTCCATGAGTCACCTGCTCAGACGTTGGCTATTTTCCAACGTTGGCTACTTTTTTGTTTGGATTGATAGTTCCTGACATGCTCTGAGTATCAATCCTTTCCTCAAACGTATCTACCCGCCTATCTGTGAAATCTCTTCCCCTAGCCTGTGGCTCATAAAAAATAGCTTTTATTAAAAGTTAGAGTTTAATGTGTCATGTTTATTACTATTTTCTCTTCTGGATTCTGTATTTTGTATTTTAAGAAATACTCTCTATCCTAAGGTTATAAAGCTATTTTCCTCCATTTCCTTCTGATAGTTCTAAAGTTTTACGTTTCACGTTTAGGTGTTTTATCCACATAGGAGTGATTTTTTTTCTTAATAGTTCAAGGAAGGGCCCTAATTTTATTGTTTTCCATTTGGGCAACTAATTCTCCTTCAAGACGACCCCATTTTCTCTCCCACCTGCTTACAGCGTCCGGGCTGTCTACTCTCTCCCCGTGACCTGTCTACGCCCGTGGCAACACCAGCTGCCCGAGCACTAAGGTCACCATCGGTCTTGACATCTGTCGGGGACACTCCTCTCTTCAAGTTAATATTGGCTGTTCTTGGCCCTTTGCTCTTAAATAAATTTTAGGATCGGTTTGCCCAGTTTCATGAAAAACCCTCCCAGATTTTTTTTACTGGAATACCTGTGAGTTTATAAATTTGGGAAGAAATAACATCTTTGCGTCTGCAGTCTTTTTATACGTGAACACGAACTCCATCTTGTGATTTTATCCACAAAGGCCACACATATCTTTCAGGAGATTTATTCCTAAGTACTTTGTATTTTTTGTTGCTATAATTACATAAATGGAGCTTTCTCTTCAGATTACATGTTCTGACTGTGCTGCAGGTACTTTACACCTTCACATTCAATCCTGAGCTTCCTACCAAAGGCTAAGTCCTTCATTACGTCTACCTACCTCCCAAACACGCATCCACTGAACGCTGGTGCCTGTCTTCTTACTATCTGGAGTTTTAGCTTGGTCTTTAAAAAAAAAAAAAAACCAACCCCAAACCCTCCTTTTCTAACAGTCCCCCGTTGATTAAATCAATCAACTTCCAGAAACCTCTGTCCACGCTCCCGCTGCTGCGTACCTGCCCTGGCGCCACGGGCCACCTGCGCCTCAGCCCTGTCAGCAGCACTCCCGCGGGGCCAGCGGCCACACTCTCACCCAGCACGTGGAGCGTTTCTCCGCCGTTTTCCTCGACCTGACGTTGCTCAGATGTTACCATCAGCCGTCCCTCCTGCTCCTTTTTAGACCACCTGTCTCTTCTGACAGGTGCTGAGGTGTTTCCCTTGTCCCTGGGGCTCCGCTGTTGTATTACGACATATCTAGGGTGGATTTATTTTCGTTTTTCTGGCCAGTTTTGGAGACACACTTTCGATCCAAAGGCCACGTCTTTCTCCGATTGTGCATGATGGCCAGGTGTTTCCCAAGTGTCTCCCGGGACTCCTGCCCCGCCCTCCAGTCCAGCCTCTCGGTTGAGCCTCTGTGTTTCTTACTGTGCTGCCCCTATTTCCTGTCTGAACTGTGCTGTCACTAATCTCATTACACAGATTCCTTCATGTCTGTTTCCGGTGTCGAACGCACGCTTATTCTGGTGTTTGTTAGGGTCTTTCATAATGAGGGGAATTCACATTGTGACTGTTGGGATTAGAGCTGCCTTTTCTAGCACAGGATTTCTCCACAAGCGCAAGTGAGCCCAGGTGTGAGCTGCTCTCGCACTCGGTCCCTTTGGGGCCAGCTTTGTTAGGTCTCACGGCGGGATTCGCCTGCGGCAGCCCGCAGGAATACTCAGACCATCCATGGGCAGGGGCAGCTGGGGGGGGGCTGCATCCATGTCCCACGGCTCCCTGGGGCCCAGGAGGAGGGAGCAGATTTTTAGGGGTTTCTCACCCTCCCTCCGCCGGTGGAAAGTCCCCCAATGCCTAGGTCGTGCAATGAGCACGCAGGTGCGCCCAGAGCACAGCGGCCCCCTGCGGGAGCAGTGTGGCTCTGCTGCGGAGGTGGCCGCGTGGCTTTGGTTCTCTCCGCTCGTGCTTTCTCTGCTGTCCCTGCGTGCTCAGAGCGGGTGAGTATCCGTGGGATGTTACGTGGCATTTCGACCCTGTATTTTCCTATCACGGAGCAAGGTGACGATTCCCCTAAGCAAGAAGCTGTCGTGCCACCAGGCTGCCGCCGCAGCCTCAGCAAGCCTGGCCCCGCCCACGGAGCGCACAGAGACGCCAGTGTCTCACAGACTCAGACCAGACTGCAGCCGAGGAACGCGAGTCGGAAATGCCTCTAATTACCAAAGCACCCAGATTTCACAGGAAAACAGCATCAAAGGCGTGTCAATTCCCAGCACCTGCCAGAACGGAGGCAGGGGCAGCAGTGGGCGCTAATCTCTCCAGCCCCCAGCTGCACAGGACACTGCTCGGTGTGGACTGGCTTCTTTCGACCTCGGTCCACTTCCTCCCTGGCCCTCGATCCAGCCTGCAGGTGCGTGCAGGGCCGGGCGTTCCCCGGTCGGGAGGAGCAGCAGAATCCGGAGGCGCCGGCTTTGTGGGACTTTGTGCTCCTGGAAGGCCCCCAAGCATCCCTGCCCGTCAGCAAGGCCCCGGGAGGAAGACAGGCCCGCGACCGTGAATTGAAGCCCCACGTGCGTGGAACGCGCCGCCACCTACCTTCTTTGTCTCCGCGGGCACTGCCCGCGAGGAAGCGGGACACCAGGGGCGTGCTGGACAAGGACAGGCAGGTGGAGATGAAGACGCTCTGCGTGGGTCTGATCCGCAGCAGGTGTCCCCACAGCAGGCCGAACGCCACCATCAGCAGGGTCATGCAGCACGGCCCTTGCAGGGAGATCTTCCATACCTCGGAGGGAGCACATCACACGCGTCAGGGACGACAGGCAGCCTCCCGCCCGGCACCACACACAGGTCACACGTGTGCGTGTCCAGTGAAGGACACACCTGATCGTTCAGGGAGCTACTCTGGGTCGCAAATCCAGCATCACATTCTCCATACAACAAACACCTGTACAAGGCCTACATGTGCCAGGCATTGTCACAGTGCCTGTACGCACACGCACCACACATGTATGTGACATTACATACGTGAGTTCTCCCCCATAGATATAAACAAACAAAATCTAACCTCAGAGGTCGGGATCACCATGTCCCCACTTTCAGGTGAAAACAGTGAGGCACGCGGAGGCGAGGTGACGTGGCCAAGGCCACACGGAGCCAGGCGGCAAACAAACCCCGAGTCACTCGATACTCAAATGAGCACTTACTGGGTGCCAGGAAGGCCCCGGGCCAAACCCGACCCTAACCCTTGAGGGCTTTCGATCTATCTGAAGAGACGAGATAATAAAAACCACCTGGTACCTACAAAACATGGGCATCACATACTAACAGAGGAATTAGACAGGAGCTCACCTTGTCCTGTCTCAAGCACTTGCCTGATTCCACCCCTCACTGCACACGTCCAGTCAAAGCCCTTGTTGAACCAGCGGGGGGCCCAGGAGGGCGGGGCGGGGCTGCGCACAGGTGGTCACTCCTGTGAAAGTGCTCGCTAGCTCTGACGCAGGTGCTTCCCGACCCCCAAGGGACACCTGCCTTCAGGCTCAACTCTGCTGCTAACGAGCTCATACCCTGCGTTGGTGATAACTCCCTGGCCTTAGTTCCCACATCTGTGAAGAGGAAGGGCAAGACTAAATTATTTCAGGGTCACCACCAGACACACCTCCTACGACCACGTCATCGAGTGTCTTTCCACACCGTGGCCAGGAGGCCCAGGAGCCCTCCCGCCTGCGAGGCGAGGCGTGGAGGGGCCCACGTGGGAAACGACAGGCAAGAGCCGTCAGAAGCTTCCTGTCCAGCGTGGGACCTGCGGACTGTCGGAAACGCGGCCCACAGGATCCCGGGTCAGGGCGTGTCTGGCGGGACGCCCAGGAGGCGCGTGCACGTGGAGTGCGGGAAGCAGAGCGGCCAGCCCGCAGGCTGTGGCCCTGTGCCCTCTGCCCCAGGACCCCGCCTCGGACGCCCTCTCTCCAGTTGTCTTCCTCCTTTTCCTGAGAGCGTGCTCCTGAAATCCCAAGTGCAGCCCCCAGGGCGGGGCGTGTCTGTGTCACCTTCACCTTGTCAGACACTGCAGGAGCCCAGCAGGTATTTGGCGGGAGAACAAGTGAGGTATGAAACAGAGGAACATGTAACTCCACCCCAGTGACCTTAGGGTCTGTTTAGAGAGAAGCAGAGACTAATAAACTCGTGAGAGAAGATTTAAGAAGAGTTTAAGTCGCGCTAGAAGAGCGCCCAGTGTGCGATGACTCCCGCTCAGACGCTCAAACAGGCGCTTGTGACCCCCGTAGGCATCAAGTGACGGGAAGTCGGCGTGGACTCCAGCGTTGGGGACAGTTTCTAATCAGACCTTTAGAGGATTCTGCTCAAGTCCTAAGAGGGCCTTTCTGGCAATCACTAATATTGCAAAAAATCCAGTGATCTGTCCGCCACGAGAGGGGGGGCACGTCGTTGGAGCCCCGTCAATTCAGAACAAGTACCCTGGTTCCTTCAGGCCGTTCTAAAGCTCTGTCATTTGTTTATTCCTGAGTAATAAATAGACCACTTAGTAATGCAGTCTGCTAGGTAGATATAAACCTTCTGCAATCCGAGTCCGTGGACTGAAAAAGCGGCAAGGTGCATCCCTGGCGACCCCGAGTGCATGCTGTGCTGAGGGCTCCCGCCAGGTGGCAACAGCAAACACTCAAGAACTGGGAGGGGGCCGGGCGCGGTGGCTCACGCCTGTAATCCTAGCACTCTGGGAGGCCGAGGCGGGTGGATAGCTCAAGGTCAGGAGTTCGAAACCAGCCTGACCAAGAGCGAGACCCCGTCTCTAAAAAAAAAAAAAAAAAGAACTGGGAGGGGAAGGCTACAGGACTCGAGGAGGGTGAGTCGCCCAGTGCACGGCAGAGCATACTCACAGAAGGGCCTCGGCATCTCTCCCACCCAGCCAACGGCATAAGCACCCGACCTGCTAATCGTCTCACCCACGCCCAGCACACGCTTCCTTCCAAGCCTAAGTCAACACCACCACTAGGCACGAACTCGGGTAGCTGCAAGCAAAGCCCTCAGAGCGTGACTCAAATAACATCAACATGATAAAGCCGTACTGCTTCTACATGGTTTAAAATTATTACGTGATCATGATGTGACATAGGACTATCTTATATGTTATGTAACTCTGAATACTACAGTGGAGAAAAATACAAATTATGTAAATGTAGAGCCAGAAGAAACTGTACTTCTGTGTGGATGAGGAGACTGCTGTCTGGATGTGGGGCGCCTTGCTGAGTCCCCATCAGGTGACGGCAGAGGCTTCCCTGCCCGCTCTCCTCTCCCTCCCCGAGGCGTCTGCACCAAGCCGCCCGGCTACAAACTCCTACAAACTTCTCCTCGTTAAACTCACTCGGGAGCCCAGGGAGCCCCACTGCACTATGACAAGGAGCAGCCCCGGGTGTCACGGCAGCCGCCCTAGAGCCCACCCTCCAGCCCGCCCTCCCCCACCACAGCACGCAGCTCACAGAACTGAGCGCCCAGGAAAGGGTGATTTCCTTTAACCTCTGAGTTCAGAAAGGAACATTCCGGGGCTTTGCATGCCAGAAACAAGGAAGGGGCAGGAAAGTGATCCAGAACCCCCTAAGAGGACGCTTATGCTGAGAAGCGTTCAAAGGAAAGTGAGAGGGACCCACGAATGGAGAGGTGAATGGAGAGGTGAGGCTTTAACGGAAAGAGAGAAGGTGTAGAAAGCAAAAGGCCCAGGAGACAAACAGGAAAAGAATAGAAAAAAGCTGTCAGGGAAATCAGAGCAGCCACTCTTGAAAGCAAACACAAGACTTTAAGAGTTTATTTCTCATTATCATATGACAAAGTATATACTGATTAGCATACAAAATTCGGGAAATATGAAGAAAAAAGAGTTCATCCGTGGTTACTTGGTATATTTATTTCCTGTTTTCGCCCCACATATTTGTGATTCTTTTAGATTGCAACGGTCACATTATAGGCCCATCTTTTTTCAAACTCAGCTTTGCAACAATGATTTCCGTTTGTTACCATACCTTCACGTAACATTTTCGTGGCTACTTAGTATTCCTTCAAGCACTTGTCCCCATTCAGCTGAGCACTCACTAGACACTCAAGACTGTTTCCAATCCTCCCTAAAAATGCTACAATGAGGGCCTGAAAATACCTGTGAGTAACTTTTTTTAATGTGTTAGATTCCGTCCTTTGCACAGAGACGCAGAAGGACTACTAGTAGCGTCAAAGGCTCTTAAGGCAAACTGCTGACGGCTCTCCAGAAAGGGGGTATGCTGTGACTGCCGCCCACCTGGCTCTAGCACGTCTGTGTCGTCACCCCTCACGGTCGTTTAGGAGCTTAGCTGACCTGGTGCCGGGGCTGTGGCAGGTGCTGAGGGCAAGCCGGCACCGCCCGCAGCGCAGGGTTCTGCCGCGACAGTGTCACGACCCTGCCCACTCTGCGTGGCATCAGCAAAGTGCCTTATGATTAACTCACTTCCGATGCAGGGAGTTCTTCCACAGCAAAACACTGAATATTCAGTCTTTGTGGCATTTCGCCCTCTAACGGTTTTGCACATGTGTGGAGGGACCCATATATTCAAGTTCAAACATGTTAGTCCTCGATTTTCTGAAATTAGCCACATGAAAGCTAATTCCAGTTATTCATTGAAATTCCACTTTTTCAGACTTAACATTTGTTATCTGTTTGAATTTATGTTCGAAAAATAATACCAAGCTGAAATATCATAGTCTATTCTAAAAATACTTAATTGATAGCCAACAGATGTTAAAAGTGAACAAACCGAATCATAAGATATGAAGTTGCTTAGAGGCAACAGGTCCTTACCTTTCTCAGCTTTTCTGGAGAAAATTCTAAGCCAACAAGAAAAAGAGTAAAAAACACCCCAAATTCTCCTAATGTCTCCACTTGTACAATAGACTGAAAAACAAGAAAATTTAAAACCATATAATTTAATGTTTAGTATATTAAGTATACTTAACTGAACAATCATGTATTTATATACTCAGTGGGAATACCAGCAAAAAAAAAACCCAGTATTTTTTTAAAGTAACCAATTCTTTGAATTTCTTCTATATCTGAAATAATTTTGACTTCCTGAATGTAGATTTTTTTCCCCTTTTCTCCTGATTAGCTAGAGGAATATTTCATTTCCATTTTATTTTATAAGAACTAGCTCATGGATTCGCCTATTTTCAAATTCATAGCTGCTTTAATCTTTACGAGTTCTCTTTCTCGGCCTTCCTGGGGCATGGGAGGCCCTGACCTGAGTTTGGTGCTTAACGAATGTCCACTGCTTCACTCCGTCTGGGATGGAAACTTCCCGTGAGTATCACAGTCGGCCACGCCCACGGGTTTCCATGTGCAAGGTTCTCTGTTTGTTTTGACTCTTCCTCTGCTGTTTACTGTTGATGTGATCACACTAGAAGACGTTGTCTATAACCGCCACATTTCACTACTTGCGTTTGAGGGTTTGTGGTGGCTACTGTTTGCTCAGCCTTTT
>VBSM01001703.1:200324-210629 GCA_008086735.1 Cheirogaleus medius | reverse complement strand
GCAGACCCGAGCCCCGGTGCCCGTCCCCACCACACAGGGACAGCCATGGGCCTGTGGATCCGAGGCCATCAGCACAGGTTCACACCTGCAGACCTGAGCCCCAGTGCCCGTCCTCACCACACGGAGACAGCGATGAGTCTGCAGACTCGAGGCCGTCGGCACCTGCCGCAGCCCTGGCTCGCTCTGGTCTTCCAGCCTGTGCTGGCACCGTCTTTAAGACGAAGGTCCCTGGCTTGGTTCCTGCTCCGTACGCATTTTCAGGATGACGGAGTCTTGCTAGAGACCTGGCGACTGGAGGGGGCGGTACCCTGTCACTCCCGTGGCGATCACTCCAACGTGCTGAACTTGAACCCCGCTGCTCTCCACTGCCCTGTTTAACGGCACAGCCCTGGACCAGGCCGGTCTCCAGGGAGGACTCGGATCCGAACCTCACTCCCTCTGGAGGCACCACGGGAGGAGTCCACACTCCGCACCCAGGTCCGAGCGAGGCCGCGCCTGCCTCCACAGCCAACACTTCTCTGCCTTTTAAGCTGTGTTTACTTTAGGGAAAACAGTTTGGAGATGGCCGAAGTTGTAATCCCATTATAGTAACTCTTAGTTTCGAAAAGTCTTCCAAATTCTCCAAAACAAGATTTCCATTTTAAATATCAAAATGCCTTATTCCTTTAGAAATAAAAATTAGAAATTAAGAGAGGATGTCTCAAACCACAGAACACGTTGGGAATCCTAGCGGGATCTCTCCAGGAGGCAGCTGTGCGCCCCAGTGCCACCCTCAGGGCACGAGCCTCACTCTCACTGGCGCCAGCGCAGCCTACCTTGATGAAGTGGGGATCCGCGCGTGGGATGGTGGCGTCCCTGGGCTTGGTCAGGATGTACTGGTTGTTCTGGGAGTCGATCAGCATGCTGAGCCCCAGGCCGCCCTCGCCCTCGCCCCTCGTTGCGTTGTGCTTGGCACCTGCCTCCTCCTCCTCCACCCTCAGCACGGCCTCCACGTTGACCCCTTTCACCTGCGGGAACAATCAAAAGCAGCCAGAGTCGGTTCAGTGCTTCGACCTCAGTTTTCAGAGAGTAAAAGCTAAACAGGAGGACAGAAATAGTCTCGGTTCTCTGCCGAATGTGATGAAAGGTCAGCATTCATTAGCAAGAATTTGGACATTTTTTTCGATTAAAGAATTTAAGAGACCAGGCGCAGTGGCTCACGCCTGTAATACTAACACTCCGGGAGGCCGAGGCGGGAGGATTGCTTGAGCTCAGGAGTTTGAGACCATCATGAGCAAGAGCAAGAGCAAGACCCCATCTCTACTAAAAAATAGAAAAATTTAGCCAGGTGTGGTGGCGTGTGCCTGTCTATAGTCCCAGCTCCTTGGGAGGCTGAGGCAGGAGGATTGCTTGAGCCCAAGAGTTTGAGGTTGCTGTGAGCTAGGCTGATGTCATCGTGTTCTACCCATGGTGACAGAGTGAGACTCTGCCTCAAAAAAAATAAAAATAAAAATTTAAGGGTAGAAAGGTTTAGATGTTCTGCTGCTTCTAAATATCTACTTTACCTGATGTAGGGCATATTCTTTCAAAAATTCATAGCCCTTAAAATACTTGTGAGCTTTCCTCTAATTAGTAAGTTTTTTAAATACCATTTCTTTCACTGCATTTTTATTCTCTCCCCTTTCTTATGTAATTTTATTCTGATTTGTCTTTATTACCTAACCCTTTTGTGAGTCCACACCAAGACCCACAGTCAATTTTCTTTAAACCGTAAACATACTATAGCCGGCGAGCAGCCTGCGGCTGTTAGAAACATGAGGAGGAAATAAAGGATCTCTGGCTTTCTTCTACGAGACCAAATCAGATCTCTCTCCCTGTGACGCAGAAGTGTTTCAACCTGTCTTCGTTTCCATGCCACACTGCAAACATACATGTGAACAGCTTTAAAAACATATCCCCGGAAGTAAGGAGCGTAGCGGTGCGGGAGCAGCTGGGGAACGCCGCTTACCGATTTATTGTCGTCGAAGGCGTGTTCTTCTATCTCCTCCTCCAAACGGTCTGCTGCCTTTCGTACATCTTCAAGAATCTCATCGAGCATGGATAAACTTTTGTTTTGATGTTGCATATTTTTAAGGGCTTCAACTTGATGTTTTTCTGCTGCCAGAAGTTCCACGTATTCTGTTTCTTCCTATTCATTTGTAAAAAATGAAAAGTTAAGATTTATTAAGAAATAAACCAGGATATGACTTTCTTATATCCTCTCAGGTACCTGGCCTGACTGTAATCAGTCCGTCTGCTCTCTCAGGCAAAGGCCACATTCACGTACGTGTGATTCCGACTGTGGCCAGCTAGCGAAGGCAAGCGTCCTAGTAATTCAAACGCAACCGGGCTTAGCGCCTGTCTGAGGAAAGCTACGTACATACACATCAACAAATGTAAATGTGGTATCTTCAGGCCAGCTAGTCACAAGGAAATCATTTTCTGAATCTGATTATGTTATAGCACCATGTATGTGAGGTACAGCTGTACTTTAAAAAGAGACATGATACTTGAATACTATGCTACTATCTAAATTTCTAAGCAGGATACACACAGTCAAATTCCGGTTACAAAGGGAAAATTGTTCCAAAAAACATGTAGATTCTGACAGCATTATTTATTTAGGAAATTAATGGGTGGTGTGGTAATGAAATTTAGTAAATATATTTATATATCATATTTAATCAATAACCTCATCTTAAAGTTGCATTCACATCTAAACAGGCAGGGCAGAGTTGGGATAGAGCAGCAAAGGCCAGCGCCAGGAGAGCGCCTGGACCACAGCTGCAGGTCTAGCACACAGCTGTAGGTCTGGCACACAGCTGCAGGTCTGGCACACAGGTCTAAAACACAGCTGCAGGTCTAACATACAGCTGCAGGTCTAGCACACAGCTGCAGATCTAGCACACACGTGCAGGTCTAAAACACAGCTGTAGGTCTGGCACGCTGCTACAGGTCTAAAACACAGCTGCAGGTCTAGCACACACCTGCAGGTCTAAAACACAGCTGCAGGTCTAACATACAGCTGCAGGTCTGGCACAAAGCTCCAGGTCTGGACCACACCTGCAGGTCTAGCACACAGCTGCAGGTCTAGCACAGCTGCAGGTCTGGCACAGAGCTGCAAGTCTTGCACACAGCTGCAGGTCTAGCACACAGCTGCAGGTCTGGCACACCTACAGGTCTAGCACACACCTGCAGGTCAAGCACACACCTGCAGGTCTAGCACACAGCTGCAGGTCTAGCACACAGCTGCAGGTCTTGCACACAGCTGCAGGTCTGGACCACAGCTGTAGGTCTAGCACACAGCTGGTCTAGTACACAGCTGCAGGTCTGGACCACAGCTGCAGGTCTGGACCACAGCTATAGGTCTAGCACACAGCTGCAGATCTGGACCACAGCTGCAGGTCTAGCACACACCTGCAGGTCTAGCACAGCTGCAGGTCTGGCATACCTACAGGTCTAGCACAGCTGCAGGTCTGGACCACAGCTGCAGGTCTAGCACACAGGTGCAGGTCTAGCACACAGTTGCAGGTCTGGACCACAGCTGCAGGTCTAGCACAGCTGCAGGTCTGGACCACAGCTTCAGGTCCAAACAATAGCTGCAGGTCTAACACACACCTGCAGGTCTGGACCAAAGCTTCAGGTGGCCAATACCTGGAGAGTCTCAGAAATAGGAGGTAGGAACTGGTGCAAGTTGAAATACTATTCAAGTGCTAATCCAGTGTGCATATTTGAGCCAATGTTACCCAAACTCATATGTGTTCTCTATTTATAATAAAACAACCACAAATCTGGACCCCAGTAAGTATTCCTATTTATAATAAAACCAAGGAATGCCTCCACTACCCAGAGGATCCTGTAAGACAGTAAAACCTGCTCAAAGACAGCACTATGGTTTGTCGCCAATGCAGGACAACAGGCCAGGGCTCACCCATGTACGGCAGGGGCAAGATGACCAAATCAGGACTACTGAAAACTGTGATCAAACACCAGCCTGATGATCATATTTCTATCAAAAAAAATACCACATTTTGGTAAAGAAAGCTTACTCAGTCTATATTTTCTCTACTTTCAGAGCTGTGTAATAATACCATAGACTTTTCTATGAAAATGAAATGATATTTTATATTTACAGGGCTTGGTAAGGTGCCTGGCATTTAACAGGTGCTCAAGAAACCATGGCTTTAAAGTAAGTAGCGTAAACAGGATCGCATCTGATACAGCTTAAAACGATCAGTTTCTTCTCATCATTTCAAAAGTATACTTAGCCAAAGTCCTTAAGTTAAATGTATGCATTTGTTTAAATTATTTTAACATTTTTTTTCAATAAAATCACATTGAAGAAAGTCAAACTTCACATTAACAGGAACTCCTGCAGAAATTTGGCAAAATGTCGATTCAAGTTATAAATGTGTTTACTTCCACATCAGTTTATTAGTACTTGAATAACTTTTTGAATTACCCAGGAATTTTCCCAAAAGGAGAAAATTTCCCCAAGAAAAGAAAGCATTAGAGACCAGCTATTTCTAGAAGTGGTGAGTACACTATTACGCAAAAGGAAAAAAATTCTCCCTCCTGTCAGAGACTTTCCAGGTGTGATTTCCTAGGAACAGATGACACCGGCTGAGACATCAGCAGCGTCCACACCCCCCTCCCTCTGCTCCCAGCGCAGGGGTGGCCCGATGAGGCCTGACCTTGATGGCCGCCTCCCTCAGGGCCTCCAGACGCTGCCGACTGCTCTCCTTCATGTTGACTACGTCTTTGTAATCTCCCTGCAGGGCCCTCTGCAGTCCGTAGATCGCCTGGAAAACCGAATTCTCACTTTCATTCAGCTCTTTCTGGAAGATTTCGAACGTGTGCACCTGGAACAGTTTCTCCTCATTAGACAGGCTAGCATCTTTCTCCACCACTCTGATGGCCCTTTTCAGTTTGCCCAGAACCACGTTCTTCTGGCGGAGCAGCCCGGAGAGCTTCCTGCAGCTGTCCAGCACCCACTGCTTCCTCGGAGTGAGGGCTGCGCCCCTTCCCCGGTGCAACTTGATCACGTGCCTCGCTACCTCCGCGTGGTCTGCGGCCTGCGCCGCCAGCTGGAGCAGGGGAAGCAGCATCCAGAAGAAACGCTCTCCTGGAATCCTCATGATCTGGGGGCAGAGCGCAGGCCGAGGCAGTCCACAGACTCCTGCTGTGTCGACCTTGCATTTTAGACGCACATGTTCAGCTGAAAGAGATCGTCACATATAGTTAAACCATGAATCATTACTACCGAGATCAGAGTTAAAGCATTACGTAATTAGGGCCAGAAAACTGTCACCTTTCTGAAGAAAATATTATTTTTCCTAGATTAATATCAACATCTGAACATAGACTGAAATCAAATGCTGAACGTTAATGTACCTTTTATGCTGCCTGGTAATGAGTGGAGATTAAAGGTTAGTTACATCTGAATTTAAAGGTTTAAAGGCAATTTTTAAAGAGAAAACTTAGCCTCATCTATGTAGCAACTCCAAATCTAATCTATTTAAGAGGGTCTCCATATCAAAGGCCAGAAAATACCATCGACTTCCCTATCACAGACCAGTGGCTGCCTGGGGAAACCATGCTCACCATCATTCCAGAAATGGAATCTTCTGAGCTACTATTAGCTTGCTCTGCTGCTTCGATTGCTTTCTAAAATAATTTGGAATTTTTCCAAATTTCCAAAGTCAGTCTACATTTAAATGCTTAGTAAGACATCAAGGATTTAAAAAAAAAAAAAAATCACAAAAATAGAACCGTACCTGGATCTCTAGGGCTTTACGAAAAGTTCAAACATTTTCTATCATCCAAATCCATTCTCCTTCTCTTCCTTTCTTTAGGAAGAACTAAAGTAATACACATTAATTTGTCCTTGCACGTGTAGCATAGACAAGAATCTTGCTTTCTGAAAATCACTTTTGGACGAATGAGAGAGGTTTCAGTGCCTCTGTGGCCGCGGGCCTAGCTGGCGAGAGCAGAGGGCAGGGCTGGACCCCGACAAGAAGGAGCGTTCTTGGAGGAGCAAGTGGAAACTACTGGTCGCCGGCAGCAAAGGTCACGGAGAAAGAACAACGCAGAGGCTGGAAAACAGACAGAGGAGGAAGAAGTAATGAACAAGAGAGGCAGAGTGCCACCCGCTCTGACAAGCATCCATGCATGGGAGTTGGCCACGGACAGCCTGATCCCATGGACATCTCTGCCACTAGATCACTCGTCACAAGTAGCTGAGCCAAACAAGAAAAAGAACCCAAACCCACCACTTATTTACACAGGACTTACAGTTTAAAGGAAGCAACAAAGCTTTATTACACACCATCTAATCATTCCTAACAGCAGCATCCAATAGGTGGTCACGTCAAGAATTACCACTCAACCGTCAAACATACCAACATTTCCCCTACCTGGAGGCCTCCTCAAGCCCCCCTCCCTTCTTGGGGACTTCCTTTGTAACCCATTAACAGGCCTGAGCGTATGCAAGACAAACCTGCGGGCCCTCAATTTACACAAAAAATTTATATCTGGTGACTTATCTCTGATAACAGCTCCTTATGTTAAAACATTCCAAGCCTTTAGACAAAGCTTCATGTCTTTAACCAATTACAAGCCAAAAAATCCTTAAACCCACCTATAACCTGAAAGCCCCCACTTCGAGATGTCCCACCTTTTTGGGCCAAACCAATGTATGCCTCCTCACGTATTGATTTGATGACTTTACCTGCAACCCCCGTCTCCCTGAAATGTATAAAAACCAAACTGTAACCCAGCCACATCGAGTCCACTTGCCCAAGGCCTCTTGGGAGTGGCTCCAGGTCATGATCCTCAAATTTGGTTCAGAATAAATCTCTCTAAAATTATTTTACAGAGTTTGGCTCCCGTTGACAGTTGTAACCCATTAACAGGCCTAAGGGTATGTCAGACAAACCTGCACATCCTCAATTTACACAACTAATATGTCTGGTGGCTTGTCTCTCATAAACAGCTTCTTATCTCAAAACATTCCAAGCCTTTAGACAAAGCTTCCTGTCTTTAACCAATTAAAAGTCAAATAATCTTTAAACCCACCTATAACCTGTAAGCCCCCCTCCCCCCGCTTCAAGATGGCCCACCTTTTCAGACCAAACCAATGTATGCCTCCCATTGTATTGATTTATGACTTTACCTGTAACCCTGTCTCCCTGAAATGTATAAAATCAAACTGTAACCAGCCATAGCGAGTCCACTTGCTCAAGGCTTCTTGGGCGTGGCTCTGGGTCATGGTCCTCAAATTTGGCTCAAAATAAATCTCTTTAAAATTATTTTACAGAGTTTGTCTTTTCTTTCATCGATACTGTAACGCTGGTGGTGGGCCCCCTCCCCTCCCTAGATCAAAAAGAAAAGGCTCACGAGACCAGACCTGCCAAGGACAAACTGCCAGGCCCCACTGAGAAGAACCACACCCAGATGTCCACCTAGATAAGGACATTTCCTTTCAGCTCCTGGGTTCCACAAATACCACCAGCCCCTCCTGTTTCTCAAGGACCACCCAAGGTCACAATGGAAAATGCCCAGCTCTTCCCGACAAAAATCCCTAGCCTGGCCCAAACGGTATAAAAGGCCTCACCCCCTTCAAAAGGATGCAACTTCTTGGGCCTCTCTTGGGACCCCAGAACCTCATATGGGAGTGCATAATAAAGCCATGTTGTTTAGCCCCAGTCTTTCTCTCTCTCTGTCTGTTTCTTTCACCACCGGAAAACTATACAGATATACGCAAAAGTCACCAAGAAAAGACTATATTCAGGTTAAAAATATTCAATTTAATACATTCTTAGAGACCTTGGCACCCACAGAGATAAGCCAATGGTCCATGGAGAATTCGCTTACCTAAAATAGCTCACTTCCTAAACAGTGGGATAAATGAGAACACCTAACCCAGCATTCAATTTTAGGTTAGTTCCAATACAACTTTAAGTACAAGTGTTTCCACCTTAAAAATAAACAATTAGCCAATCATTCAGTCCTACCTAGCAAACTGTTATTCTAATGACTCATTCAATAGCTAAGCTTCTCTAGTTCCAAGGGAGAGAAAGAATTCATTGGTTACTTCAAATTGCACTTTTAGTATTTTCCAGAACTAAGGCAGAAATTTGAGATGCTTTGTTTATGCTTCCCACTTTCCCCAAAAGATCTCAAAAGGTGATTCTTCAATGGATTTCATGCTTCAGAAAAACAACTTGCAAGGCAGTTCATGTATGAATCACACCTTTCTATTAAAAGCTTCATTTCTGGCTCCTTCCTCAACCAGGCTCCTGAAATTAGTTATCTGTCTACCCCATACCCAAGGGAGCCATGAATTTTTATGAGAAATCTTTGAGGACTTTAATTGTAGCTATACTGAAATTCTCCACTGAAACATAGTTACAACATGAACATGAAATTGAAACTATCTACAGACTCTTAAAATACAAATTATCCCTTTTTCAAACTCATTTCTTCTTCAAACCTGGCTATAAAATCCTATGAACTACTGAATTGCAGTGTGAACTAAAATAAAAATTTAAGGCTTCCCCCCCACCCCCTACCCCTACCCACTGGCTGACTGAATGGACTCCTTCATGGCCAAAGGAATATCCTAAAACTAAATTGCCAGCCAGGAGGCTGGAGGTCAGACAAGCCTCATCATGCCCCCATCCCTACTTGGGGACATCCTTTGTAACTCATTAACAGGCCTAAGGGTATGCAAGACACACCTGCAGGTCCTCAATTTACACAACAAATAGATGTCAGGTGGCTTGCCTCTGACAAACAGTTCCTTGTGTTAAAACATTCCAAGCCTTTAAACAATTACAAGTCAAAGAATATTTAAACCCACCTATAACCTGTAAGCACCCCCCCCCACTTCCAGGATGGCCCACCTTTTCTGGCCAAACGGATGTATGCCTCCCACATATTGACTGATGACTTTACCTGTAACCCGACTCCCTGAAATGTATAAAACCAAACTGTAACCCAGCCACAGCGAGTCCACTTGCTCAAGGCTTCTTGGGCGTGGCTCTGGGACATGATCTTCAAATTTGGCTCAGAGTAAATCCCTTTAAATTATTTTACAGAGTTTGGCTTTTTTTCCCCATTAACAGAAAGTTTTTTCGTGAGTAAATATCTTTAGCTTCAGTGTTATTTTTTTTAATTACTAAAAAGACACTTTGGATTTCTGTGTCTTTATAATGAATTCTTAAATACACGTTTGTATAATGAATTCTTTAATATACACAACTTGGATAGATCTCAAAGCTGAGTGAATAAAAGGTCACCTACTGTATCATTCCATTTATATAACATTCTCAAAATGGCAAAGTTACAGGCATGGGGAACAGGTTAGTGGCTGTCAGGGTTAGGGAAGGGGGGTGGCTGTGGAAGGAAGACCCTGGTGGGATGGAAATGTCCCGTGTCTTGATGTGAATCCACACACGTGATAATGCTGATGGCACAAGTCCAGACACACACTCGAGCGCATATGGTGCGATCTTACTAGGTCAATGGAGTCTATCAATGACAATTTCTTACTACAGTTTTGCAACGGCTACCACTGGAGCAATCCACTCCGCAGGATCTCTCTGTATCATATCTTACAACTGTATGTGAATCTATAATCATACCTGTCAGGCTTAAAGAATTCACCCTCCCCAAACTTCCATCCAAATCTCCTATAAAACCCACCGCTCTCCTCTTCCTAAGGGTGTATCAGGCACAGGAATGGAATGCAAGAGGGGAACAACTTACTTTCCTAAGCCCTCCCTGTAGTTCGAAAAGAATTTATTCCAGCCGCTGTTCTGGCCCAGTGGCTCACTCCCCCCAAAACCCTCTATAAAACCCAAGGCCCTCCCCTCCCTCAGAGGTGGAGGCTCTTTTCGGCCTCCACCCATCAGCACCCAGATGCACAAATAAACAGCATTTTGCTACACATGAGGCTTCCTGTGACTCTCTCTCAGCTCTGGACCTAACAATATCAAAATAAAGTTTTAAAAATTCTATATAAATGCTTCCTATTTCCCACAAAACCCTCATTAGGTGTAGTGATCACTGCTTAATTGCAGAGCAGGGAAACTGTCCTCATGACATTTTTTATTATCTTAAACTAGGCAATGCCCTAAATAGAGGCAAAGATTTTCTGCTACAGTACAACTTGTTGGGTACTAACAAAATACTTATCTAGCTTAGAGTTAAATTTAGTAAATAGTGTAAGTGCCCTGCCCAGAATGTTTAAGAGTAATGTGTAACAAACAAGGTCCATGTAAC
>VBSM01001703.1:174486-197861 GCA_008086735.1 Cheirogaleus medius | reverse complement strand
GGAGCCCCAGGGCGGAGGAGGGGCGCCCCGAGAAGGGAGCCCCAGGGCGGAGGAAGGGCGCCCCGAGAAGGGAGCCCCAGGGCGGAGGAGGGGCGCCCCGAGAAGGCGCCGCAGCGCGGGCAGGGCTCCCGCACGCTTACCCGAACGCACCTCGCGGCGCTCACCGCGCCGGGCGGCCGCGCCAGGACGTCCGGCCGAGCATCA
Source organism: Cheirogaleus medius (assembly GCA_008086735.1). Lineage (NCBI taxonomy): Eukaryota > Metazoa > Chordata > Mammalia > Primates > Cheirogaleidae > Cheirogaleus > Cheirogaleus medius. The sequence goes on along the minus strand of VBSM01001703.1, from coordinate 197,657 downwards.
CCGTCCCCCGAGCCCGAGCCCTGCGGCGGCGGCGCGGCCTGGGCTCAGCTGTGCGGCGCCGGGAGCCGAGGGGCGCGGCGGGCGCGGTCTGGCCCGCATCCCTTCCCAGGCGGCCCCGGGGCCGAGGGGAGGGACCGGCCGCCGCCCTCTCCGCAGCGCGGTTCCCGGGACGCGCCCGTCGGCGGCCGAGGCCGCTTTAAGAGGGCGGGCCTGGGGCCGCGCGGTGCACGCCGGGAGCTGGAGTTCCGCGGCCCGACCTGCCGCCCACCTTGTCCCAACAGCGCCTCCCGGCCGGGTGTGGCCTGGTAGCCGCAGGCCAGCGACGACTCCGAGCGAGCGAGCCGCGGCCCCTGTGAGGGACGCCGGGAGCCGAGCAGAGAGAGGCGCGACTCCCGTCGGCCCCCGGGCGGCGCAGTGCACGCCGGGAGCTGAGCAAAGAGAGGCGCGACTCCCGTCGGCCCCCGGGCGGCGCAGTGCACGCCGGGAGCTGGAGTCCCGCGGCCCGACCGTGGCCAGCGCTGCCGGCGCCCCGGGCGAGTGTCCGCCAGCCCGAGGCCGCGGCCGCCGGAGGACGAGGGCGGAGACGGCCGGCTGCGCCTGCGCACGAGGCCGGGGCCGGAGGACGCGACGGCGCGGGGAGAATGGTAGGCCCGCGTCGCCCTCTGCCCGTCGCGGGCCGGGTCGGGGTCGCGGCCGCCGGAGGGACCGGGTCGAGGGGCGCCTGCGCGGCCGCGGCGGGGCCTCGGGGCGCGCGGCTCTCGTCCGCAGGTCGCGGTGGCGGGACCGCGTTCGTGTCTTCGCGAGCTCCGGTCGGGGCGGCCGGAAAGCCGCCGGCGAGGTCCCGGCGTAGGTGTGGCCCGCCCGGTCCGCGGGGCCGTTCCGGGCTCGGGGGTCTGTGCGGGTGGCGGTGTCCCCGGCCAGGGCGCAGAGTCACGGGGGAAGGCGACGCAGCTGTGGGGGAGAAATGGGCATTACGGTTGGGGCGGAGATGCAGATCCGGAGCTCAGGAGAGAAGCTTCTGGAAGTGCACGTCCGTGTCTGTGAGATGTGGGGACCGCGGTGAGGCGTGGGCCAGGCCGGGCACCCGGCTGACGGGTATCCGAGGCTCGTGTGTGTGCGGAGGGTGGTACGCAGGTGCCGGCGTGCGTGCTCGGGAGCCGCGGCCCCAGCCGGTGAGACGGACGCTGAACACGCAACCGCTTTATCACGGTTGGGAAGAGTGCTGGGGACTACAGGCCCGGGAGCGGACGTGATGGGGGCGGGGGAGCGGGGTCAGGTGGGGGTCAGGTGCGGAGGTCACGAGGGCGTGGCCAAAGCAATGCGCGTGAGCTGATCTCCCCGGACTGAGCGGGAATCAGCCAGGGACAGAGCGGGGCGAGGGGCGGGCAGCTGTGTGCAGGGCTCCAGGCAGGAGGAACAGTGTGCACGGACCCTCGGGAGCTGGGAGATCCGCCTGCAGAGCACGGAGAAGCGTTCTTGAGAAGAAGGACACGAAGCTGGCGCGGAGACCACAGCCACCTTGTGCAGTCTGCTCCAGCCGCCTGTGTCTTTGTCCTGATGGTGACGGGAGGCTGCTGAGAGGATTGGAAAGTTCAAACAGAAGAGAGACTTGATAGTGCAGGAAAAACAGATGGATCGCAGTGGGGAGGGCAGAGCTTGAGGGTGGGAAGAGGAGCGGAAAAGGAGACAGAATGGCTGGTCAGAGAAACAAGACTAGTAGAAACCGAGAGGAGAGTGTTTAAAGGAGGAGGTGCAGTCATAGGTGCTGCATAGTGGAACAGCTGAAAAGATCCCACTGACTTGGGCAGCTAGAAGGCTCTGGTGATGGCAGGGCGGTTTTACCAGGCTGGCCGGAATGAGGTGAGTGAGGATGCACACACCTGTGCGGGGAGGGAGTCCTCTCTCCAGCTCTGAGGGGGAGAAGGGCCTGTTGGACAGGAACCTGGGAAACCCTGAATGCGTTTGTTGTGCCAAAGAGGACCATTCAACCATCAGAAAAGTGGAAGATTCAAAAACGTGAATTTAACCTGGCCCCATCCACAGGCCTGCTCTACACCGAAACAGTCAAAGTGATCAAGTTTATGTAGTTTATTTGATCAAAACAGCTGCTCTGTCGAGCCTCTCGTAAGTTGATCCTGAGAGAAGATTTTGTTGTATTAAGTGTCTCCGGAAGAACATTTTAAGAATATTTTTTTCATGTTATTAATATATATATTGGCATCCTTGATGCCCAGATTATGTCATTGATTTTTCACAAGGTCACAGTTAAAATGTTCAATGTTCAAGACTTTTTCATAGTTTAGAGGTTTTATCTGATGTTTCCACTGGATAGTCCAAATTTTATTTCAAGAATTTTGTACATTTTAACAGAATAAAATAATGAAACATAGAAAATGACCTCCCCCACTTCAGAAGTTGTCCTTAATAATTTAATGTTTATGGCACGTTAAGTCTTGGTGGATGTTGTCAGGGCTTGAAGGACAGGCCCTGGTGCTACACCCTATGGACCTTGATTACTTTTGTGTGGGTTTAGTCCTGCCTGGGTGGACACAAGGCTTTCTTCTTTCCCTGTAACTTTGTAGTTTATGAGCCTTTTTTCCCTGGGAAGCTGTATGCCAGTTCTCTTTTTTACAAATTGCAACTTGGTCTCTTAGTCACTTTTGGATGTGAAGCGCGTATAGTCTTTAGACTTAGCTATTGATTGTTGTTTTAATCGCTTATTTTGTGGAGAAACCAGTAAGGGGTGACATCAAGTAATTGCAGCTGTGTTGGCAGTTACCTTGCTTTCCATCTTTCCATGAGAGCCTTGTTCATGAGCTAAGGCCTGGCCCCACGGCTGTGATTGCTCTTCGGAACCAGCACCTGGGCACCACCTTGCCATTCAGGGTTGGTAGGAGTGTCTTGTGACAGATCAGGCAATTTGAGTAGGTGGGAGAGGGACTTAGGTGTTTCTCTATCTCCACGTCTGCCTACTCTGCAACTGACGTAGTGATGGGTCACAACCACTTGGAATGGCCTGAATCCATGTGCTCCTCACCTGCTCTTCTGGAGTTTTAAAAAATTCTCCTGTATGCTGTTGGTGCGATGATGTTGTCACATGTGGGGGGCTTCAAGAGGTGATCATCAGATACCATCGCATCTTCTGGGTTCCAAGTTTGTTTGATGTGGAACCATCACTTGTATAACTTGGGTTAAATAATTCAGTTGCTGATTATATGACCACAGCTGCTGATTAGTCTTGGAGGTTATAGGGGTGCTGTGTTGAATTTTTTTTTAGGTGAAATTCATATAACAAAATTAACTTAAAGTATACAATTCAGTGGTGTTCAGTACAATCACAGTGTTGTGTAACCACCACCTGTATTTAGTTCTAAAACATTTTCATCACCCCAAAAGAAAACCCTGAACCTGTTAGTGGTGACTCCCATTCCTCCCTCCCCTGGCCTCTGGCACCGCTAATCTGCTTTCTGTCCCTGTGGGTTTGCCTATTCTGGGTATCTCGTATAAATTGAATCATACAGTATGTGGCCTCTTGCATCTAACCTTTTTCACTCAGTGTAATGTTTTTGAGGTTCATCCATGTCGTGGCATTCATCAAAACTTTGTTTTTATGGCTGAATAATATTCTATTATATGGATATACTGAATTTTATTTTATAACCATGACAGAATTTTGAAATCTACCATGGGTGATTGTTTCCATAATAAAGATATTGTGGCTATTCCAAATTCCTAATTTTGGGGGTTGTACATCTGTCTTTATCTTAAGGTTTTTGAGGCAATTCTTGGCTTTTGCTCAACCCTCCCTTAGGGAGTTTCTCAGCCTCATGAAAGATTCTTAATAGCTTTGTGTTTCGTCAGCTTAAAGCATACGGGATCTGCCTAGTTCAGATAAACTTGATCTTACCAGAGAATATAACCTTGAATTCTTTGTTTAGTTCTTTTCAAAGGCTCAGTTTCAGGAAATAATACAGAGAGTATATATTCTATATATTCCTCTAGAATCTAGGTCAGGGTCAGCAAACAACAGCCCACAGTCAAGCCGCCTATTTTTGTAAATAAAGTTTTATTGGAGCGCAGCCACGCCCACTCGTGTATGCAGTGTGGCTGTCTGCCTTCCCCCTGCAAGGGCAGAGGGAAAGTTTGCCCCTTCTGGTCTCCATCACCAGTTCTTAACCTGAGTTCCACCTTCCCCTGCCTTCTGAGCACTCCACAGATGGGCTTAAACTGCCTGTGAAACCTCTGAAGTTTTACGCAAAACTGCATGCCCATGTGTGAACCGTGTATGTTTTCCTGGAGGAAGGACCCCGAATCATCAGATTCCAAAAGAGATCCAAGACCTCCAAGTGGTCAGAAGTCATTGTTTTGAGGAACTGAAATGTTAATTCCCTGGCCTCACCTGGATCAGCAGTTCTCAAACTTTCTAGTCTAAGGACCCCTATAATAATTGATTGGGACCCCAAAGCTGTTTTGTTTATATGGGTAATCATCATTAATATTTACCATATTAGAAATTAAAATAGAAAGTTTTAAAAGATCGATTGATTGATTGGCAGAAACAGGGTCTCACTGTGTTGCTCAGGCTGGTCTTGAACTCCTGGCCTCACACGGATCCTCCTGCCTTGGCCTCCCAAAGTGCTGGGATTACAGGTGTGAGCCACCACACCTTGCCTAAAATATTTATTTGTATATTTCAAAATTAATAATAATAAACTCATTACCTATTTACATTACATTTTTGCAAATATCTTTAATGTCTGGCTTCATAAAAGGCTTTCACATTTTTTATGTTGAGGCTGTTGTGATAACACAAGTCATGCAGTCCCCCGCCCCCAGGCCTCTGCTCCAAGAGGGTGAGAGAAAGGCAGATACCGGCTTAGAGTTCTTAGGACAGTTTTGCCACCATAGACCGGGGTCCTCAGAGCACACTGGGGTGCCGTGTGTCTGGATCACATCATCTCGTCCTGCTGAGTTGTGTTCTGATACTTCAGCATCAGTGGGCTCTGGGGTAGCCTTAAGGAAAAACTCTGGGTGCTTGCTTGTTGGCATTTTGGTGAGGGACAGGTCGGTGCAAAGGGGACATTGTACATTGTTCCTTTCGAGAGCGGCAGGAGCCATTGCCCTGTGGGCTTAGGGTGGGAGGAGCAGTAGCTCTGCTGAGCCACTGCTAGGTTTTAGATCTTAGGCGGGTCCTTTCAGCTCCCGTGTGTGGCGTGCATGTCTGTATGCTGATGGTGTCCTGGGCTTTCTTACTTTGCTTTTTCCCTCCTCTTAATTTCTTCACCTACATCTTGTTATCCATTTATGTATTTCTGTAAGTTATAATTCTGTTTTTATAAATCGTCTCATCTTTATTTATAGAAGATTGAGTATAAATCCTAAGTAAAAAATGTCTCCTTGTCATATTCTCTAAAGCCATTGTATGGAAACCTTAGCATCGAGTAGATTATAGTCTGTTTTCATTTACAGAAATTAGTGAATCACTTTCTTTTTCAGTGTTGCTTTCATCGAGTTACCTTAGCTAAGTGGAAACTTAACCGTCGTATATCTGGAAGTATTAAGATGTTATTCTGGTTCATTATATACTATATATAGTACAGTTACTTGGCAGTTTTGTTATTTATTACCTACCCACAGCCTCTGCCCTATTTTTCATTTTATTTCCGTCTTGTGTACACAGACATTCTTGTTAGTATTATCGTTGTTGTTTAGTCATAACTGGCTTTCTGTGCCTGCTTGTGAAACTGTTATAAGTTTCTTTTAACACTATTCTTAGTTACATGAGTATGTTTTCTTCAGTGTGGTTCAGCTGATTTTAAACTGGGAAAAACTTAATAATGTTTCCAAACTACACAGCCGCCTTCTAGTCATTAGAACCTGAACTTGAAGCCAAAGAGGACCCTGCAGATGGGCCCCTCGGTGACATGAGGGCCTTGTCTTGTTTCACCAGAGGGCTAGGTGTGTGTCACAAAGAGAGTACTGAGATTTTTAGGAAAAAAATACCGTTACACTTCATGCAAAGTGAACTGGGTAGAGATCAAAATGCATTTTGTATAAAATATTACAGTTTTCTGAAGATTAGAACATGTATTTGTTACCGTATAGCTGCTGTCATGTCAGTTTTCAGAAGACTGGGCAGCCTTTTTAACTGATGGAGAGCAAGGCTTTGTCTTCTGCAATTGTGAGGTGACGTCAAGTCACCCAGCGAGAAAACCAAGTCCAGTCGAGATATAGGCGTTAGGGGCAGAGGCTGAAATGGACCCTGGAGAGGCTTCATTGGCTTTCTCGCTTCTTTTGCATCCCAAAGCATAAGCTTAAAGCATCTCAGAAGGACAAGGTCCGCCAGTTCATGGCGTGCACGCAGGCCTGCGAAAGAACTGCCATCCACTGCTTGGCGCAGAACGAGTGGAAACTGGACGAGGCCACGGACAGCTTCTTCCAAAACCCAGACTCGCTCCACAGGGAGTCCGTGCGGAGCGCGGTGGACAAGAAGAAGCTGGAGCGGCTGTATGGCAGGTACAAAGGTGAGAAGTGACGGGACAGCAAAGCCAGACAGACACACTGGTCTCTGGCGGGCCGCACGGGAATCACAGCTCGGAGGCGGGCGTCTTAGCGGTGGTTACCCCTGTCCCTGCGGTGTCTTTCTGAGCACTTCTATTTAGGCTGAGGTCCTGGTGTTGAGAAGGTTGTTTCAGAACGACACCAAATCGTGAAAGTGACCCCAAAGCAAGGGTCAAGGTCAGCATCTCTCACCCAGTGTCCCAGGTTCTAGCACTGAAACAGCTGCAGCTAGCCGGTGAGCTCTGGGAAAGCACTTGGCAAAGAACCCTTTGTCCTGCAGATCGGGGACAGTTGTCTTCGTTGACATCAGTCCTTAGATTGGAGCTCTCTCCATCAAAGTGCAGCTGTGCTGTGACAGTGAGTCTGCACCGATGAGTAGATACAGATCCAAGTCCCTCAGCAGGGTTCGAATTGTCACATCAAACGTTGAAGCGGTTGTAGGCAGAGGCAGCAAGCATTCGAGAGCTGGCTTATTCGCACACTGCCACGCACAGCTCAGCCTGTCTTCTGTGTGCCTCATGTTATAAAATGGATGGACTGCAGTCCTAACATGACTGAACATATTCAACATTATTGCATATGAACTCTACCAAGATGGTTCATTAAGTAAGAGCATCCTCACATATCATGTTAGGAGACAGAATTGAATAAGAGAATAATTGGGAGTTTTTTACAGAACCTTTGTCCCATGAACTCTGGCCGAGGTCGTTTTTCTCCCTAATATAAGAGAATAGAGTTGGAAGGGTGTTGGTGGTTTCAGTCATTTAATTTATATCGTGATTTTTCTTTGGGAACAACATATATATAAATGATGTAGTATATAGTACTTTAGGTGTGATAAAAAATTTAACTTTGGTCATTTAAGTAAAGAACCTACATGTTTTCTCTTTGCACCTTCTAAACCAACAGAATTCACATAGACGTTACAATAATGTATTATGAGGCACGTAATCTGTCTAAAATTACTAGATTTAGTTTGGTGAAGTCTTGCCGGGATGCTTTTAATAGATTTCACTGTTTGATTTTCGGATAGACAAATGCTAAGTTCTTTAATTTTATTTCTAAACTAGACATAGGAGGTAGGGAGCCTGGATTTCTAAGCTGTTAAATACGGATTCTTAAGCTAAATAATTTTGAAAAATAATTACTGTCCAGTGGCGTTAGAACTAGCAAATGAAATCACTGAAAAAGAAAACATCATAGTTGTGATGAAAAATTCAAAGTACTATAAAAACTTTATCAATATAGTATCTTTTATAGCAGTGTACCTTTGGGCAAACTAAATTTCTGTAAACTTGAATCTTTATTTTACATTAGGGAAGTTAAATTCTTTTTTTTTTTTTTTTTTTAATTTTTTTTTTTTATTCCATCTTGTAATGGGGGTACAAATATTGTTTGGGTTACATACATTGCCCCTCCCCCAGGGAAGTTAAATTCCTAGTGATCAAATCTTCTCAAAGAAATTTCAGTGATTTTTTTCCCCCTAAAGCCCAAAAACCTACATTTTTTAAAATAGGACTATTTTCTGGAGAAAGCGTTACTTGCTACTCACTGTTCCTTTCACATACAGTAGAAAGTGCAGTCATTGATTGATGTGCCTGAAACGCTCTCCTGGGCCTGTGTAGCAGAGAGGTTTGGGTCTAACCACTGATGTTAGGATTAGTTTTCAAAACAGCGTAACTTCTTCCCCCCCGCTTATTCTAAGCAGAGAGACCAAAACAGTGTAACTTCTTTTTCCCTAATTTTCACCACAGACCCGCAGGATGAAAACAAAATTGGAATTGATGGGATCCAGCAGTTTTGTGATGATTTAAGCCTAGACCCTGCCAGCATCAGCGTTTTGGTCATAGCATGGAAGTTCAGGGCAGCAACCCAGTGTGAATTTAGCAAAAAGGAATTTGTAGATGGCATGACAGAGCTTGGGTAAGTTGGCTGTTGTCAGCTTAAAGTTTTTCACAAAGGAAGATGCTTTAAATATTATTTATTTTTCAGCAACCTGTAAAGATTAATTTCATATCTATTTTTTTTCTTTGTGTATCTTAAGAGTTTCTTAGGCATCTGCACTAGTAAGCCTTTGGTTTCCTTTTACATTCCAGTTTAAGGTTTTATTTCATTTCACATTTTTGTTTTTATTCATATTAATCCCTTTTGTAGCTTATTTTCTTCTTTTTAATTTTTTCCTTCCAATTTTGAATTTACAGTAACTACCAGGTTTTTTCTAGCCATTCAGATTATTTAACAACACTGTGTGCTACATAGAATCTGTTATGTCGCTATGTTAAGTGTTAATAAAACGTCATTTTGGTGTTTGCTTGTAACATTTCTCTATTCTACCTACAGGGTTGGGATAAAAGCTTCATTACTAACTTGATGTTTCTCATTTATCAGATAAGTCATGAAAGTAAATGAAAGTGCCCAACGCACTGTCTTCTAATCGTTGGCTCACTGAACTGCAGTCGTGCACCGCATAGCGACACTGCTGGCAAATTCCTGTCACCTAGTGACGTCAGAGCCGTCACCCAGCACGGCACAATGCGCTGCTCACGTGTGTGCTGCTGGGGTAGCCCGGTCAGCACTGCAGGCCATGGAAAGCGTGCACATGCACCTGTAGACAGTGCTGATACTTGGTGACGGTGATGAGTGGCTGTTTTACCAGTGTACGTGTTCACCACACTGTAGGTCATTATTTTAGAGTGCACTACTTATTTAAAAAGTTAGCTATACCACAGCCTCAGGCAGGCCCGCCAGGAGGTGCCAGAAGGAGGCGTTGTTGTCACGGGAGACAGCTCCATGCTTCTGTTGCCCCGGAGACCTTGCAGTGGGACAAGAGGTGCCCGAGGGAGACAGTGATATTGATGATCCTGGCCCTGTGTAGGCCTAGGCTGTTGTGCGTGTTCGTGTCATAGTTTTTAACAAAAAAGTTTAAAAATTAAAAAAATTTAAAAAGTAAAAAAACTTCAAAATAGAAAAAAGTGTATAGAATAAGAATATAAAGAAAGAAAATATTTTGGTACAGCCTTTGTGTTTGTATTTTAAGCTAGGTGTTATTACAAATGAGTTTAAAAGTAAAAAAAAAATTAAAAGTTTATAAAGTAAAAAAAGTTACAGTAAGCTAAGGTTAATTTACTATTAAAGAAAAATATTTTTTGATAAATTTAGTGTAGCCTAAGTGTACAGTGTTTTTAAAGTCTACAGGAATGTCCGAGGCCTTCACATTCACTCACCGCTTGCTCACTCGCTGACCCAGAGCAACTTCCAGTCCTGCAAGCTCCATTCATAATAAGTGCCTGATATGGAAGTACCATTTTTTTTCATTTCTACCATATTTTCACCGCACCTTTTCTATGTCTAGACACACAGTACTTCCCATGGTGTTACGTTTGCCTGCAGTGTCCAGCACGGGCACCTGCCGCGCAGGTTCCGTGGCCTGGGAGCCGTGGGCTGCTTAGAGCCTGGGCATGCGGCAGGCTGTCCCATCTAGGTCTGTGTGAGCGCACTCTGATGCTCACACGCACGATACTGCCTAACGACGCATTCATCAGAGCGTGTCCCCGTCGTTAAGTGGCGCGTGACCGTATTTCATGAGGTGACGTAACAGCCAACTTGTTCGACTTGCTCTTATTTCTGATATTCTGATATTCTGGTGTTGAAAACTTAGAATGGCATGTTTTTACCTGCTGAAGAGAACATAGAGCCTTACGGCAGACATGTTCCTAAGCCATGTGCTTACAGCAGCCAAGGGAAGAGAAAAAACAGAGCACTTGTTTTTCCCACTAAACTGATGAATCTGTATTTATCAGCCTCGTCTCTTTAGGTAAACTGCACAAGACTCACGTTCTAAGGCAGACACTCCTCACCTCGTGGTAGGGTCACATCTTTCCAGCTTCGGTGCCTGTGCTGCCCACGTGAGCACAGGACGGGGTTGCATCTTGGCACACCCGTCATAAGTTGAAAATGCATTTAATACTCCAGCAAACCCACCGTAACGTTGAAAAACCAGAATTCAAACCCTTGTAAGTTGGGAGCTGTCTGTAATAACTTGCCGCGTTTCTGGCGGTTGTGTCGAACCAAATATGTCATTGCAGCAATGGCGTAACAGCATTATTTCTTTATGTTCTTTTCCGGTAGGAAAGCCTAGATGAGTTTGCTAGTAGTTTTAGAATGGAAAGTACCTATAATGTGTGATACATTATCCTTCCTGTTAAAACCTCCCTAAAATGGGAAATTTTGGAAGTTAGTGCTTCTTATGGAAACACCATTGGCATTTCTTAGTCGTTGTCTAAAAATAGGTTGTTCAAGGAAATTTTTAAAATTCCTATTATCCTATTATGTGTTGTAACATATTTTAAGGATTATGAGTGTAAATCCCCAAAATATGTTAGATGATTTTGTGCCCCCTTTTCAAGAGTATGCAGAATGTGATCTAAGGTTACACGTTTATGATGATAATACCGCTGTTCATGTCTCACAGGGCAGAGGCGAAAGCATTTTGTAAATACTAAAGTTCTATACTAAATATCATTATTAATCTTTTACTAAACTATAGTGCAGAGATAATGTCAGTGCTCTTAGGACTGTTCGCTTTTATAGGACTAAGCTTTAAAAAATAGCTTTTGTGTCTTTTTATTTTTCTCACACTTTTTCCTGTCTATCAACTCTCTTGACTGAGGCTAGAAAATGTGCTCTTAACAGCTAATCTGACATCATTTCATTAGGGGCTTGAGAATCTGTAAGTATACTAAGTAAAATGTCTGAGCACGGCGTTTAGACGTGGGACCAGGCAGTTGGGAGCAGCTGTGCTGCAGACAACAGCTAGAGAAGCTGGCTACGTGGTGAAAACTCTGCTTGAAGGCATCAAAGAACTAACAAGATAGTGAAGCATTAGGAAACAGAGACCCAGGAGGAGAGCCCAGCGTCTGAGGCTGCTCTTCCCCAGAAGCATGCGGTGGTGCTTTTGACAGCCTTTTATAGGCAGAGGGACAAGACTGAAACCCTGGGCCTGGCAGGTCTTCAGGGTGGAACAACCTGTCCTCCAGGAGTGAGGGTGAGCCAGACGTCCTCCGGGAGCTGCTCGGGTCAGCGGGTGGCCTGGAGGACGTCAGCCCTTGGAATGGGATTGAAGCCGTTCCATGTTTCTGGTGCCAGGGGGCCTGGCAGAAGAAGCAGAATGCTGCTTGGGAAAAGACCTCACCTGCACTGCTTCTACAGACACTTGTTTTCTGCTGCAGTGTTTGGCACAAAATCAGAAATAGGCAGGCATACGAGGAGACAGAATTACATTAAAAAAGCCAACAGAAAAAAACGAATAATAGAAATGAGCCCACGGAAGTTCCAGGAAACGGAATGCTGGAATGGACTAAAATAACTTAGCTCACTTTGTTCAGCAGATAAGTTGTCCGAGAACTGGACATGTAGAACTCACATAGCACAACTAGAAAGGATAAGAACTGGCAACCTTGAAACAGAAGGACAAAGCAGGAGGACTTATGCTACCTGATTTGAGAACTCTGTCTGCGGCTGTGATGATCGGGACAGCCTGGTGCTGGCTGGAGTGTAGATAGATCCCCCCGTGGGATACCGCAGGGAGTCCAGGTGCAGATCCACACGCGTGTAGTCAGTTTCCGTCCTTACAGAGATGTCAAGGCATTTCAGTGGAGGAAGGAAGAGTCTTTTCAACAAATGATGGTGAAACAAGAGGATAAACTTGAAAAAACGTAACCTCAATCTCTACTTCGTATCATACGTAAAAATCAAGTTAAGCTAGATTGGAGAGTTAGATAAGAAATTAAAAACTATGAAGTTTTTAGACAAAACAGAATACCTCTGTGACCCTGGTTGAAGGAACACTTCCTTAGAGAAGATATAAAAAGCACAAATCATAAAGGAAGAAACTGCTAAGTTGGACTTCACCAAAGTTAAAAACTTCTGCTTGTCAAAAGATACTTTAAGAAAATGAAAAAGGCAAAATGTGATGGGAGAAAATACTGCTATATAAATATATCTTATAATATAAAAATATAAGAATATATAATTTGTAAATAATAGAGAGGAATGAAATAACCAACATTCATTAAAAAAAAAAACTCAGAAAACTAAGAATAGAGGGGATAGTCCTTTATCTGACAAAAAAGAAAAAATGGTATGGCAAACGTTCTGACATTATACTTAACTGGAACTGTGAGCCCCGTTCCCTGTGAGAGGAGGGAGCAAAACCCAGATGCCTGTTTCTTCAACATTGGCGATCACAGCTGGTCCCGTCTGCAGGTAAAGTTCCAGCATCAGTAGTGAGGTCAGCCAGGCCGGGGTCAGCAAACCAAAATCGAATTTCAGGACCCCAAGTGCAACGATGCAGCAAAACTGAGTTTTTTAAATGTACGTCATTTTCAGTATCATCAAAGATACAAAATAGCTATGATAAATCTAATTAGAAATGTGTGGTAGCCCGTAGAGACAGCAGTAACCGACTGAGACGCGGCCGAGAAGACCCGGACAAGTGGAGAAATACACCTCACTCAGGTTGTAATTCTCAGTGCTTTATACCTAAGTTTATAAAAATGTGACCTTAATGAAAAATCCCAATGGACAGTGTGTTTAATGTATGGAAAATTTGACAAGCTGATTTGAAATTTATATGAAAACGTATAAGTCAGAAATAGCCACTTAAAGAACAAGAACAAGATTATCTGCTCTCCCAGATAACCAAGACTTCTAAAGCTGTCCTGTTTAGGAGTCCGTGGTACTGTGTGCCAGAGTAGATAAATAGACCAGGGCGCAAAATGGAGAGCTTGGAAATAAATCCCTGCCGACAGGCACCTTTATGACAAAGGTAGACAAGAGGAGAAAATACGTTTTTCTAATAAATAGTGCTGGGAAAATTAGTCATATGGAAAAAAATCTTGACCTATATTTCACACCATATATAAAAATGAATTTCAGGTGAATCACATATTTCAACACCAAAGGCAGAAGTGAAAAGCCTCTGGAGAGTGATACGGGAAGTGTCCTCCTCATGACCATGCAGTAAGGTAGATTCTAAAACAACACCGCACACGCCACACGGGAAAAGACTGGTGGAGTGCGTCATGATGCAAATCAGAACTTCTAGTCATTAAGGAAGTAGAAAGGCAGTCCACGTTCTAGGCAAGAGGGCTTTAAAATACCTGACAAAGGTGTGTGTCTCTAACATATAAAGAATGCCTACAAAACAGTAAGAAGATAGCGTAATTGAAAACATGGGCAAGAGATTTGAACAAGCGCTTCACAAAAGAGGATATTCGGATGGCCAGGGAAAACGTAAGGTGTCCGCCTTGTTCGCAAGGTAAGTACAGAGAGAACCGCAGTAAAGTGGAACCCACAGCAGACTACCCTCTGGAATGGCTGAAATGAACACAGCAGAAAATGTTGGTGCGAATGGGGTGGCAGGAACTCTAGTATACTGTTTTTTTGTTGTTTGTTTGTTTTTTGAGACAGAGTCTCACTCTGCCCAGGCTAGAGTGCCGTGGCGTCAGCCTAGCTCACAGCAACCTCAGACTCCTGGGCTTAAGCCATCCTCCTGCCTCAGCCACCCAAGTAGCTGGGAATTACAGGCATGCGCCACCGCGCCCGACTAATTTTTTCTATATATTTTTAGTTGACCAATTAATTTATTTCTATTTTTAGTAGAGACAGGGTCTCATTCTTGCTCAGGCTGGTCTCAAACTCCTGAGCTCAAACTATCTGCCCGCCTTGGCCTTCCAGAGTGCTAGGATTACAGGCGTGAGCCACCGTGCCCGGCCTAATACACTGCTTTAACATCAGTCATGAGGTTGAAGGCGCACAGACTCAGCCCTTCCACTCGGGGACGTGTGCCCCGCCCCGTGCATTCACAGGATGCCCAGCGTGTGCAGAAACAGCAGCGTCACTCGTCACCAGAAAGCTAGAAACAGCCAGTGCTCACCAACAGTAGGACCTATAGATTATAAAATAGGGATATAGCAATTCCATATGGCAGCTAGAGCTATGCAGACTACAGGAATGAACCTCACATTCATCATAAAGACAGAAAAAAAAGCCAGGCACAAAATAATACACACTGAGCTTCCATTTATATCAAGCCCAAAAGCACTCTGAAGGGGGTGCTCCTGCAGGCAGGGGGGAGGGGGTGCTCCTACAGGCAGCGGGGAGGGGGTGCTCCTGCAGGCAGCGGGGAGGGGCTGCTCCTGCAGGCAGGGGGGAGGGGGTGCTCCTGCAGGCAGCGGGGAGAGGGGTGCTCCTGCAGGCAGCAGGGAGAGGGGTGCTCCTGCAGGCAGCAGGGAGGGGTGACCACACAAGTGCAGCCACTCTGCTTTCCCTGTGGAGGCAGGGGCTGTGATGGGAAGGGCCCTCGGCCACTGCCACCCTGAGTGTGAATGGCGCTAGGCTCACGTTCACCTACTACTGACAGATGTGTTCTGAGAAATGCATCACTGTGTGAACATGCCAGAGTGCACTTTCACAAACCTATATGGTGTGGCCTCCTGCACTCTCCAGCTGCATGGTAGGCCCTGTCGCTTGCAGGCTACACGTGTGTGCCGTGTGTCACTGTGCTGAATGCTGCAGGCAGCTGTAACCTAAACATAGAAAAGGTGATACCCTGTGCCACGACGTCACAACAGCTATGACTGCAGCCGGGCCATGAGGCTATGGGAATTTTTTGCTCCATTGTAACCCTAAGGGACCACTCCGTTGTTGAGCAGAACATAGTGTGCGGCACGTGACTAGTTGTTGAGCTGTACATTCGTGCTTTTCTCTGTGTGTTTGTGGACTTTTCTGGCTGCCCCAAGGCTTGCTCCGGTTTCCTCAGGTCTGCTCTACTTGGATAAGCGAGGTGTTGCTGTCACTCTATTCCTTGCTGTGCATTCAAAATTAAAAAGATTTTGTTTCACTATTTTAGGTTTCTGCCTTAAAGGACATTTACATTTTTAAAAGTTACTGACTTTTTGGAAGAAAATACCATTTTAAAACGATGTAGAGCTGTGTTTTATAATACTTGTATATTTTAAGTCCAGCCTGCTGTAGTGACGTAACCCTAAATACAGCAGCGTGAATAACATGGGTCCGTTGTTCTCTCGCCTGGCAGCGCAGAGGGAGGCAGTGGTCCCGGCTAGCAGGCTGGCTCGGGTCCGCAAGTGCCCCCATCCTGCCACGGTGTCATCCTCAGGCCTTGGCCTCTGTGTGGTCCCAGGGCAGAGTTAGACCACGCCCTCAATTCCAACTCACAGGAACTGGGCAAGCGATTTTACTTTTGGTTTTTTCTTTTAATGACAGTTTTACTGAGATATAATTCACATACCATGTTTGATTTTTTTGTTTTGGGGAGTTTTTTTTGAGACAGAGTATCGCTCTGTTGCCCGGGCTAGAGTGCCGTGGCGTCAGCCTAGCTCACAGCAACCTCAAACTCCTGGGCTCAAGCGATCCTTCTGCCTCAGCCTCCCGAGTAGCTGAGACTACAGGCATGCGCCACCATGCCCGGCTAATTTTTTCTGTATATTTTTAGGTGGCCAATTAATTTCTTTCTATTTTTAGTAGAGATGGGGTCTTGCTCTTGCTCAGGCTGGTCTCGAACTCCTGACCTTGAGCGATCCGCCGGCCTCGGCCTCCCAGAGTGCTAGGATTACAGGTGTGAGCCACCGCACCCCGCCACATACCGTGTTTTTTCCCAATAAAGCCGACAACCCAGTGGTTGCAGTGTATTCACAGAGCTGCACAGCCATCACCACAGTCCCTCTTAGAGCGCTTCGAATCCCTCTGAGCAAGAGGGCGGCTGCCCGCTTACAGTCCACCACTCGGAGCGGGGCCTCGGGCCACCCCAGATTGCACGGGAAAGCGGGAAAGGTGGTCTCCAGCCGGGGCCACGCGCGGGCCAGGGTTCCTGCGGGGGACGGGAGCACCCACCGGGGAAGCATGTCTGCCGCGGGTAACAGGCCACTGTCTCTGTGTCACAGGTGCGATAGCACAGAGAAGCTAAAGGCTCTTCTGCCAAGACTGGAACAAGAGCTTAAGGACACAGCGAAGTTTAAAGACTTTTATCAGTTTACCTTTACCTTTGCTAAGAACCCTGGGCAAAAAGGTTTAGGTGAGTATGGAATCCAGACCTGCGAGGAGCCGGGTCTTGGCGAGATTCTGGGTGGACACCACCAGCGTGGCTTCAGCACGGCCGGCGCTGAGCCGTCTGCCCTCCGCGGCCTCCTTTCCTCCGCGTTCGCTCTGCCGCAGGTGGGCTGGTCCCTGACACCCGTACCCGGAGAGCTCACCCGGCAGCGTCTCTTAACTTCTGGGCTTAAATGTGTAAATTCTGAAACGTAAACTAATTTGCAAATGTTCTGTGTCCTCTCACACTGGCGTCCCCGTGACTAGCGGGCTAGGGAAGGCAGCGGTGAGCGTGAGCGAGGTGGATGTGGAACATGCTTCCCGCACAGAGCGGGCGCCGGCCCGGCCTGCCGTCCGTCACTGCGGGGCAGCGCCGGCCAGCGACCATCGTCCCCAGCAGTCTGCACATGCACACCCGGCCTGCTGGAAGCCAGTCCCCTGTGCACTGAATTACACTTGAGTACTTCTTTGAGGGTTACATGGTTTTGCTATAATACAGCTTGTGTTTCACTATAAATCATACATCTGGAAATTTTTAAAATTAAATTTTCAGTTTGAGTTTTTGGTTTATTTGAGGGTTTTACTTTGTTTGTTTTTCACCTAAGGTAGTATGTAGTTTATTTCTGACTTACCTTTTTCTAAACATCTATATTGACCTATACTTTGTTGCCCAGTATAACAGACCTTATTTAGTTCAGTGAAATCTCTTACAAGTCTGGAGGGAGTTATCTGGTTTTCTAAATAGGGACTAATCAGGTATAGTAGAAAGTATGTTTTGAAAAAGATCTCCTATAAATAAAAGCAATATTTTAAGATGGTAATATTTAATTTCCTAAAAATTATATGGGAAAACAGAGGCCAGGCGCGGTGGCTCACGCCTATAATCCTAGCACCCCTGGGGGCCGAGGCAGGAGGATTGCCTTAGCTCAGGAGTGCAAGACCAGCCTGAGCAAGAGCGAGACCCCGTCTCTACTAAACACTGGAAAATTAGCTGAGCATGGTGATGCATGCCTGTAGTCCCAGCTACTCGGGAGGCTGAGGCAGGAGGATCGCTTCAGCCCAGGAGTCTGAGGTTGCTGTGATCTGTGACTGCACCACTGCACTCCAGCCAAGGTGACAGAGCAAGGCCTTGTCAGGAAGGAAGGAAAGGAGGAGCTGGAACAACCCACGGGTAGACAAACACACCACAAGTGCTTGGTTTTTGCCCTTCTGCCTTGTCGATGGGACTAGAAGTTAATAAACTGCCCGGTGCTTTTGTTGGGGGTGTTTATCTGGTCCACACGTAGTCCCTCCTTTGTAAGTAGGGAAACCGAGGCAGAGACGTTGAATGACTGATCCAGAGCAAGACCCTGGGCATGTCCCCTGAGTGCCCGCCCCTTCTGCCCGAGCACATCGCACCGTCCCTGGTGGGCGGCCTGGCGTGCAGGGGAAGCTCGGGGCCGGGAGGGCGTGCGGGGTCTGCAGTCACAGGAGAGCGGGCGATGTCGAGGGCTGGCTGGAGTCACTGTGCGGCCTTTCCTCTCGTGTCGCCGTCCAGCGCTCCACCGGCCTCGCTCCCGGCCTCCCTCCCGCACCACCTGCCCTGGGGACCAGAACCAGGCTTCACTCTGGGCGGAGAAGAACTTTCCCCGTCTGCCACGTCTTCCCTTTCATCTTATTACGGCTGACTACGGGTTTTGTACGTATTTTTTTTTTTTTTTGAGCAAGAAGTATAAGAATTTTAAAACTCTTAAACAGAGTTAATTTCAGCCCAAATGAGTCCACCTCAATTTTTAAAAAGCAACATTAACATGAAAACAATAGTGATTTCTTCACACGCTGTAGCTCCATCAGCTTCTGTCACAGGTGGAGCCATTTGGGGGAGAGAGGTGGCGTCTTCCTGCTCCTTCGTGTCCGGAAAAGCTTCCTCGCGCTCCCAGAGCACTGCCCTGGCGCGTCCTCACAGAGGCCCAGTCTCAGCCCTGGGGACATAGCGTGGCCTTGGTTGAGGTGACCCCACCAGGTGCCGTCACTGCCCCACGTGTGGTGCTGTTGGGAAGGCGTCGGCCCCGGGGACAGTGCTGCCACGGTGACGAGATAGAGTTGGGACGCCGGGTGCACTCTCGGCCTCTGCGTCTCCCCCAGGTGAAACCCATCTCTGTACCATGCAGACTAGCCCCACGCTGACAGTTCCGCCCACTTTTGCTTTGTATTTAAAAACACCACAGCTCCCTTCATGTGGACGATGAAGATTGTTTCCATAGAAATCTTGCTCACGATGAAGATTGCTCCCTCCGTAGGAATCTTGCTCATGCCTTAAGTGCCATTTCCTGGCACTGCAGCAGGGATGGGGCTGCAGCGAGGGCAGGGGTGGAGCTGGGAGGGATCGGAAAGAACACACGGAGCCCCTGAGTGAGTGGGCGCTGGGAGGTGCCAGATGCTGAGGCTTGTCCTGGGCCTGGCCGGAGTCACTTTCCAAAGCACAGAACCCACCTGTGCAGGTGCTTGGGGTACAAGCCCCTGGCCGGTAGAGCACTGTGAGTGGCGGTGTGGAGTTTAATTTGTCAGGGAGGGTCAGAGAAACCTACACCATGTTCGCGGCTCTGTGACGGCTCGTGCAGGGACTAGCCGGACCACGTCGTGGTGAGCATCTGGCCACTTGGCTGGAGTCTGCGCTGTTGGGTGGCTGTTCACGTGGCACATGAGAAACACGTGGCCGTGCTGGGTCCCTCAGGCTGTCACGGCCTGACCGCTGGGCCGGAGGCTCACACAAGCTCACAGTCTGCCTTTGGGTGCTTGCCGAGTCTCGGGCCGGGAGCCCGCCTGTCTGGCCGTCTTCGTCTTGGGGAAGTGCCGAGACCGGCTGGCTTGTCAGGGCCGCAGAGTGATGGGGCTCTGCCCCCTCATTCCCGCTGCTACATGGAGTGGTCGTATAGAGATGCTTCACACCATTCTGGTAGTTCCCAGAGAAAGCACAGGCTGCAGCAGAAAAGCGGAACCAAAACAGAAATCGGTCCTTTACTTCCTTCACGTTTGCGTGTCCTGTGCACACGCTAAGAGTATGCGTGCTGTGCCGTTTTATGTAAGGTCAGTCTTCCCTGCACCTAACCAGCGGTCAGCCTCATGAAGAGAATAATGAAAGTTATTTGCTCTTCGTCTCAGTGTAAAAATCTAACGTGGTTTCATACTGGCTGGCGTCCAGAATGAGCTGCCTTTGAGAGTCTTGATGTTTGAGAAAGTAAAGTTTCATGACAATTTAAGATCCTTGTGGAGCATCGCAAGCCTACATTTTAAATAACGCCGTTTTCTCGCTCAGGAGCTAAGACTTTCTAGAGGTTCTTGGGAGAAGACAGCTACAACGAAGGTGGCTGCTGGTCTTGAAGGTGGCTGCTGGTCTCGTCCCAGCTCTGCCACTCGAGTTGCTTTGTTTTGCAAATGGCTCAGTCCAGTTGGGACGATAAATAATATTACATATTGAAAATATTTTACATATTGAAAATAATATTTTTTTACATCTTGAATTGTAAAATCTTACATATTGAATTGTAAAATTTATGGTTTTACATATTGAAAATAATATTAAATATTTAAAATTCACATATTTACTTTCAGTTTTGTGGTGTACAGACCCGCAGGTCAGATTGTTTGTGAGAAAGGTGTCTGGGGCCGAGCCGAGCCTGAGCGCCACTCGCTCGCCGCGTGCGCCATAAACCTGTTTCTCTTTCCTCCCCAGGTCCGCCTGCGTGTCTCAGTGAGCGCTTGGCAGCTCTGGGACGGGCTGCGTGTAGAGTCCTGTTAAGTTCCTCCCAAGGGATCAGGATGTAGACTTATAAGCAGGACCAGACTAAGCATCTTAGCGTTACCCTGCGGGTCCCATAGGTAAGGTCTAGAGAGCCGTTCCGTGCCAGCTGCCTGGAACTTTCTGACTCTTTCTTCTCTGATCGAGACTCCAGGGTGTTTAACGACCGAGAAAGTGGTGGACCCTGTAAACACTTAGGGAATATAGAAGTATTTATTTAAAGGTGGTTGCTACTCGTTTATCTCTTATCTGATTTTAATAATGATCGACCCTGGAAATCTCAAGTTAGAGCTCCAATTTTAATAATTTTTTTCTAAGTGAGATTAAGCCAGATTTAGAAGAAAATCTTTAGAAATGTATTTAGTTGGGTATTTCTCACTGAAAATAATCTATTACCTTAATATATTTATTAATCTGCTTTTTACATTAGTTTACTTGACATACATACATGAAAATGTAATTAGGAAATCATTTCAGTATAACCTTTCTTTTATTGCCTAAAAGTGCGAACACTATTCACGTGATCAAAGGTGGTCAGTTTTAAGAAATTGGCTTCTCAGCCCCTTTATGGGCTTGCCGTGTCAAGCATGTAAAGAGTGGTAGTTATTACACTTCCCGTGAGCAGAGAACAAGTCACTATTCCAACGATTACGGATTGGACATGCTGTTCTAGGGCAGCCCTCAAGTTCAGCGTTCATGTCCCATCAGGCACCTTCTTACGACTGAGCCTACATGGTGCTGGCATCCATCTGTGTGGGAGACCCAAAGCAATCGCTGCTTCCGGTTAGGGAAGATGAGGACACTGGCTTTGACTGATCAGCAGTCTAGATTTGTAAATGTCCTCGTATCAGTGAAGCACTTTCCCTCTGCACGGCGACCCGTCTGCACGGCGCAGTAAGGGATCCCGAGTCCTCACGGCGCTCGCGTACCACAGCTGTGAGTTGGGGTCTGCCTGGAGAGCCATGCGTCCCCTCCTTCCGAGACCAGTCGTTTGGTTTGCAATTCAACACGCAGACAGGGCAGGGGCCTGTTTTTAAAAACAAATTATACGCATTGATAGTATTCAGATCAGGTCGGGTTTTAAAGAAAACCCAATATAAATGAAAATTTGAGTCTCCAAACAGATTAATTCGGGGACAGTTATTTATATGATCAAATACCTTAATATGCAAATCCTTTTCTGAGTAAGTTTCCCAGGTTTATAAAATTGAACTGTGTGCGATTCTCAGGAGCACTTCTGCAGAGATGAAGCCTCGTGTGGCTCTGGGGCAAGACTGCTAAATTTTATTGACGAAGTGAATATCATTGTGCTAAGAAGTGGTCATTGTTTTGTGCAGTAGAAAAAGAGATCGGGATTTATTAACTGATCTTTCTCTCTTTTTGCCAGATTTAGAAATGGCCGTTGCATATTGGAAATTAGTATTATCTGGAAGGTTTAAATTTTTAGATCTTTGGAACACGTTCTTACTGGTAAGTGTCCTGCTGCTTGCGTGAGTGCCCGGCGTGAAGGGTGGGTCGGCAGGTTCAGGGCTGCTCATAATTGTCGAACTGAAGTCTCACATGTGGCGGTTTGTGGGTAAACAAAAGTCCCACACAGAGACCCGCGGGACAGACAGGCTGCATCGCGGCTTCGCCACCTTGCGGGAGCAGCAGCTGGGCCTCGGGCGGAGTGTCGCCATAGCCGTCCGAGTCAGGGGACTCCTCCTGGACGGGGCTTTCCGGAAGATCTGCTGCAAACCTCAGCAACCCTGCCCTGTTGTCTCCTCCGAGGACCCTAAACGACTCTGTATTTCCACTGGGAAAGTTCAGATCCTTAAAGAAAGGGCCAAGCACCACATTTCCCTGAGCTGATCTGGGCTCTGGAACCATGGCTTGTACCCTATCCTCCAGGTACCCCGGCAGTGGTGTGTGTGGCCGTGGTCTGACGCCATCTTCAAAAGTGCTCAAAGAAAGGGAGGCCTCGGTGGCCCTCAAGGAAAGAACCGCACTTTCTCTGCGCTGGTCCCTGTCTGGCCGGGCAGCGGGTGCCACTGTGGAGTGAGGGGAGTGGCTGGGGTACGAGGACACGCCCCGGCCCAGAGAAGACGGCGCTGGTGACGGAGAGCTCACCAGCCTCCCGCTGTCCAGTCCGCATGGCACAGCCACAGCCTGGCCACGGAGAATCATCGGCCCCGATTCGGTTCCCGACGCCAGGAACGGGGCCTCTGCTCTGCCACTCGCTAGTTTGGGGGCCTGTGGCAGGTGACTTCCAAGAGCCGCAGCGTCCTCATCGGGTGGCAAGACGCACAGGGCGTCGTGGGCGGCGGGGACACGTGTCTGAGAGAGGCGGCGTGGAGTCCTGCAGGCCGCCTGCCGCAGGGAGGCTTCGCAGCGGGTGTGTTCATGCACCCTGTACGTGTCACTTCCGCAGAACATCCAGAGGTTGATGGCTTTTTGCCTGTCACTCCCGCTCTTCCCTGGGGTCCAGCCTGAGTCACAGACGTTTCCCAGAACTCCTGCCCGCGTGCAGAGACGGGAGCGAGGTGCCCACGGCATCCCGACGGCAGAGCGCGGGAATGGCCACAGGAGAACGGGCTGAAAAACAGGAGTATCAGCTCAACAGAACACAGCGACAGCGCAGAGAACGCAACCAAGTTTAGACTTACACGTGTCAGTCTGCTTACATTCCAAACATGATGTTAAATGGGGAAAAAAATAAGTTGCAGAAAACGAGATATATATATAT